>JAZEWU010000025.1:7463043-7489827 GCA_036362915.1 Geotria australis | reverse complement strand
TCACTGGTGTTGGCCGTGAGCGGGATTCGATCTCGGGTCGCCAGATTCGTAGCCCAGTGCGCTAACGACTGGGCTACCGCTTCCCACACACACACGCGCGCACACACGCACACACACGATCGCACATACCACAAACCAGATTTGTGGGAGAGAGCCTTTGCCCCTGGCGAGCAAACATATTTCATTAATTTGCTTCCCAATGAAAACCCCGGGCGGCACGGTGGAGCGGTGAGTAGCACTGCCACCTCACAGCAAGAAACGCCCCGGTTCGATCCCTGATCGGGTGCCTTTCAGTGTGAATTTTGTATGTTCTCCCCATGTCTGCGTGGGTTTTCGCCGGGCACTCCGGTTTCCTCCCACAGTCCAAAGATATGCTGCTGCGTAGCTTCATTGGCCTGCTGACTAAAGTGACCCCGGTGCCCTGTGATGGACTGGCGTCCCATTATGGGTAACGCCTGCCTTGCGTCCTGTGTCTGCCGGGATGGGCTCCGGCTCACCGCAACTCTCATAGGATTAAGCAGTTTCTGACAATGATGATGATGATGAATAACTGCTGATGCGGTCTAGGAGGCCTGAATGTCCCGTGGGCACAATCCGGGCCCCTCCGCGAAGCTCCTGTTCAACTTGTCAAACAAGTTTAGGTGAAGTGAACAGCGCAATTAATACAGCGTAGGTGTTCTCAGTATAACACACATTTGTGGAATAACTCAGCGACGTAAAACTTCGTAAAGTTTGCTTCAGATGCGTCCACTTCGGCCTTCCACTCCACGAGAGTGGGGTGTAAGGGCCATTGCTCATTCTTCAGAGTAACTTACATGGGTAAAAATCCATCCATCCATTGTCAGAAACCGCTTAATTCTGTACAGGGTTGCGGTGAGCCGGAGCCTATCCCAGCAGAGACAGGGCGCAAGGCAGGGTTATACCCTGGATTGGACGCAAGTCTATCACATGGCAACAGGGGATATTTCGTCCGAAGGCCAATTAACCTATGCAGCTGCATGTCTTTGGACTGTGAGAGGAAACCGGAGTCCCCGGCGAAAACCCACGCGGATAACGGGGAGAACATGCAAACTCCACACAGAAAGTAACCCAAGCCGGGATTCGAACCTGGGGAATTTTTCCTGTGAGGCGGCATCCCGACTCACCGCGCCACCATGCCACCCGGGCTCTTAACATTAATCATGTATTTATGGATAGAGAATCTGTCGATAGACTCGTAGTTAGGAGCCCCACTGAGCAATCCTCCTTCTGTCTGACTTCACAGGCGGCGAGAAGCCTCGTCTGGAGTCCACCCCCGTGCCTCTCGTCTGAAGCTTGGCTGAGTGCTGCAAACTTCCTGTCCCCCTCCGCGCTCCTGTAGTGTTTACACACCTGAGCAGTCTCACTGGGAAAACACGACTACCAAAAATATAATTCAAGGAACATTTTGACAACCAGTACTCCGGCCAGAGGCGGGCTTGGCCGCTTTGAGTCAACAGCGGTCTGTGTTTACGCGTAGCCTGGCCTCCATCATAGAAATGTGGAATTGCCAACGCTGCTTCAGCGATGCCGGGCGGCACGGTGGCGTAGCGGTGAGCAGCGCTGCCGCCTCACCGCAAGAACCCCGGATTCGAATCCCGGCTCGGGTGCTTTTCTGTCTGGAGTTTGCATGTTCTCTCCACGTGTCCACGTGGGTTTACACCGGGCACTCAACTTTCCTCCCACATTCCAAAGAAATGCTGCTGCATAGGTTAATTGGCCTGCGGAATAAATTTCCGCCGGTGCCATGCGGTGGACTGGCGTCCCATCCTGGTTTTAGCCCTGCCATGCGCCCTTTGTCTGCCGGGATAGGCTCCGGCTCACCGCAACCCTGTACAGGATTAAGCGATTTCTGACGATTAATAAATGAATGAATTATAATAAAGCGATGGTCAGGATGCGCAGAATGGCAGTGAAGACGGTTTGGGGAGCCCTTCATTCAGCAGTGGATTGGCCGTGGATACTAATGATGATGCCGCGCGACCCTCACCAGGACAAGCGGTTTAGAAAATGGATAGATGGTTAATAATGATGATGATTCCTAAACAGCGTCTCCAAAAATTAAAACCCCCAACCACTTGCCTTAACGTTTACATTAGACGTAGCTCGAGATCGGTGGTCATAGTTTAAATGTCCACATCAGGTGGCAGAGGGCACGTGAGTCTGCACCACGGTGCTGGCTTCACGTGGCCGTAACGCGGTGTGTGGGAGGACAGTGCTGTCCGCACGGCCCGCCTCACCTGCCGCGCCGCATCATCTGCCTCCTGCTCCTCCTCCTCTCGTGTTTTCATTGCCCCAGGAAGCGGTGCGAACGCGTATCGCTCTCTCCCCAGCGTAAATACGAGGCTTCTGGTCATCTCGGAGTGGCCACACGCACAACGCAAGAAGGTGGGGGGGGTGGCTGCTATTGACTTAGGCTCATTTTTAGTGTAAGCGATACTCCTATGTTACAGTCTGGCTTTCGCTGATAAATTGAACTTTGTCCGAGAGCAGTCTTGCCAAGGAGGGGGCCGCGCTGGGCATCGCCAGGTTAGGGTTACCGTCTCAGCGGGGCGGCGTGGGCCTACCCGTCCCCCAGAGTCGCTCTTTACGCGACCTGTCTCCGCGCCGTCACACTGAATCACGCGCGCCCGTCTCTCACCCCGGCCCGTGTCTCTCCCCCCCCCACGCCTGCCCGGTCGCCCGGCCGCCCTTAGAGCACCAACACACGGCGCCTTCATTAATCATAGCGAGCCCGCGCACGAGTATCGAGCGGCCACGGGCTAACGTGCAGCGCACTCACTCACTCAGCACGGCACACTCAAGTGCGCCGCACACACGCAGCACGGCACAGTCAACTGCGCCGCACTCACTCACTCACTCGGCACGGCACACCCACGTGCGCCGCCGTGAACTTGCGCGCGGTCACGAACCCAGATAGCGACCCTCCCCCCGTGATCGACTGGCCCCAGAAAGTGATTTAACCGGTGCTCTTTACGTTCTGGGGCCAGCTGCCCACTGCTAGAATGTGGAATGTTTGTTTGGAAGAATATAGAGCCCCTGTGCGGCGATGTTTAATGGTGAGTAGAAATCGCTGTGTTTTGATGGATATCTCGTTTAGGTCACGTATAAACTGCCGTGTTTTATTCGTTTATACAACTGGCAAGTAACGTGACTCTGTGAGGAGCGCCGCAGAGGCCACACGCGTGGAACACTGCTGGCATCGGTCAACGGAACCGAGTCCGATCAAGTCCAGAAAAACGCAATGTTCTGGACAGGTGACGAGAATAGATGGATGGATGTCTATTATCACGGCATAACAATACCCAGTGAGCTTGCAAGCTCTTAACGGGATTCCTGCGACGGAACAAAAACGCGAATTTACATTTTTTTTACAAATTAACCTAACATAAACAAAACAAATAACCATTTACACACAACACTGCAAACAATTGACCAAATAAATACGTAAAAAAACAGTTAAACATTGGGGGAGCGACGCTTCGAGGAGATGTTTGTGGCCGACCGCTCAGAAGACGGCGGGCAATTGGTGTTGGCATTCCTCGTGTCCTCAAAAAGGGTGCATGAACCCTCACTCAAGCGTACGTCTCTCAGCTCATCTCATCGTCAGAAACCGCCGAATCCTGTCCAGGGTCACGGTGAGCCGGAGCCTATCTCGTTCGATACGGTGCACAGCAGCATCTGTGCACCGTGTGGGACGCCAGCCTAACGTGGCCACGTTCCCTTCACGTAGCCACGGCGCCTGGGCGTTCGCAGGCGATCGTGCGGCGCTGCGCGGATCGTGGGAAGCGGAGTCTTAACAGCTCCACTCGAGCTACGAATGCATTGATACTTGCATTGTCCAAAACTGCTTGCCTTTCAGGAACACTTGGCGAAACACTGAGACAGTTTCAAGGACAATGCATATATTATAATTTTGCCACAAGCATGTTCTGCGGCTTCTTGCCAACTGGAGCCTTTGCAAAAAGGTGTCCATTTGGTGTTTTTTTTTTAGATCTTAAAACTTGTCTCATTGCCAGGAAAGGTAAAAACCTTGTATATTTTTTAGATTAAGCTGGGACCGGTTAGGGTGAAGCTCATCTCTGGCCGGGAGCGAGTGAGCGCTTCCACTGACAGGAAGCAGCCCCAGCCTCATCCATATTTCACGGGCTATGCGAGGCCCATGTGCCGCTGGGAGAGCCTGAGCGAGTGACTGGAGAAATGTGAATGTAACCATTCTCACAGCTGTATCGCATTTCCATTCGAAGCCACACAGGTTACATAGCAAAAGGAACACTTCATAAATTAGCTTCCCTCCATTCATCAATTTGGTTCCTTCTATTGTGAAGTGAAGGGTGCAGCAGCGGCGCAGTGATTAAGCGCTGTGCACCTATGACCCGGGGAACCTGAGTTTGATTCCCGGTGACGGCTCGCATCGGTGGGCAGTGAAATCTGAACTGTTCCTGGGCACCCCGTCACCGAACTGCACTGGCCAGCGTGGTAAAGTATGGTCAAGCAATCCGTTGCTGGGGAGGCCGTTATTCAGCAGTGGATTGACAAAGGGCTGTCGTATTAGCGGGTGGTGCGGTGAGTAGTGCTGTCGCTCGGGTGCTTTTCTGTGTTCACTTTGCATGATCTCCCCGTGTCCGCGTGAGTTTTCGTCGGGTACTCCGGTTTCCTCCCACAGTACAAGCACACGCTGCTGCATTGGTTAATTGGCCTGCGGACTAAATTGCCCCCGGTGCCCTGTAATAAACTGGCGTCCCATCATTGGTATAGCCCTGCCTTGCGCCCTGTGTCTGCCGGGATAGGCTCCGCCTCACCGCGACCCTGTACAGGATTATGCAGTTTACTACAATGATGATATATTATTATCGTTATAATTATTTGATAACCTCTTTGGAGTCAGCAATGTGTCTCTTTTCCTGGTGAAATCTGGGAAACATTATAAGGGAAGGCTTTTTGTCTTGCGGGTAATGTTCTCATTTAAATTCAAGTAAAGGCGCTATAAAATAGTAAAATTAAAGCGAAGGCGCTACGATATAATGTGTCGAGAGAGGGACCGTGGCAGAGCCTGCGATCTGATCTCACGACGAACAACACTGTCCGCCTCCCAGAGGTGGAGCGATCCATCGCCCAGCCCCGCGGTGATTCATTGGCCCCGTCACGGTTCAGGGTTACAATTCAATTCTGAGAATTGATCCCTATTTAATATTGCCGTGGATAGAGGCGCCCACACACAACCGCCGCTCCCTCCCTCCGTCCCACAGCTCCCCTGCTCGGCCCCGTCCGTGCTGGGTCCTACAGGACCGCCGACAAAACGGTCGAGGGGGCTATGGGAGCCGCAACCACGAGAGCTCACGGTGCGTGGGGGCCACGTGGGCGCCACGTGGTGGGTGGTACATTTATCCCGCGTGTTGGCGCTGTGTGGCGAAGTGCTGCGCGTGCAGTTTTTGTGATGCACGGTGTGTGTACATGGGACCCTGCAGTCTGTTGAGGCTATACGGGGGATCTTTGTCTTTGTATAGACATTGAGGGAAGCGGCGGTTCGGTGTTAAGCGCGCTGGGCTACAAACCTGGCCACTCGAGTTCGATTCCCGCTCACGGCCGACAACCGGTAGACTCAGCCTCAAATGAATACCCAGTGCAGCGTGTAAATATTGCCATTAAGGGGCCAAAGGCGGCCGGGCAGTGGTGCCCCAGCGACACTGGCCCGTCTGCTGACACGAGAAGACAAGCAGACGCACGGAGACGTGACGGGGGGAAATCGCGGGGCCAGGCGCGTCGCAGCCGCGGGTGTTGCAGGCAAAAGTGGGGGGGATGGAATCATGTTTCCGTGAAAGTGCGGGTTTCGCAACATATGATATGAGACTACCTCAGGGAAAAAGTGGGGGGGGGATGGAGTCATGTTTCTGTGAAAGTGCGGGTGTCGCAACACCCGCGGCCGCGATGCGCCTGCGCGGGGCCCCCTGGGAGAGCGGGACGCGCCGATGACCCCGCGCGCGGTGGGGGTCACGGATCGGGCTCCTGGTTACGCGCCGCGGCTGCTCCGGGTTCGTCAGAGGCCGCGTCAGGTGCACGGTGACTGCCACCCTCCACGGGGAAAAACAACGCGGGGTGTTAGGGGTGTTGGTGTGGCCGGGTGTCCGCGGCCGTGCCCGCTAGCTCGTCAGGGAGCTGCCCGGAACGATGGTGTGTCTCTCTGATGGGTGCTCTTCAGAGCTGTTCTTTTGGGAAAGCCGCGTCGAGCGATCTCCCATCTCTCCCTATATGTTACGACTATCCCGAAAGAACAGCTCTGAAGAGCGACCGTCGTGAATCGAGCCGTGAAAATCGCTCAGGCGTTTCCGTTGCGAGCAAGCAAAGCGTCGGCCTGTGGTCCGACTGGGCGGCACCGCACACGCAGTATTACAATGAGGCGGAAGGCCCGCCGTGCCGAGCTGGAGACGCGCACGAAGGCGGAGAGAGGAGCCGTGACGACTCACAGACGGGAGCTGCGGATTGCCGCCGTATCGGATGCAGGCATTGCCTTCCTTGCAAGTGTTTTTATTCAGTCCTGACTGACGCGAAGGGCATAAGCCAAGTCAAAGGGCAGGCATGGGGCAACAGGGGCGAGTGTCAGATGTAAGGGCGCGTGTCAGGCCACGGGGGCAATTGACATGTGAAAGATAGCGGACCTAACGCTGTCCGTACTCCTAACCCGATTTCACAGTTAATGTTCTGCAAGATGACCTGAGCAACACTGTCTGTGTGAGACTGATTGCGTACACGCAAACACATGCACGCTTTTACATGAACCAAAAAACGTAGGATGTTTTGGATTGAATGGGAAACAGCCAGAAACGTTTAATATAGTCTGCTTAAGCACTCAGCCAACGAAGTTGTTAGTGCAGTGTGCTATGAACCCGGTGACCCGAGTTTAATTGCCAGCCGAGGCTATCATCAGTGGTGAGTGACATGTGAAACGGTTCTGGGTTGCTCCTTTGAGGCTGAGTCGACCAAGGGGAGGCCCAGGACCGGTTCAAACAAACCCTGATTGGTGTTGGTCGTGGGCAAGAATCGAACTCGGGTCGCTGGATTCGTAGCGCGGCACACTAACCGCCACACCACCAGATTCACACCGAATTTGTGTGCGAATGAATTCACTCGTTAATTCCCCCACCTGTTGAAGACTCGCTCTAGCCTGCCTGACCGTGCCTTCTCATCCACGGTGTTCAACCACCACACACACTGCGACTCACAACAAACTCACTCACTCAACCATTCATTTATTCACCCACGCACTCACCCACTCACCCACTCAACCAACCATTCACTCACTCACCTACCCACCCACGCGGCACACCAGAGGCCACAGCATCAAACTCACTCACTCACTCAACCATCGACTCACTCACCTACTCGCTCAGCACACCACGGGCCACAGCGCCAAACTCACCCACTCCCCCCTCACTCACGCACTCAGCACACCACAGGTCACAACACGTATCTGTCTGCATCTTCCTTCGCGCTGCTTCACTTTGAAATTCCCTGCCATCATCTTTTCCCCGAAGCCCTTACAATAACCGCGGCTCATTTCAAGTGAGGCATCAACCCTCATCGTTCTCAACTTTGACAGTGGCATTCGCTGCTGTCCGTTTCACGTTCAGGGGGCCCGTGCTCAACAATTGTGAGTTGTTTTTTTGCGTGTGTGTGCTTTTTGGTTTAACCAGGCGATGCACGTGATTATTCCACATAAAAGTAAGGCGGACCCACGCGGCGTATGTCTGCGAGTCGGGCCTCGTGCCGAGCGAGGGAGGTCCCGCTAGCATGCACAACAGCATCTGGGGCCAATTTGTGGAAAAATAAAACTGGGAATATCACAGGGCTTGCTCCACTTCATTCCTTTCACCTTCAATCCGCCCGACACAGTAATGATGTGCGATGACACAGCGTGAGAGCCCTCGCCCGCGCTGTACCGTAATTGCTGGCTGACACTTTAAAACGCGTTGAGATGAATGAGTGCCTCGGACAAAGTTCCAATGCTAAAGGTGACTCCTGTGTTAAACGACGGCTGCTAGAGGAGGTTATTTACAATCATGTTTACCGTATTTGCCCTTAATATGGAAAATGCAATATGTGGTGCACATTGTAAATATTTGATGGAACGCGTTCTGCCGCCAATGTATGATTCAGGGCAGTAGCTGCCCACAATTTCACTCCGAACGCTGTGCCGAGTAGGGCAGCGGATCGGTTATTTTAAGGAGCACAATTTGCCGATCATCCACAAGTACTTAGTGACAAATGACGGTGGGCGCGTGTTCCGCTGGCGTGGGATTAGAGAGGGCTCGCACGCCGGTGTACAAAGCCCGCAACGCGTGACCTCCGATCCGACCGTGAGCGGTGCGAGTGAGAGTCCCAAGACACCCAGCGACACGTGGCCTCATCCCGAAACGTCGCGACCAGCGGCCGCCTCCCTGAGCGGCGCCTCGAGGCGACGAGAGGCCTCGGGGGCCGCGTTACCCAACGGCGACGGCGAGCAGCGCGGATCAATGCCGACCGGACGAAGATAAAGATCCCACCCGTATAGCCATCACGGGCTGGAGGGTCACGTCAGGCCGTCAGGTCGAATACAAACTGGAAGTAACCGTTGAGCCGCAACACCCGCGGCTGCGACGCGCCTGCACGCGGGCACCTTGCCCTGGCGCCCCCTCACATAAACAGCGACTCGGCGGTGCGGCGAGAGTGAGTGCGACCCGGCTCCGCGTGCCCCGGCCGCTCACCGCGGGAGCCGCGGCGAACACGCCAGCCGCAACCCCATGTGTTTGGAATCTGTGCGCGGGGCCACACCACCAGCAGGGCCGTGCCGCCCGC
This sequence comes from Geotria australis, assembly GCA_036362915.1. Lineage (NCBI taxonomy): Eukaryota > Metazoa > Chordata > Hyperoartia > Petromyzontiformes > Geotriidae > Geotria > Geotria australis. The sequence continues at coordinate 7,480,977 of JAZEWU010000025.1, read as the reverse complement.
GTGCCAGCTAGAGGGGCGGCTATCGGCCCCGTCTGGCACCGTGCCAGCTCCACCGCCGCGACCTCGCGATGCTTAGCAAACTCAGGACTATTAGCCGTTCCCCGGTCAATGCTGCGGGGTTGCGTTTGAACGAAGTATGGCAAGACATTTCTAGGAAACACTCAAATCTCATTATGAGTTTAAGAAAGCACAACACACGCGTCCCGGGAGATGGCGAGTGTGAATTTAAACGGAAACGGGAAATCGGCGTGCGGGTTTATTATTTATATTTGCGGCAATGTGCTTTCCTTTAAGCGAGTGTAATAACAAACATGACAGCAGAACACACCGCTCAGACGCCGGCCCCGTGCTGTCAGCCTTGCGTACAGTGTGCGGTGTACGCAACGCACGGCCACAGTTCTCCGTAGGCACCGTGCCGCGGTAACATCCGCGCCTCACACAGAGAAAGTCCTGCCCGAGGCGGTTCGATTCCCACCTCGGGTGCCTTTCTGTTTGGAGTTCGTGTGTTCTCTCCCCCTGCAGAGCGTGGGTTTCCACCTGGTTTTTGGGTTTCAACAACAAAAACACACTCGTTAATTAATTAGCCGATAACATAATAATATATGGGCGGCACGGTGAACAGCGCTGTCGTCTCACAGCAAGAAGGACCTGGGTTCGAATTCCGGCTCAGGTGACTTTCTGTGTGGAGTTTGCAAGTTCTACTCGTGTCCGCGTGGGCTTTCGCCGAGGACTCCGGTTTGCTCCCACAGTCCAAAGAAATGCTGCTACATAGGTTAAATCGACTGCGGAATAAATTTCCCCCCGTGCCCTGTGATGGACTGGGGTCCCATCCAGGGTATAGCCCTCCCCTACGCCCTGTGTCTGGCGAGATAGGCTCCGGCTTACAGAAACCCTGTACAGGATTAAACACGTTTTCTGACTAAATTAAATAATAATATATAGGACGCAGTGTCTGGAAAATGTTGGCGCCGGCTGGCTGCGTGGCTGCCTTCCCCCCCCCGCCTCTGCGATTTCTTCGGCGCCTGCGTTTCGATTTATCGTCCATGAGCAGGCGTGGAATTTGCGCGGCGAGTTTACAAATTGTATCATTATTCGTATTATGTGTCATCGCTGTGAGTGAATGCCAGTAGCTGTTGCTTGTGAGATTCACGATAGTGACTGTGAATGTGGTCATGCAGCAGTGTGTTTACAGCAACGTTTCAAATGGAAACATCGTTACGGATTGTATTGCAAATTCCCCGCCTGGTCATAGATGAGACACAGATACGGAGGCGCGAGGAAACCGCATAGAGGCGGGCGGGAAGGCATCCAGGCAGTCAGCCGGCGCCAACATTTTCCAGACACTGCGTCCATATTATGATGTTATGGGCCAATTAATAATGAGGTTGTTATTGTTATGGGGGGGGGGTTGCAAGGATGAACCGGAAATCCAGGAGGAAACCCACGCAGAACATGGGGAGAACACACAAACGCCACACAAAAGTCGCCTGAGGCGAGAATCGAACCGCCTCGGGCAGGACTTTCATTATGTGAGGCGCAGATGTTACCACTCAGCCACACTCCCACCCAATGTATTTCTAACGTATTACAGCAATCAATGTATTCCCAGAGTTTTACACGCAGTAGTAGCTTTTGTTACATTATTTCTCAATAAACCATTTATATTTCTTGTAAATGTTGTAACTATTTGCCCGTCAATGACAAACCGAATATAGGTCTTAAACTTAAAGCATGTAAGAACTTACTGTACTTCAGTCAGTTCGCTTTTATTTAACGTCGAAGGAACTGTAGCTCGTTATAACAGTTGTCCAGCGGGGAGGGGTAAGCAAGTTACAATAACCTATGCAGAAGCATGCGTTTGGACTGTGGAAGGAAACCGGAGTGCCCGGCGAAAACCCACGCGGACACATGCGAACTCCACACAGAAAGGTAGCCGAGCCGGGAATCGAACCCAGGATCTTCTTGCTGTGAGGCGGCAGCGCTACTCACCGCTATCCCACCACGCCGATCTTTGACAGACATTGAAATATAATCCTGATATACAAAGCACGCTTGCAGCACATTGTCACATTTTTAATAGGTTGACCTCCATAAGATAGGGCATTTTCTGGTGCAGCCAATTGGGCAGCGGTCAGGGGAATAATTGATTGGAGATGTCAATTAACAACTCACCGTGAAATACAACTCTCCACTTTATACGATATCATAATAGTTACCAGATGATGGTGTTAAATCAAAATGGTTTTTCGCCACGTCAAAAAATATTTTTGAACTACAGGTGAAAAACATTAAATGGGATTGATGGTGGAGGAGTGAAATGGATTTCTGTGCCGCAGCTACGAGGGGGATTTGGCGGCAGGGTGGCGCAAGGTAACATATGCGCCTCACAGAAAGAAGGTCCTGCCTGAGGCAGTTCGATTCCCGCCTCGGGCGCCTTTCTGCGTGGAGTCTGTGTGTTCTCTCCCTCTGTTCTGCGTGGGGTTTCCTCCGGGGTCTCTGGTTTCCTCCCACAACAAAACAAACACTCATTCATTGATTGAGTGATAACGTAATTATTTATATGGTGCAGTGTCTGGCGGTTTGGCGCCGGATGACTGCATGGCTGACTTCCCCCCCGCTCGGCTTCTTTCCTCGCTATGCCTCCGTATCTGTGTCTCATCCAAGAGCAGGCGTGGAATTAGCCCGGCGCGTTATTCATTCATGTACAGAAACCGCTTAATTATACAGGGTTGCGGTGAGCCGGAGCCCATCCCTGCAGACACAGAGTGTAAGGCAGGGCTATACCCATGATGGGACGCCAGTCAATCACAGGGCACTGGGGACCATTTCGTCCTCGGGTCAATTAACCTATGCAGCAGCATGTCTTTGGACTGTGGGGGGAAACCGGAGAGCCCGGCGAAAACCCACGCGGACACGGGGAGAACATGCAAACTCCACACAGAAAGGCACCCGAGCCGAGATTCAACACCAGGACCTTCTTGCTGTGAGGCGGCAGCACTACTCAACGCGTCACCCTTGCTAATGTGCTATTACTAAAGTGGTCAACACTAACAACACGTGCGCACTTGTAAATGGCCAGCGCTCCGTTTAGTGTTGGCATTATGATGTTAAACATGGTATATTTGGTTCTGCAATTTGCCTGTCTTGTGGACCACAAACGCGACAGTAAATTGACCTTTCATTGGCCAACCACAAGAAAACAGGGTTTATTATGAGACACTCTGGTTTGTTTGGTTCAAATACTGCGACCTTTATGTTATCGCTTCCAGACACTGCGTGCTTACACGATGTAAGCTGTGGGCACCTGTGAACACTTTGCGTTAACACAGTCTGCGCACATCGGTTTCCCAACATTTAAGGGAGGGAGGCTTAGTGGCTGAAAGTATCGCACACAGGCAAACATAAATTTTACTGATGTCGGTTTCCACAGTTTGATGTACGAGAATTGTTTTCCAAAGCTGTTCTTTCAGGATAGTCGTGTCGAGCACTCCCCCTCTCTCCTTCGCGACGTTTCGCCTCCCACACATAAAGATGCCTCCAACGTGGGCGGCATCTTTAGGAGGAGCGCTCGACGCGGCTATCCCGAAAGAACGGCTTTGGAAAGCAGTTCTCAGCATTCATTTCGTCTCTTTAGTGCCATGCAGAAAGTAAAAAAAAAAGGACTTCAATGCTTCCATAGATTGCTGGCGTGCCCATCGAGAACTGCCAAGTACTGCCACGGCACTCGGAAAGTGCATACAAGTATATTTTTTTTCTGGCGTCACATCCGGAATTCATTCCAAAAGCCATCGTAGCCTGATAGCCACGAGAGGGCTTCAGGAGAGAGATGGTGTGGTTTTGAAATTGCTCCTCCTCCGTTGAATCAGCGCAGACTACGGTGGTTTACACGCTGGCCCATGGCTTGAGTTTCACCGCCACATTCCCACTACCCCGGGTTTCGTCCCGAATGTTCCATTCACGAAGGAGATGTGCACATCGGCCTGTCAATGTCCCGGTGCCGCTGATGGTTCCACCAGGGTCCGAGGGCAAAGTCAAAGCCAGGAGGTGCGATGTTTGGGTCTCGAATGAGGTGTTTATTCTGGAAAGAATTGTTAGCAGGAAAGAGGCCATCAAACAAGAAAGAGATAAATGACTTTGGAAATGGTGGTATGCTGGCTTATAACACATTTGCACTGGTATTTTAAAATGCAGGGGGAAAAAAAAGCCATCTGATTTTCCAAACCCTTGTATAACTTTTCCAGTTGGTATGTTTTTATACGTAGTTTTAAATGTTTATTTGAGTCTGTTTTTGCAAACTAAAGTCCAACATTTGATAAGCAACGCCAAATTTCATCTGTTCACCGTGCGCTTGTGAAGTCTTGTCTAGTTAGGTGTGGGACACTTTACCCAGAGAGTAGTCACGTTCATTACACTGTACCATGGTAGAGCGTATTCTTTACCACCCATGGTGCATCGAAAAAATGAATGCCACATTTAACTATGTGTCGTCTTTAGGTGTGAGTGGAGTGGTGGTACAATGGGCACCACGCTGTACAATATGGGGAGCGGTAGCTCAGCGGTTAGCGCGCTGGGCTACAAACCTGGCAACCCGAGTTCGAACCCTGATCACGGCCAACACCAGTGACGACTTTCTAAACCTAGTGCAGAGTGTAAACATTGCCACTAGGGAGACCAAGGCGGCCGGGCGTGATGCTGGTCGCCCACCTCCTCGTGTGCCCTGTCGACCTTCATATGTGATCAGTTTTTTGACACTGTACGGCGAACTCTACCACGTGAGTTCTTTTCCCGACCGCGGCTAAGATCTCGGGTGCCGAGCGACGCTCGATGCGGCTTCTGGGCGCGCGTTCCCCACCGCGCTGGAGCGAGGCCACGCCGCGTGAGGCACGCGGCACGGGGAGGCCCACATCCCGTCGAGAGATGGGACCCGTCATCGTTCCAGGTGACCGCGACCCAGCGTAATGCGGCGCCCGGTTCGACGTGTCCGGGCGCCTCGGCAAGGGGCACCTGGCCGGGGCTCTAAGCGACAGTCAGGAATGAACAAACCAGCAGTGAACCTGTCTTCCTGACCCCCCCCCCTCGCCCCCTTGTCTCTGGCCACGGGTGACAATCCTGGCCACTCACTCTGGAAATTGACAAAGAGTGCCCCTTTGAAGTTTGAGGCCCCATTCTGAGACGAATGCCTCCAGGGCCAGGCAAGGGTTCAATGGACTGCGCGGCTTGCATTGTACGTGCATTCAATCTCATACATTATTCCACAGGCATGCGCTGGGTTGCCTTAAGCGAGCTCCCAAATAAACATCTGAGATCAGTTATAGTGGCGGCTGACTCACCTGACATTGCTGCTGACAATGTTACTAGCTTGTTTAAAGGGGAGAGAGAGAGGGGAAAAAACACACGCATTCAAAGCCCTTTTAAGTGCTAAATATGACCACAATGAGTAAATGTGGAACTGCCTTCAGAGGGGGGATGCAAACCCGTGTAGTGTGGAGCTCGGTACAAAAGGCCACTCGAGCAACACAATGAGACGTCAGGGCTGATTTCGGAGAGGCCCTGGGCCTGTGTTCTCCAGATGCCCCCAAGGTCGGTTAACGTATCCCCGGTTTGAATTGTCGCCCACATTACATTCACTATCGCTACAATATAAATATACATCACTGCTTACAAGTTAGACCCACGCGAAAGGATACAACAGTTTTCTTTTGCGTTGTTAGAGATTATTTCCGAAGCCTAGTTTTGTGCATTTTTCTAAATACAATAGCCATCAGTTAACCAATAGTTACATTAAAAACGAGGATGTTTTTTGTGCAATAGTGAAGACATTTTCATGGCACCGTCAGCGATAACCACGTGATTTAGTGGCATGCTAGAATATCACTGTCTTTGAAATAAACGCCACTCTAATTGCAGATTTATGGAACACACTATCCTTGTGCGCGTCATTCAGTCCAGATGTAGAGCCAAATCAAGATGGCCCACTTGCTGTCTTCTATTGGAGAGGTCAAAGAGCATTAGGCTCGGATTGACAGGAACCAGTGGATAAAAGGCCCAGGATTAGGTGCTGCGGCATTGTGGGTAGCGGTAAACCCAGCCATATGCCCAGCGCCGATAAAAAAAAAACAACAACAAAAAAACACCGCGAATGAAATGTTTCAAATAAACAACGGCGTGATTCGTGGCGCGCATTAATCGCCCAAAAGGCGCGTGCGAGACACAGATGGTTTGCCTTGATATTAATTTCTAACTCGACGAAAAAATATATTTCAGTAACTAAATAAACTCTTCTGCTGCTCCAGATGCTTATTATCATTTGCAGAGCAGCTCGGGATTGAAGCTCTCCATCGCTCGGATATCTGCGTTTCGCAGTCTTGCAGGCTGAATGCTACACACGCAACCGCGGCAAACACACGTGGCTTTGGCAGAAAATGAATGTTTACTGTTGAGGCAAATTAAAAACAAATTCCGCCTCGTGTTTTGCGGTTGTGCGAAGTACACATCACGAGCTGTGACTTCGGCTCGTGAAAACAAGACCATGTAAGGGGGAAACGTTCGATGATTCATCCATTATCATCCATCCATCCATTTTCAGAAACCGCTTAATCCTATACAGGGTCGCGAGGGGACGGTGCCTATCACGGCAGACACAGGGCGCGAAGACAGGGCTGTACCCAGGATGAGAAGCTAGATCGTCACAGGGCACCGGGGGTCATTTAGTCAGCAGGCCGATTCAGCAGGACTGCATGTCGTTGGACTGTGGGAGGAAACCGGAGCACCCGGCAAAAACCCACGCAGGCGCGGGTAGCGCATGCAAACTCCACGCAGAAAGGCACCCGAGCCGAGATTCGAACGCGGGAACCTTTTTGCCGTGAGGCGGCAGCGCTACTCACCGCTACGCCACCGTGCCGCCCAAGGTCGGAACCGTCTGATTCAAATCCCCACTTCAGTTGCTGCCGTGAGCGCGCCAACAAATCCGTGAGAGCCTTTCGCGAAACGTCGTCATTTCTGTCGGCGGTGACTCCGCATCGCCGCGGAGAGCACGTCCGGACCGAGTACGTCCGGACCGAGGAACAAGTCCCGCCGAGTGATTTTGTCGAATGGGGGGGGGAGGGTTTCTCGTGAGAGCCTCGCTGCGCGGCTGTGTCAAATATTCCACGTTTACAAAGTGAGAAATTGTCAAATAATGCGCGGCTGACACCGGTCGCGCCAAGGATAATAAAGCCGCGTCGTTTACGCGATGGGTCGTCGCGACCGCTGATATGGCGTCTGTCAACGGGACGCTGTTGCAGCGGGAGGCGCGCGACCGTGGCGACCCGTACAGCGGCCCGGCACGCAGCCGTGGACGCGTGCGTTCGCAAATTACCATCACGTTCACACGCTCACGTTCCACGCTGTCTCGGCTTTTACAACGCGAGACTGCCACAGGCTACAGGAATCCCGAGCTTGCAGGCTCGCTGCGCATTTTTCTCCTGTAATAATAAACATCTATCTATGTAAATAATAATGATGAAAATAAACACCAGCGCAAGCCGCGTGCGTAGAGAATAACTTGTGCTGAAGTTGCGCCAATGGCAACTGTCGTAGCCTTCAATTTATTCAGAAATTGTATGAAGGGTGCGGAGATGTTATGATCATTTGCACTGGTGTGCAACACGTTCAACTTTGCTCAGGAACGCCTGAAGATGCTTCCAACGTGGCAGGCAAAACTTCGCAAAGGAGAGAGGTAGAGCGCTCAGTGACACGGCTATCCCGAAAGAACAGCTCCGAAGAGCAAGCATCACGAATCGAGGCGTGAAAACCTGCATCAGTACAAACATCTATCTGTCTAACAGCACACACGTCCGCCTCATTACCGAGAAGCTGGCCAGGAGGAACGGAGGAGGTGGGAACTTCCCACATTCTTTCCTCGCGAGTAACCTGATAACCTGATAACCGGCCGGCTGCGTTTCTCTCTCTCTCGCCGATGCGTGGGCCGAACGAGCGGCGGATAAGGACGCTCTCTCAAGGTCTCCGCGCCGCAATGCCAGTGCGTGACGTCGCGACACGATTGGATGTTTGCGGAATTAAATCCCCGTCAGCGATCAATGCGTCCGTCGTGTCTTCAGTGGCAATACAAGTAGTACGAATTGGTGGAAATCCCACTGGTCCCTGGCAAGCTAATGTGCAATTCCTAACACCGGCCAATGGCCAACGGCCAACGATGTAGATGAATGCTGCCCCAGTGCTCGATTGAGCAGGAAGGCGCGTGCGGTTGAGTAAGACTCGGACGCTCGGTCAGATTTGGATTTGGAACTTGACTCCGGGCGGTTCCCTACCTGTATCTTCAGGGAACACCGGTCTTCTTTTCGATTCTTTGAAGCGTGATGGTTATATGACAGTTTCCCATTTCTTCACACAGTTCTTTGCATTTCTATTGAACTCTGCAAGGTCTTTTGAGCTGCAGAGGTTGAATAGTAGAGTGCAGACAAGGCAGTGCTCCGTAGTATGATCTGCTTCTCCACAGTCACAGGTGGTTGGGCCGGTCGTGTAACCCCATCTGACCAAAGCAGCTTTGATCGTCCCGTTCTAGTTCTCAGGCGGTTGAGTGTCTTCCACTGAAGCCATGGTGGAGGCTCCGTAAGACCGTTGGAAGTGGCTCGCGGAACTGTTTCAGACACAACCATTGAGAGTCATTTTGACGTATTAAATGACATCACAGCGGCTGGCTGCTCTTCAGAGCTGTTCTTTCGGGATAGCCGTCTCACAGCGACTCTCGGCTGCGTCCGGAGAGGTTGCAAACCGGCGCGAGAGTTCATCGGCGATAAACGTCGTCGTCCGATTGCCGACGAGCACCGGGCCGGCGACATCGCCCACACAGGACGGCCACGCGCGTCACCGACCAAGTTAATTCGGGACATAATAATAATAATTTACATTCATAACGCGCACATATTCATTCAATGTAGAAGATACTCATTCGACGAGAGAAGGCGCGAGGAAGGTGCAGAGAGGCGGAGGAGGCAGCTAGGCGGCCCGCCGACGCCTCTATTGCCACACACTGCTTCCTATATATTATGAAGTTATCGGCCAACTAATGAATGAGTGGTTTTTTTTAAGACGTGAGATGAAACCGGGAAACGTCGGAACGTTGCGCAATGGTACGAACGGAGCTTGAGGGACGAGCGGCGCGTGTCTCGGCGTGACGCGAACGAGGGCGCTCACGCCGCGTTCCGAGCGCCCGGAGCCATCGCGATCGATCGTGGGATCCGACTTCTCGGCCTCGAGGCCATCAGGCGAGGCCCGGCGAGGGTCCCGATCGCCCCACAGGTGGTTTATCTCAGATCTGCTGCCGTAAACATTCACCCGTTACGAGTCGCACGACATTCTTCATGTGTTTAGGGGGAGAAATGTGCCAAAATATTTAGCCCGTTTCCGTAATGATGCGAGCACTTGCTCAGATTTACATTCCGCGTCACCTCCGACAACCTGCGTTTTTTATTCCCAGCCACGGCTTGTGTCCGTGATGAGTGATGTCTGAACAAGTCGTACGACTCCTCCACCACCAACCCGTTCGTCAAACGCCACTGACCCGTGTGGGGAAGTATGGCCAACAAAGCCCATGATCGATGTGACATGGGGTAACATTCATTCAGCACTGTACTGGGTTATGGTTAAACTTGTTATTTTTAAGGAGGTCATAAACACAATTTCCAGTTTCCTTTATACAACACCGGGCGGCACGGTGGCGTAGCGGTGAGTAGCGCTGCCGCCTCACAGCAAGAAGGTCCCGGGTTCGAATCCCGTGCTCGAATCGCAGGCCAATTAATCTATGCAGCAGCATGTCTTTGGACTTTGGGAGGAAACCGGCGTGCCAGGCAAAAACCCACGAGGACACGGGGAGAGAACATGCAAACTCCGCACAGAAAGTATTTAAAAAACACGGATAAGAAGCGGTCCTGGTGAGTACAAGCAGCGCGGGTGACGGAGAGCACGCGGTGTTAATCACAGTCGAAAGTAAAGGAAATCAAATCAGAGACGCCTGCTTGCAAAGCCATGCATGGATGAGGCCAATTAAATCGTGCAGTTAATGTGAGAGTGAAGGGGAGGTCGGTGGGTAACTCTACAATTAGAGGCATTCCCATGCAGAAGCATTCTGTTCCACGTCACAGGCAGCATCTGTATACCTAAACCGTCTCTCTATGAGCAGACCAGGAGAAAATATCCGTGTCACTGAGCGATTCCCCCCCCCTCTCGCCTTCGTGAAGTTTCGCCTCCCAGCTTGGAGGCATCCTCAGGCATCTCAGAACGCCTGAGAGAAGCAAAACGTCGCGAAGTAGAGAAGGGGAGCGCTCAATGACACGGATATCCCGAAATAACAGCTTTGCAAAGCGATTGTCATACATCAAGCCGTGAAAACCTACATCAGTACGAGCCGAAAAGACTACAACCTGTGGAGCAGCCACCACACAAGTCAAATAATTTCCACAAAATACTTCCCCCATCTCTCCACGTGACCCCAGAGCAGCGCTCCCCACATCCTCCTGCACCCCCTCTCTCTCTCTCGCCGCCTTAGCTGCCAAATTGGGGGCTTAACACCCAAGGGTTTGGCTGAAAATAAACCCCCAATTACCCCTAACCTCAGTTCCTCCACGGCGGCTCACAGCGCCCGGTTCAGGAAGCTGGCATTTGACGGGTCACAATTCCAGCCTCAGCCCGAGCTCTAGCCGGGGTTATGTAACTAGTTGTGTGGCACAAGCCCTGCCTGTTCTCCACCCCGCACTGCCCGTCTGCCTGTCAACTTGCCCTTTTGTCCCCTTTCCACGCCGTGAAGGAAGCTGCAAACTCCCAGCCAATCTGTGGCAATCAAGGGCTTTGGCTCAAGTCGAATGTCAGCAGATGTTCGGCCGTAAATCTCTCTCTCTCTCCTACAATTCGCAAACCGGCGCTGGCTCCCAACATTTAGCGTAAATGCGATTTTTATCTTCCCACATGTGCAGCAAAAGTTAATGGACAGCTAATAGATTCAACGTAGAGTTTTGTTAGGTTTAGCCAGCCTCCCCGCACAGCTGTGTAAACATGCGTGTGCAATGAGCACATGCAACTTCTAAAAACATGTCAACCTTTCGCTCACTTTAATTCTCACACCTTCCGACACGTATTTTTCATTCCGATGAATTACACGTATCTGCATGGTACGAGCCGTGCTAAACAACACTAATTCATTAATTGGCCGGTAACATCATAATATATAGGACGCAGTGTCTGGCGTGTTGACACCGGCTAACTACGTGGATTGACTCTCCCCCCCCACCTCACTGTAGGTTACCTCGCGCCTCTGGGTCTTTCTTCGAAATCCTCTGAATATGTGCCACGCGCTATAAATTGTATTTTATTAATTATTATTATGATGATAAACTGCGATGGACTGGCATCCCATCCTTGGTAACACCCTGCCTTGCGCCCTCTGTCTGCCGGGATAGGCCCCGGCTCACTGCAACCCTGTATGGGATTAAGCGGTTTCAGAAAATGAATGGATGGATTATGATAAACAAACACAGCACATTGGCACCTGGCTTACGGCGGCCGGTAGGAGCGCGCGGTAACACATCCTGTGCGATGCAGGGTGACTCACGGCGTCCACACGCGACACGCGTTTAATCGACTCACGATAAGGACAGCGGTCTGGTTCTCGATCTCCCGTCAATCCTTTGAAGCGCCGCTTTCAACGATAAATTGTCCCAGATGTGGCGCGGGCTTCGCCAGCCACGTGGCGCGCACATACTCATTCAATGTCGAAGGTATTCATTCATTCGAAGAGAGAACGACTCAGAGGCGTAGCGAAGAAACTGCAGAGAGGCGGAGGAGGCAGCCGGGCGGTGTGCCGGCGCCAACATATTTGCCACACACCCCGTCCTATATATTATGATGTTATCGGCCAATGAATTAATGAGTGTTTGGACTCGGGATATAGCGACATTGTAATCCAGGTAACGTTTACAATCGGGATGAGTGCTTGTAATTATTGTCAGCAATTCGCGTGTTTGCTGTGTCGGAGGAGTCCCGTAAAGATCTTGCAAGCTCACTGGGTATTTTCCTGTTGTAATCATAAACATCTATCGATGTAGGGGGACCGAGACGCGGTGGCTGCAGCGTCAACGCGCGACACACGCGACGGCGCGCTCTGACGTCTCACCGTGTTTACGCCAACGACGGAAAAGTACGTCAGAGGAAGTTCCCAGCGTGTATTATTCAAAACAAATCTCGTTACGCGAATCGCGTAACGGGCTATGCGGCATTCACCCAGGATGCTCGCGAAGCTTCTTTCAAAAGCGAGATGTTGGTGAACAAGCGCTCGCTGTAATCAGCGATGTTTATGGACACGGATTGAGTTCACGTGCGGATTGTGAACGTTTGTGTGTTGTGCTAAGAGGCGGAAGAGACAGCGGTGTGACGCGCGTGTCGGCGTGGCGTGTGCGCGGCCTCCGCGCGATGCCGGGTTCACCCAAACACAAAGATCCCGAGTAGGGCAGTTTAGAAAATCGTCACTGGTGTTGGCCGCAATCGGCAATCGAACTCGGGTGACCGGGGTTGTAGTGCAGCGCGCTAACCGCAACACCACCGCTCCCCACCCACCCACGCACCCACCGACCCACCCAGTTGCCACCGGAGGGGCTGCCGCTTGGCTTCGTGATGCCCGCACACTCCGCTGGCCATACCGCTCCAGAGTGAAAAGCCGGGAGAGAAATAAACACGTCTACCATGTGATAGCAGCGGTTAAACACTGGACAACCCTGGTATCCGCAGCTCCGCGGCAAATCGAGCCGTGATGAATTCATTCACGTCACCCACCAGACACTGCCTTTGGCTGTAAAGCTTTTACCATCCATCCATTGTCAGAAACTGCTTAATCCTGTACAGGGTGGCGGTAAGCCGGAACCCATCCCGGCAGACACAGCGCGCAAGGCAGGGCTATGCCCAGTGAAAGATAAAATTAGATAATCGACGTAAAGAAATCGCCCAGGCTTAAATGCCCGTGCTTTGCAAACAGTTGTTCCAGCAGCCTTGTGTCATCACGGGGGGAACGGGGGCATTGTCAGGATTAGCTTGCCGTGCCCCCGGGCAGTCACTAAGCTGTTTTCCAGCCACTGCTAAACTATTGGGTTGCCTCCTCCTGTTATTAAAACAAGTCATTAAATGTGACAAGTTGAACGGGACAGTCTGAAATTACAGCTGCCTATAACGTCTTTGTTGAACGGGGGAGAAGACCGTTTCACATGAGGTGGGACAAGCGGCGCGGCGCACACAGGCCTACTCAGGTGAACTGCACCCGGTCCGCTAGGTCAGCGGTGCCCAACGTTGAGGCCACGTGGGCCTTGAGGTGCAAGGCCCACGTGGCCCACTTGGGTATTGGCTCACTTGGGCAGGAATCCACATCAGCGCCCTGTGCAGCTCACTTTCAATAATGACACACGGTGGAGATTTTACGCGTGTATTTATAAAAATGTTACGCACGTTTTAACGTGTAAGTGATACGTGTACAAACGCCTGATGATGCTTCCAACGAACAGCTCTCAAGAGCAACCATCATGAATCCATCCAACCATCCATTTTCAGAAACCGTACAATCCTCTACAGGGTTGCGGTGAGCTGGAACCCATCCCGGTAGACACAGGGCGCAAGGCAGGGGAACACCGAGGATGGGACGCCAGTCCATCACCGGGCACCTGCGGCGATTTACTCAGTAGGCCGATTAACCTGGCAGCATGTCTTTGGGCGGTGGGAGGAAACCGGAGTGCCCGGCGAAAACCCACGCGGACACGGGGAGAACATGCAAACTCCGCACAGAAAGGCCCTCGAGCCGGGATTCGAACACCCATCATGAATCGAGCCGTGAAAATCTATATCAGTACATAATCTAAGATCATTAAACCAGCCTATAGACGCTGGGTGTTTATAGCTAGAGGCTACATCTGTGTGTGCGAGGTTTCCTCCACGCGGTGTAGCACAGGGGTTCTCAACGTTTAGCACCTCAAGGCCCACTGATGGGTCGCGACCCACCGGTCGAGAGGAGCTGCTCTGGGTGAGGGCCGGATAACGCACCCACACCTGTCACCGTGCAACTTGACGACTGTAGCGGTACATAATTTACACGTCGGAGTTTTGAAACTTCAAAAGTGTTGAAAGTGATGAAACACACACGGCGCTGTCCCTTGGTGTCTGCAGCCCTGCAGCGGCTGTCCCCTATTGCGCCGCGAGCTGAAAGATACAACTTAAAAGGAACACCACAAGTTTCCGACCGGAATCGCTCCATGATTCAACGTTCTTGAACACGTGCAGCATATGGAAGGCACCTGCATGAAGGCATGTTTGAAAGCTCCCTTGCATCCGTGTAAATGATAGAGTGAGTATTTATTATTGGTTGAATTTATACTTCCACAACAAAACATTTCCTTGGACAGTGGAGGATAAACAGCAGCCTAAGCGTGTTTCCTCTTTGCTCGGTTCACTAATGCCATCCGTGTATGTTTGTGTACACGGGCAGTGGGGGTCTCATCACATACCATATAAAATAACATTATATTAGCTGTAGTCGGGGCAGCACGGTGGCGGGGTGAGTAGCACTGCCGCCTCACAGCAAGAAGGTCCAGGGTTCGAATCCCGGCTCGGGTGTCTTTCTTTGTGGAGTTTGCATGTTCTCTCCGTGTCTGCGTGGGTTTTCGCCGGGCACTCCTGTTTCCTCCCACAGTCCAAATGCATGCTGCTTAAGTTAATTGGCCTGCGGACTAAATTGCCCCCGGTGCCCTGTGATGGCCTGGCATCCGATCCGGGGTATAGCCCTGCCTTGCGCCATGTGTTTGCCAGGATAGGCTCCGACTCACTGCGACCCTGTACAGGATTAAGCGGTTTCTGACAATGGATGGATAGATAGAAGATTGATGGTCCTTTGCGAAGGAGAGAGAGGGAGTCCTCGACACGGCTATCCCGAAAGAACAGCTTTGAAAAGCAACCATCAAGCATCCAGCCGTGAAAACCTCCATCAGTAGAAGAGTAACATCATCAAAGCTTGCTCACACTGCATTCTGGATACGCATGACAGCGTGGTGTTCAATACACTGGTGTGTAAAAGGGGCTTTAGATAATCATATGAATAAGCGGCCAGTCTTAGTAACATTTGCAGATAATATTCCTTTGGGGATTTCTCAAAATGGTGTATTTTGACAAGGCTTGTGAATGATGACACGTGCTTGCATCAGAAGACATTCCACCGTGGAGTGCGTGGCACCAGCGCTAAGTGGCTGTGGGAAACGAATCGTCAACCGCCTGTTATTGAAACTAGCTTATTGCTGAACGAATTAACCGCTAAGCTATCCAGCCGATCCCAGGAGCAGGGAGCAATCTATATTTTAAGGGGTAATTTAGTGCCATACATTCAACATTTTAAATATCTATTTTTTTCAAAAGTAATTTCATGCTGCCACCGTTCCTAAGAAGATAAGGGTCGCTTATCCATCAACACCATGCTTTTTTTGTGCAGAATTTGACAGCCATGATCTTTAACCTGTGTCAGAAACATTACCTGTCTAATGTACACGTTCAGTTCACATCGATGGTGGGTCTGGAACATGAGCGCGGCGCATGCATGGGAAAAACATTAGCGCTGACCGTAACAGTCAACGATGATGGAAACAGCTCACTTTTGCAAGCATCCATTATGGCCACAACTTGAAAAAACTAATTTTCATGACACTTTTGGGACGAATGCCTTAACCCACACATGTCGAAATGAGCGGCCCCGCCAAGATGCAGCGTTCTTCACGGTTACTTGCGCATCACTTTCCCGCCACCTATTTACGGGAATAAACCGTTCCTTCTTATTTTAAGAGATACTGTTTGCGATACTGGGCGGCACGGTGGCGTAGTGGGTAGCGCTTCCGCCTCACAGCAAGAAGGTCCCGGGTTCGAATCTCGGCTCGGGGTGCCTTTCTGTGTGGAGTTTGCATGTTCTCCCCGTGTCCGTGTGGGGTTTTCGCCGGGTACTCCGGTTTACCTCACACAGTCCAAAGACAACCTGCCTAGATTAATTGTCCTGACTAAATTGCCCCCGGTGCCCTGAGGTGTTATTACTTGCTTACCCCTCCCCGCTGGACAACTGTTCAAGACATAGCTCAACGTAGGGACACACACGGGTTGTGGATTAGCTCACAGCTCAGGGGGAGCTCCGAACAACGTGTATAGACGTGATGTGGAGAATGATGCTGAACCTAGTATTCGGGATCCGACATAAAACCGGGGGGGGGGGGGGTTTGCATTAAAAAAAACCATCACAGATTTTCCGGGACAGTCGCCTCTAAGGGATAACAATCCCGGAGAAAAACTCGGGACAGGTGGCAACCGTGGAGGCGAGGCGGTGGGGCAACAGGATGTGCGGGGAGCGCCCCGACTCTCACGCGAGGCGGGCACGCCGCCCGCTATTCTGGGTCACGCTCGGAACTCTAATGGAAACGCGGCCGGTTTCACGACCGCACTGCCAAATACGGAAATCAGCCTATAGATTGTAATAACATCCCTTTAATGTTGCCCTTATAGCCATAAAACACTAACAAGTGGCCTTTTTATAGATCCAAAGTGGGGCATGCATGCCGGAAGGTGTATAAAGTGGCTAAAGAGCCTTTAATGTCAGATATAAATAGCCTAAAGTGCCTTGGATATATTAAACATATGCCAGTACTGTACTTAAATTGTCTAAGGCGCAACAGCTAATGTTGGACAAATAATATGTATATCGTATTTAGAATTGCACTTGCATGGTAAGTTGAATTCCCAAAGCAGTTCATTTAGAGTGCACACATTCCACTGATTGCCATTAACGTATAACACGTGTTCCCTAGATTCTGGCTGGCCACATTAGAGCACTTGAATCACATTGGCTCAAATAATGATTGGGATCAGTTAGGGCCTCCTGTGATGGACTGGCGTCCCATCCTGGGTATACCCCTGCCTTGCGCCCTGTGTCTGCCGGGATAGGCTCCGGCTCACCGCGACCCTGTACAGATTAAGCGGTTTCTGAAAATGGATGGATGGATGCATAAACAGGACAAGATTTCCCACCGCGTGCCTCTTTCACAGACACCGCCATCTTTGTAACACGCCCTCTGTGCACTGTTGTCTAACTCAGTGCCATTCTATGTCCCCTTCTCACCCGCAGACGACCCTTCCTACCATCCACATTACGGAGGAAGTGAGCCAGATCAATGATAGACTTATAGGGAGGGCCGCTTCCAATGGGAACGCTTTCTCTAAACTCTAACACAGTGTGCGATGTCACCGATAAGGTGGTGTTCCCTGCACTGTCTCACCTGCACCGCGCCACGTGAGGTGCGCGCTGTAAACTCCCGGGTGTTAATAAACAAGGCTCGCATCGTGGCCCTCGCTTCGGTGAGTGGCTGGGCGGTATGCGGAGGGTATGTTCCACCTCGCGGGACGGGAAGCGAGGCAGCTGTTATCTGTTCACACCTGCCCGCAGGATCTGCTACAGGCGTGAGCGCTTTACTGCCAATGTGCAATGCGCGCGGCACGGTGTCGATCCACGTACAACGAGACCTCCACAAACAGCCCCACTCGCGGACTGTTCCACCCCACGTTGTGGGGAGAGCGCCATTTGAACCGTACATCCTGGAAATACTACTAAAACAAATACGCGAATACCTTAGTCATTAAAAGGCAACTGCAGTAATGTAAAACTCATCCGCCCTATTTGATCCGGGATATATATTACACACGGCTCAGACTACAAACTACATTCTTGTGTGGTTAGTGTGTTTATGAAAACGCCAGAGCGTCGGCTATCGTGTGATTCCAGCAGGCGCACGCGTGATGCAAAACAGCGGGCACAGAGGGCCATCGGGGCGTGCCGGCATCACATCACCCCACCCGCGCGCGTGCCCGGGTCTCAAATACAAA
>JAZEWU010000025.1:7440654-7459486 GCA_036362915.1 Geotria australis | reverse complement strand
CCCCCCCCCCCGCACGCTCCAAAACAAACAACGCAGAAGGGCGCTTCTCCAAATCCGCACCCACAACCTGCAGCAGCCTCCCTCTGCACCTGCTGCACCTCTGACAAACCACCACCAACCTCGACCTTCCTCAAACTACTCAAACAACACGCACGTATTCCATCAGGCGAATCCCACGCTGAGCTCGGCTCCGTGTGTCCATACTCATGTCTCGTCCTTGACCGGGCGTGGAATTTGCGCGCGTTATAAATTTTATTATCATTGTCATTGAATATCATCCCACACATACACGTGGATTTTGTCACAGGTAGTCGAGATTACCCCGAAACTAAACCCACTCTGAAAACACGAATTGACCGGGTGCGTGGTGACCGGGACGTAAAGAGGTTGCAAACTCACTGGGTGTTTTTCTGCTGTAATAACAAACCTCTATGTATCTATCTCTATCTTTCTCTGGTGTGGTGCGCAAGAGTGAGCTGTGATGCGGGACACGACTGTGTACCCGTGAGTGCGCGGTGAGTGAGCGGTGAGTGTGTGCTGCTGGTGCCGTGAGACGGCTGGCACACGGGCCCTGGCGTTTCTGATGCCGCCTTGTCGAGATTCATGGGTGTTGTGACCTGGAGGGGCGCCGGCGCGTCTGCAGATCGTGCGGCTGCCGCGCGTCGTGGCCGCGCTCACGTTACATCTCCCGTGACGCCGTTCACAGGAGCAAATGTCCCTTTTGTTTCGTCAAAGCCTGAAGGTGTCTAAAATTTAAGACTACTGTAAAAACAAAAAACCGGCTTCGCGTTATATTTCAGGATAGCCGCGTCGAGCGCTCCCCCCCCTCTCTCCCTCGCGACGCTTCGGCACCCACGTTGGAGGCATCGTCAGGCGCTCTGAGTTGCCAGTGTGTCCCGCGATAAACGGTTTAACGCTTTCTGGCAATAATGATATAGCTGTTAGGATGTTCAAACACCAGACAAGACACCTTTCATCATCCGTATAATGACCAAAAAGGTCCGCATAGGTCGCTCCATATGCTGATATAATACCTCGGCGTTTCTTGTAAAATAAAGACTACCCATGCAAAGGACCAATTATGGGATCAAAAGCAGGCAGAGGAAAGGAACCCCATGGCGTCGAACAATGATCAAGAATCAGGGACCGCGCCCCTCATACAAACGGTCAGGGGACCTCACCCCGCCCCCTCCCCCTTTGTCGGTCACCTTTATAACCGGTCAGTTTCCACGAACAACCATGGCCATGCTTCCAACGTGGGAGGCCAAACGTCGCGGGGGAGAGGAGATCGCTCAGGTTACACGGCTATCCCGAAAGAACAGCTCTGAACAGCAACCACCACGAATCGATCCGTGAAAACCGACATCGGTATACCGGTACCTCTCAAGTGGTTCTAGCTGGGTGCAATAAAGGCGTTGCTTTGTGTGTATTAATGACTTCCCCTTGCATCTATTGACCTTTTGTCAACATGGCCCAGAGGGAATGGCACCGGGGACCTTATGCTGGAATGTACACAAGGAGGTTGCGTGTAATTTTCAAATTAGGGGTTTGTCAATGACACCGACACAACACGGACCGCCACACCAGCAGCAGCAGGCCACACAGTGCCGATGATGTCACCGGGTTATTAATGTTTACTTTAAAACACATGGGCGGCCTTGGCAATGCGTGGCGCCGCGTTCGCGCACAACACATCAATCGCTCGCTAAACGAGCGGCCCGCTTGGCAAACCAGCGATGTTCCAATCAATTAGGTGGACACACTTCAGTACAGTACACTTACGACAAAAGCTGTGCTTTCGATCACAAAGTCTGAAGAATTGCGACATGTACGAGGAAACTCAAGCTAAGCTCATTCCAGGCTTCGTTTGAATGCTTCCTTGTTTTTGTTCCGTGCACATGGAATAACACGTGTAATTACACTCGGCTCGTGGAAAACAAGTAACAAATATGACTTTGTGGGATTTTTAAAACAGTCACTTCTCAACGCGCTTGGCTCTACCCCGTGTAAACACACGCATGCGTGCGGCTTGGCGTATGGAGGCTGTTCTAACCTTTTCAGGAGTTGTTTCGGGGTAACATTATCTCCTGCGTGTAATTTTCACTTCAAACCGAGGATAATCTGCTCGGTTCTCGTCATTGCTGGCCGGGTTGCCTGACAATAGAGCCGGGGGCTTCTACTAATAAACCCCAGTAAACGCACTCAAAATATTGGTGCTAATCCACAAAAAACTCCGCCACTTTGTGTGCCGCTTATGTAACCCCTGGACACAGTGTTGTGTAACAGCAGACATCGTACTGAAGTAGGTTTCCACGGCTTGATTCATGGTGGTTGCTCTTCAGAGCGATTCTGCATCTCTCCCTCGCGACGTTTCACGTGGGAGACATGGATATCGCTCGACACGGCTATCTCGAAAGAACAGCTCTGAAGAGCAATCATCACAGCCGATATTGTCATACGGATGTTGCGTGATTGACATTAGACACACAACTCCGGTGTAGCGGGGAAAATCTACACGCGCGTCGTGTGAATGAGCAGCGATGCGTGTCGCGCGTTTCACTTACCCAGTCCGCCAGAGGCCTTGACTCTGCGGGACAACAACGGGAGGGGGGCAGACAGTGCGAGAGGTTACACCGGAGCCTGTTTGAAGCCAGGGTACAAACACATACACGTGTACGCAGCCTGTCAGCCCTTGTCGGATAGAGCCATGTCGCAGCACCAGGTGGTCTTCCCGCCCAGTTCATTCATCTCACGGCTCTCTGATCGAGGCACGGGGTCGCACCGCGTCTCGTTTGACCTCGTGTACGAGGGTTCGCTCCACGTGTTCCTGAAGAAGCTCCCGGCGATTGCAGCGAAACGTCGAACAACGTGGCGAATCAAATTATTATTCCCAGTAAAGCGACTTATGCCGCACCATGTATAATCTATTTTAATACGGCACGGAACAAGCAAGTTGAAAATGTAAATAAGGCATGCTCTGATATGACAAAAAAAGCTAACTCAAATGATTAGACGTACTCGCAATCAGAATATTGTTGTCAGGTCTGGAGAGAGCGAGTGAAAATAGAGGTTTTATAAGAGGTTTTCAAATAAACCTCAGCAGTTCATGGAGCATTCAAAACACCTCCGGTTAATGGACACCTGCAGAGCCTGTCTTTCACTCCGACACAAAATTGCTCCGAACTTTTCACCCCGCGCTTTCATTTGACGGCCTCCTGTCTGGTCTGCTTTTATATTTTCTTTTCTTCCCCAGTGTGTGTTATTTATTTTGTCCTCCGGCAATCGGGATCAATTTTCTGAAAGGCAGCGCTGCTCCCTGGCCCCCCTGTGCTCCCCGCTCGGCTCTCTGCCCCTGGAGGTCATCACTTGTCGAGATTCTCCTTCGACTCGCGACTCAGCGGCTCGGAAGCGGCGACACGCGGCCGCCTTTGTTTCTGTTTGGACTCCGCGTGTCAATCTCACCGCTCACATCAGACACGGTGGCATCGCGGTGGTGTAAGCGCTGCCGCCTCCCAGCAAGAAAATAACGGGTTTTAACCCCGGCTCGGGGGCAACCTTTCTGTGTGGAGTTGGCACGTTCTATCCCCGTTGTCCGTGTGGGTTTTCGCCGGTTTCCTCCCACAGGTCCAAAGACATGCTGCTGCATAGGTTAATTGACCGGGATAGGCTCCGGCTCACTGCGACCCTATTCAGGATTAAGCGGTTTCTGACAATGGATGGATGGACAAAGAAATTAAATTGGTGTAAACATATGGTGACGATGTATATTGCGATGCATATTGCTCCGATGTATAACCCTACAGTTAGTAAACTGAGTTTTGTACTGATGTAGGTTTTCACGGCTCGATTCGTGATGATTGCTCTGCAGAGAGAGGGAGATCGCTCGACACGGCTATCCCGAAAGAACAGCTCTGAAGAGCAACCGTCAAACTGTGTTTTGCTTTGCCCGGTATTTCTACGTCACCACAGAACATCGTTTAATGCAGCAGGAGTTCTCAAAAGATGTTGCTGCTCAAAGCCCTCTTGGCCCACTCGGGTCTGGTCTCCACGGACCAGTGGGGTGGCGCTCGCGGCCCACTCATGGGTCGCGGCCCACTGATGGTTGAAAACGGCTGAGCTAGTGCGTCGTTTTGCAAGCGCTCTGGAATCGCTGAAGAGAGACGACTCTTCGCGTTAAACACGCGCATCTCGGTGCCACGGATGGGCATTGGTGCACAAGCACGAGCTAAAGCACACAAAAACCCAACGCATTTATCACTAACACTGCCGTTAAAGGAAAAATACACAAATTTCCACGGCGATCGTGCGGTGGATCTACCGCTTTACCGCCGCTCTCCCACTTACAGGCGCGCACACACGCGCGCGCGCGCGTGCACACACTCTCTCCCGGAGCCTAAACTGTTTACTCTACGCAACCTAAATGGTGTTTTGAGCTCCGAGCCAATTTGTGCCCCGAGTGCGGCGGCAAAATGTTTGGATGAGCCACGGAGTGACGGCGCCCGGGGTCAATCGCTTAAGGGTCGCGGGAAGAGCGACTCGGGGCCAGAGGCCCGGAGACCACGCGGGGCCTCATCTCTCCCGGCTGCCCGGAAGGACGGGCTGGGAGCGGCCGGACAGTGGAGGAGTCGCTCGCAACGTCTCCATTGGGACCCAAGCCGCGCGCCCGTCGCTCACTCGGTTTGCATTAAAGGTGGAAGGAATCGTTGTGCTATGCAATCAGCGTGTTTGTTATATCAATGCAGGAATTCCGTTAAAGAGCTTGCAAGCTCAACGAATATTTTTTTCCTGCTGTAACAATACGCATCTATCTTTGTAGCTCTTTTTTTAACAGTTGGTCCAATAGGGATGGGTAAGCAAGTTACAACACAGCAGGGCACCGGGGGCGCGATTCGGTTAGGATACCGGAGAACGCGGCGAAAACGCACGCGGAAACGGGGAGAATGTACGAACTCCAGGCAGAAAGGCACCCGAGCCGGGAATCAAACCCAGGTCCATGGACAGCCCTGTCGAGTGTTCCTTCGCGACCGAGAAGTGTCGCTCTTGCCGCGCAGCTGAACCGCGTCGGGCCAGCACGTCTCACAAATGTCAAATGCCACGTGTCGTTGCTTCGCATCACTCCGTGCGACGCACGCTCCGGGCGGAGGTGAACCCGCGTGAATGCATAGTTTCTGCTTGGACAGGAAGCGTCGCGGCGTGCCTCCGACGACGTCCACACGCGGCACCCTGGATGGACGTGCTCCGCTGGGACGGCGCGCTACGACCCACCCGCACGAGTCTACAGGCCAACGGCTGTCAGAGCGGCGAAACGTCAAAACAGAATGAGTGTTAAGTGCTTGGCTTGTTTACGCCTAGTTTTTTTCTCACACCGATCAATTATGTCTGCGGCGTCATGAGAAGTGCGGCTAAGCAACCGTGGTTATTAAGGAAATCGCTGAACCACGTACATACTCCTGTGATGGGCTTGCGCACCATCCTGGGTATAGCCCTGCCTTGCTCCCTGTGTCTGCTGGGATAGGATCCGGTTCACCGCGACCCTGTACAGGATTAAGCGGTTTATGACAATGGATGGATGGACGTAAACACTCCTTGTGTTGTCCAAATTAAATTCAGTGGGAGATGTAAACTGTGTTTTGGGAATGTGTATTGAAACACCGCACTCGGTGTGTTTACATTGCCGGTTGATTCGCTGTAACGTTTACAGGCAAGTTCACAGCACCGTAGAGTCTGATAATATCCAACTGCGCTGCTCAAGAGTCAATTAATGGATCAGTTTGAAACGACAGAGCAGAGGAATGTCAACTCGGGCATCAACCGACACCAACAGATGACAGATGCTTGCACAAGCGCTAGCATTCTTTACATGTTTGCTGGGACCAATCCCAAGAAAAAGACAAAAAAAAAACCTGCACGGTAAAGTAGCCTGCCCGCTAATGGAATGGGTGTTCAAATTGTCTCTCAAAGACCAAAAAAAAATTAATGCCTTTGGCTCAGCACTCATTGCATCATATGGATGTGTCTCACATTACGGGCTTAGCCGAAGAATTTGCTGCTCGGCCCCGAGATTGAGACGATGAAAATGACAGGAGATTGGCGCTGACTGACAAGGTAACGAGGGACGGCGGCGAATCTCTACCGCGCGTGGGTTGACCGACGCGACACACACCGAGGCACCGCGGTCCACGGGGGCGAAACGACATCGGAGAGTTTAATGTCCTCGCCGAGAGCCTGACCCTGCAATTCCACGCAGATAACATCCTGGCTGGGGACCTCCGGTTGTACGAAGCCAGACAAACGACGATTTTGCAAAACCCACCCTGGCGCCCGGGCTCGCAACGGCGCTCCGGCGTCGAGCGATCCGGGGCCTCACTCTTCGTTCCACTTTGTCGAACAAATTACCGTGTGCGATTCCATCCGCCGATTCATTCTCGGCCGTGATTAGCGGAGTGGTAGAGAGAAAGACAGCGCTGTTTCAGGCGGGGTTCGCCCGTCAGTCAAACCGCACGCCTACGGGGCCGGTACCGAGCTACGTTCCCATCTGGAAGGTGATGAGTCAGAACGTGTACCGCTTAAGCGCCGAAGTAAATATCGTGTGTGTATTACACACGAGGGCGGCACGGTGGCGGAGCGGTGAGTAGCGCTGCCGCCTCACAGCAAGAAGGAGCCCGGTTCGAATCCCGGCTCGGGTGCCTTTCTGTGTGGAGTTTGCATGTTCTCCCCCTGTACGCGTGGGTTTTCGCCGGGCACTCCGGTTTCCTCCCACCGTCCAAATACATGCTGCAGCATAGGTGAAATTGGCCTGCGGACTAAATTGCCCCCGTGCCCTGTGATGGACTGGCGTCCAATCCTGGGTATAGCCCTGCCTTGCGCGCTGTGTGTGCCGGGATAGGCTCCGGCTCACCGCGACCCTGTACAGGATTAAGCGGTTTCTGACAATGATGATTACACACGTACTCCGGTTTCAATTCTTAATCCGGGTTTGTGGCACCACACGGGACAATTGGTCCGGTTGATGTTACAGCACAAAGCAGGGTAATAACGCGTCTCTTCAAGAAGGCACAGCCCACACAGAGCCTGCATTGTGCGGTTTAATCATCATCACAGCTTCCACTCCTGGTAACACGACAGATTAACGCCACACGTGCAAATACGGATTTTGACAGCAAGTGCGGGAGGCTGCCACGCTGATTGTCAAGTCTGTATAATTACCATCGAGTGTGCAGAATCATTATCTACCGTCTTAGCAGATGTTGGGTAACTCTATAATTATAGACATTAACATTGGTCTGTGTAATCGTCAAAAACGTAAATTCATATTTACGTCTATCCGGCTCCAGAACGTCTGCAGTAAATGTTCATATTGTTATTTCCAACATCACTTGCTTAAGCAGTAAACCCTGGACCTGTTCAAACACTGCTGCGGCTGGAGTTGACTCGTCGTGGGGAGCAGTCGTGTCGCAGTTAGTGCGTTGCGTTACGAACCCAGTTCGATTCCCGCTCACGGCCAACACCAGTGGCAATTTTCTGAACCGATCCAGAGCCTCCCCTAGATGGACTCGGTCTTAAATGAGTACCTGGTGCGGTGTGTAAAACATCGCAACTAGAAAGATAAAGGCGCCGGGGCGTGTTGCTGGCCACCCACCCCATCGTGTGCCGTGCTGGCCTTCATAGGTGCTCGATGACAGAACATGGCCCTACAGTCCGTTAAGGCTATACGGGGGATCTTAGTCTTTGTATTAGACAGAGGCCCTCTAAGAGCACGAGGGGCCGTGCAGCGGCTGGTATCCCCGCGTGCGGCAACAACGCCCGGACCTCACAGCCGATCGCCCGAACTACAAAACTGCAAAACATTATCAAATAACATACAAACCTTTCCCCTTTGCATATATGAGCGAACATATTTGGCGTGAATGATCTAACACGCGCTGCCACCGCATTTAATCCTGTGCTCTTGGTCCAAACAAGAAATGATCAAACAAAATACAAACGTTTGACCTTCGTGGGTATGAGCGAACATATTTGGTATAATGTTTCAGGAGCGGCCACGGTATTTTATCCTGTGCTCTTCGCCCACACGAGATGACGGTTTGTGTCCTGAGGTCATCGACAGCTGTGGCCTAGTTTGTAGGCCTCCAGTAAAGCTGCTGGTGACTCATTAGGGCCTCCAGCGTGAGTAGCGCGTGATTTGTCCGCGGAGCAAATTCTTGTTGCGTTGTCACACAAACAGCTGCCAGCCGCTGGTCACAATGAGTCAACTGAGGCCCAGTGACCCATCGCTGGTGAGAAAGGCCTTCACGGGGGAATGTGGCCCAGCGATAGGTTAAGTCCCCGTGTGGGGGTCACAGCGGGCGCTGCGCCCAGATCTTAGTCACCCGTGATAAATCTCGATCTCAATGTGAACCGCAGATGATGCGACAACTATTCCGAACAGTGGTTCGGTCGTGACATTCCCTTTGAAAACCACAGATGACACCACGCAGCATGGTGTGTTAATACAGATGCCACTAGACAGAATGGTGTGGTTCTGTTAAATACAACAGTGTCCCTTGATATGTGACGATCGGGAGAGGTCAATACATCATTAGGGGTAGAAAACGATTTGTTGTTTCCTTACGTGTAACGAGCATCACTCCCATTACCCGCCGGTTAACAGGTCACGGTCCTGTTATCTGGTTTGTCCTGTTATCCACAACATCGTAGACAGGAGGGTTTTGTTTATAAATTGAAAGATGTTGGCAGTAGTATATTGGTAATGATGTAGGTTTGCCACGGCTCGATGTATGGAAATTGCTCTCCGTATCTGCCTTTTCGGGATAGCCGTGTCGAGGCGACGTTTCTTCTCGCATATTGGAGGCATCATTGAGAAACGGCTGATGACGCCTCCAACGTGGGAGGTGAAACGTCACTTAGGAGAGAGACGGGCCGCTCAGTGACACGGCTATCCCGAAAGAGCGGCTATGGAGATCAATGATGACAGTATATTTAAATTAACCCTAAACCAAGACATTGCAGAAGTCTCCCGAGTCGGTGCACACATTGCCGTGAATGTTCCCAAATGCTGCAGGATATGGGTTCACGCGTGATGCATACGGTGCTATGTGGAGCCTTCCTCTACCCTGCTCTATTGTGACTCAGGAGCCTTCCTACAGCCTACTCTCTTGTGACTCACAGCAACGCGTAGTTGCATGCCAATATCGTGAATGCCTTGGTCATGCAGACACAGTTACAGTTTACTTATGGTAACCGTTATTAAGTAGCGTGTTTTGTGAATATCCTGTAATACCGCCATTCTCAACCGATGGGTCACGACCCATCAGTGGGCCGCGAGCTTCCATGGAGACCATTCCCAAGTGGGTCAAGAGGGCCTTGAGGTGCTAATGGTTGAGACCGCTGCACGCACACACAGCGTGGATCACCACACGTGTCCGTGCGCAGCTACTCCCCGTGCTGGGCACTGAGCAGCACCGTGCAGGACGCATCACGCCACGTGCTGCGCGACCTCGTCCGCCGCGCTGGCGTCTCACAGAGCGCATGAGGCCTCCAGCTCTCGCCCGCACATGGCCGAGAGGCGGACTCCTGCCGCCGCTTGCTCAGACCCGCTGCGTTTGACTCCAAACCCGCTGCACGTTTGGCGTGTGTCCGTTCCGCAAATCTATCGGATGGCTTCGTTTTTTTTTGCGATATTATTAATAACAGGCTAAATATGCTGTGACATGTTTAAGTCAGTGGTTGTTTATCTAAACTGCAGCCTGCACCCCCTTTTGTTCTCAAAAATATGTTCTCGCACCCTTTATTAATAAATACAAATATAATACATCCATTCAGTGTCAAAAACCGCTTAATCCTATACAGGGTCGCGGTGAGCCGAAGCCTATCCCGGAAGACACAGGGCGCACGGCAGGGCTATACCCAGCATAGGACGCCAGTCCATCAGAGGACCCCGGGGGCAATTTAGTTCGCAGGCCAATTAACCTATGCAACATGTATTTGGGCTATGGGAGGAAACCGGAGTGCCTCGCGAAAGAACATGCCAACTCCACACAGAAAGGAACCCGAGCCGGGATTAATAATCATGACGATTCATGCAAATATGTAACAACTAGTATTTAGAATTTGATACGAGGAGGGGAAATAACCGTTTTTCTTTGGAAGAATGCATCACAGAATCATCCAGAAGGCTGCGCAATTATAATTTGTCAAGCGTCTGCCAATAACGTACAGTACCTGCCAGCAGAGTGAATGCGCGGTCTCGACGCGGGGGCTTTAGCGAGGATTTGCAGAAATATGCGAAAACAACACTTTTTTTCAAAGCGCGGTGATTGGTTTTCACAGCAAGGAGCAGCTCGCTGGCAGACGTCAAGGCAAACAAACATCATGTGCCGAGGCGGGGCGGCGCAGCGGTGGAGCGGTGGGGCGGTGTGGTGGATTGGTGGTGGTGTTGCGGTGTGGTGGATTGGTGGTGGTGTTGCGGAGTGTTGGGGCAGCGGCGTGGTAGTGGGGTGGTGTGGTGGTGTGGACGTGTCGTGGTGTGGCGCCGTGCCAGTGGTGTGGCGGTGCGCCGTGGTGGGTGGAGGTGTGCAAGTGGCGCGATATGGTTGGTGGTGGATGAGTGGAGCGGTGTTGCAGTGGAGCGGTGTGGCGATGTGGTGGTGGCGAGGTGGTGCGGTGTGGCGGCCTGTCGGCAGCAGAACGCTCACCACGCTGCCCGAGAAGCACTTACACAAATATAAATCTGGCGCCACAGGTATCAACAAATTGCTTATTTGAGTTTGCTTTGTGCGTTGCTTTTCCAATCACACAGCTGGAGAGTATTTGCAAAACGTGCTACGTGCATCGCCTGCTCAATAAAGTTCATTCCATCGCTGGAAATTCCTGTACCGATGCCAGAAATAAAACAAAATGTACTTGAGAGAGAATAACTCTGGGATTAAACAATTATGCTGCACGTTTATCTCTTCCCCAGGTCTGTGACCTGTAACAATAAAAGGAAGCGTTTAATTGCACACGACAGGCTGTGCTAGCAGAGCCACCAGGATGTTCATGCGCTCCGAGTTTGGAATTAACAGTCACTTGAATACAATTACCATTACAGAAACACAATAAGGCAATCTTCATTAATTTATTAATGTAGGTTTTTCCGTCGGCGGTGAAACGTCGCGAGGGCGAGAAGGAGATCGCTCGACACGGCTATTCCGAAAGAACAGCTGTGAAGAGCAACCATCAGATTATATTTTTTAGTTGCGGGAGGATACCGGCAAAGCCGGAGGAAACCCACGCAGAACAGGGGGAGAGACCACTAAAACTCCACACAAAAATCCGCCCGAGGCAGGAAATCAAACCGCCTAGGGCAGGCCAGGAACTTTTTTTCTTCCCGCGTGGCCCAGATGTTACCACTGCGCCACCCTGCAGGAAAGCCACCCAGAAAGCGGAGCCCCTCGGCCCCAGTTTGCTGCCGTAGCGTGGCCCCACATTCCCCGCGAAGCCCGTAACACGCGGGCGCTCCGCCGGGTCACCGCACGCGCGTTCAAATACAGCCTCGGTGGTGGGCGGATTACCCGCTTATCTTACATACATGCGTGTTAAAGTAACAAACACGCTCGTGTTGATTCACGTTTACAGTTCTTAGCCGTGCCTCATTATCTGTTCGTCATACTGATGTTATTGTTACGTTGTAAGATTAATAATGATATAGCGTTCTAGAGGGTCTTGCTTGGTATGTTTGGATAAGACGTGTATGTTTTCAAAGCGGCATTGGACTGTATATTACACAATTTATGTAATACATACAAACGGCTTTTCTGCGTAAACAAGTGTATTAATCATAAAAATAAATGATAGGAGTTGTATTTATATATTACATACTGATAGTTGCTCTTAAAAGTTGATGTTTTGTGATAGCCGTGTCGAGCGCTCTCCGTCTCTCTCTCTCTCGCAACGTATCGCCTCCCACGCTGGAAGTATCATCAGGCATGGGAGGCGAAACATCATCCCACGTGGGACGCGAAACGTCCCGGGGCGGAGAGGGAGAGCGCTCAGTGACACGGCCATCCCGAAAGAACAGCTCCGGAGAGCAACCATCATGAATCGAGCCGTGACAAACCTTCATCAGTACATTATTATATACTGTAAAAAAACAAGCTTCAAAGCGGTGACCCGGGGATTGCAAGTCCAGTTGTAACATTCATTCCCCTATCGCAGGGTCGCCAGCTGTAACACATTCATCCGTAGTGCGAACACACGCTCGCATAGTTTGGCAGTCAGTGGCCGGAGTGGCACACATCGGGAATGCAGCAAATCAGAAGCAGAGTCGGCGGCTCGTGGCAGAGTATGAGACACCCGCTCACGACGCGGGTAGCTTACACATCCCGATCGCGTTTGGAGGATGACTCACACCATCATCTCTCTGGGGTGGACAAATTGAGCACCACTCTGTGGGATTAAATAATTCTGATCCCATCGACGTAATGATCTCGGTCACTTCCACCACCGGGCTCTGGGCCTCCAACGGGGACGAAGGCTGCTCCAGCTGTAACGTGAGCATGGAGATATGAGCTATTGACCTTGGTTTGCTGCACGGCGCTTTCATGCGTTCATTCATTGTAAAAAAACCGCTCAATCGTGTACAGGGTTGCGGTGAGCCGGAGCCTATCCCGGCAGACACAAGGCGCAAGGCAGGGCTATACCCAGGATGGGACGCCAGTCCATCACAGGGCACCGGAGGAAATTTAGTCAGCAGGTTAATGAACCTATGCAGCATCATGTCTTTGGACTGTGGGAGGAAACTGGAGTGCCCGGCGAAAACTCACGAACGCCGGCACAGCGCCGCTCGCCCCAGCTGCGCCAGATGATGACACGAGTGGCGAGCAGCGAGGGGCACGGCGGCAAGGCCGGCGGTTGAAGGCCCGCTGCTGGTTTTTCCTCTCGAATATCGCTAAATCACTCGTGCGGCACCCACGGGCTTATTACGCATCTCCTCGGGGAGTGCGTGACAGCTGCAGTTCAAAAATTCACTCTCTTACGAGTGGTTTTTTTCTTCCAACGATGCAAAAAATATTATATGAATGCGTTTGCGACCCCGGCGCAACAGCCTGTTATGATATTAGCCGCGCGCGCGCTCACTCGCTCGCTCACTCGCTCACTCACTCGCTCGCGCTCTGGAATGGAGCGAGATTGGTTTTTCACTGTTGGACCTCGACCTAGAATAACACGGGCCACGTGTGGACCGCGGGGACTGTAGCGCTCCGCGGTGGAGAATGAGAACCAGGAAAAGGGATACACGGCGGCGTTAACGCGGCGCGGGTTTGAACGGTTATCGGAAATAAAAATGCATCTGTGATGTTATCGTGTTATTAATTAGAAGACATCCGCGAAAAATGAGTGGACACTTTATATAGAGATACTCGTTTTATAATTCTTAGCGCGGTGGCGTAACGGTGAGTAGCGCTGCTGCCTCACAGCAAGAAGGTTCTGGGTTTGATTCCCGGCTCGGGTGCCTTTCTGTGTGGAGTTTGCATGGTCTCCCCGTGTCCGCGTGGGTTTTGGTCGGGCACTGAGGTTTCCTCCCACAGTCCAAAAGCACGCTGCCAATGTTAATAATCCTGACGAAATTGTCCCCGGTTCCTTTCAGCTTAAATTAAATACAAACTGATTGATGTGGTGATGCTGCATTCGCAGTGGTGCACAAGCACCAATAACAACACAAGCTCAACGCGTCTGTCAATAACACCGTGTGGCCTTAAAGAGACAAAAATTACGACAGGCGACGTTTCAGGCAATGGCGCTTGTGCACAACACACAGCGAGACGTCTGCAAAACGCATTGACGAACGTGTCGCCTGACGATGCTTCCATCGTGGGAGGCGAAACGTCGCTAGAGAGTGATGGAGATCGCTCCCGTGACACGGCCATCCCGAAAGAACAGCTCTGAAGAGCAACCGTCACGAATCGAGCCGTGAAATCCTTCATCGACACGAATGTGCGGGGTGTTTCTCTCGCGGTATTTCTGCGCGGCACGCCTGCTTTATTGTCTACTCAACCTTGAAGCAATGGAATGAAACGCAATGGAGAACGCTGCATTCTGCAATCTCTCTCTTTCTCTCTGTGTGCACCGCGCCCTGACGGGACGCGAGGCCGTCACTCCGCTCCGGTGATGAGTGGGCCGAGTGGTGGGGCTCGCCGACAGACGGGGGTGGGTTGGGGTGAGGGGGGGGGACAGCTGCAGACGAGAGCCGTCCTCGGCCGGGTGACAGCGCGCATACACAGGGCCCCCTCTAAGTGCTCGCGACACAATCGATATTCTTTGAACACGGCCCCGCGCACAAATCAAGTCTGCTTTTGCTTCAGCAGACTGTTTTGAGTGTGTTTTCAAGCGTGGCTTTAAACAGAGTCCACCCTTACATCAATCACGTGGCTTGAGTGTGTGCACGTGTGTTTGTAGGCGGCACGGCAGGAATTCGTGAGCAAGTCATTGATCCCAGGGCCTCAAGTTCAATTCCTGGCCAGGCGGTTGCATAATCTGCGCGTCTACATTCCATCAATGTCAACCCCAATCCTACAACGAGCTTGCGAAGAAACTCGGCCCAATGGTGGCATGGCCTGGTGGTGGCATGGCCCAGGAATCCCGAAAAACCAGAGCTTGCAAGCTCACTGTGTATTTTATGCTGCAGTAATAATACATTACATTTATAACACGTGGAAGATATTCATTCACATTCGCAGATATCCATTCGAATAGGGAACAACTCAGATGATCGAGGTAACCTGCAGGGGCTGGGGGGTGTCAAGCTACGCTGTTAGCCGGCGCCAACTCGCCAGACACTGCGTCCTATATATTAATTAATGAGTGTTTTTCAGTTGTGGTAAGAAACCGGAAAACCCGGAGGAAACCCACACAGAGCAGGGGGAGAGCGCACAAACTCCGCGCAGAAAGGGGCCCAAGGCGGGATTCGAACCGCCTCAGGCAGGACTTTCTTTCTGTCTGCTTCTTTTCGACTCTTCGAAGCGTGATGGTTATATGACAGTTTCCCATTTCTTTACACAGTTATTTACATTTTTATTGAACTCTGCAAGGTCTTTTGAGCTGCAGAGGTTGGGTAGTAGAGCGCAGACAAGGCGCAGATGTTACCGCTGCGCAACCCTACCGCCCATAAACAACTATCTATGTTGCGCCATGAAGACATCCAGAGCGTTCATCAGATGGCGAGCTGACATTTGCAGTCCTCCACATGATTGAAAGAGCAAACCTAATTAGACGAAATAGTTCAGTGGTTATTTGTGAATGAGCTAAGATCCTTAGCTCGCTACAACTTCAAGAGCAGCGAGGATTGATCACAGATGGCCGCTTGGCCTCAAACCCGAGCGTTCCGCGGTATTGGCTCCGCGCTGGGACGCGAACATGGGCCCCACGAGCCTCCCCCGCGGCGCGCGCATCGGTGTGTGCGCGCATCGGTGTGTACGCATCGGTGTGTACGCATCGGTGTGTGCGCGCGCGTGGACACCTGCAAGTGGACACACCTGTGGGGAGCGGTGGCGCAGTGGTTAGCGCGCCGGGCTACAAAACTGGCGACCCGAGTTCGAATCCCGCTCACGGCCAACACCAGTGACGATTTTCTGAACCGGTCCTGGGCCTCCCCGAGGCGGACTCGGTCTCAAATGAGTACCTGGTGCGGTGTGTTAAGCATCGCCACTAGGGAGACAAAGACGGCCGGGCGTGGTGCTGGTCACCCACCTCCTCAGGTGCCGTACCGGCTTTCATTAGGTGCTACTCGCGAACGGCACTTGCCCCTACAGTCTATTAAGGCTACACGGGCGATCTTTGTCTGTGTATGTACACGTGCACGTGTTTGTGTGGGTGTATTCATGCGCAACACAAATAACGCCTCGCCACCACAATCACAATACCGACCTGTGAAACAAAACACGACGTGTGGTGAGGGTTGGGGGGAGGTGGCGGCCAGGTAGCTTAGGAGGCTCACGGGATAACGCCCCCTGAAGCCAGTGTCAGGGCACTAAGCCACACGCATTGAGGGCCTCGGTTCAAGCCCCAGGTGCCCACTTAAAGTCAAACAAGTGGCCGCGTGTTGCCGGTTGTGGCGTCTCACTCCGGTAATGGATCGATTCGTCAAGGTATTGCTAACGCTGTGGGCGAGGACGGAGTGTGGGCTTAGTCAGCAGGTGGACGCACGGTGAGCCGCTCACTCGTCTACACCGTGCTGCGCCGTGCCAGTGATGAGATCAACACGAGACCATGGACAGCGCCCAGCACAGACACCGTGTCGCCTAGCAGACACCAAAGACAAAGATAGCCTGAACAGACTGTAGGGGCATGTACCGATAGCGAGCACCTATCAAGGTCGACACGGCACACGCGGGGGTGGGTGACCAGCACCACGCCCGGGCGCCTTTGTCTCCCTAGTGGCGATGTTCACACACCGCACTAGGTACTCATTTGAGGCTGAGTCGACCTAGGGGGGGAGGCCCAGGACCGGTTTCAGAAAATCGTCACTGGTGTTGGCGGTGAGCGGGATTCGAACTCGGGTCGCCAGATTCGTAGCCCAGAGCGCTAATCACCGAGCCACCGCACAGACACCGTGTCGCCCGGCACAGACACCCGGACAAGTTGTCCCTCCTGTCGGGAAGAGAGGCGACGTGAACAGGCGGGCCGCGCGGGGCTGCTGACGCGCGTGCGGCCAGGCGGCACAAACAACGTGCGGCGCGGCTTCATCGCGTTCTCCACAAACACTTGACGCAACGAGCGATACGCGGGGACAACGAGGGCCTCTCTCGCGGGACAAACACGCTCGCCGCCAGCGGGCTCCAGCCAGCTGCACCCAGCTGGCCCCAAAGTCTCTAAACAGCCTCTAAGCAGTCGATAACGGTCACGAAGATTTGTCGATAGGAGCCGGTGAAAACAAGCGACGTCCGTGGCGAGCGCACCCAGCACGCTCCACGTCGCCTCGATGCGCGCGGCGGAATTGTTCGCGGCACGAGTCACTTTGTGCCGAGATGCCCTTCCTGGAGCGGGTCTGGTGGAGCGTCAGCGCGCGCCCCTCGGCTCGCCGCTAACGCGAACATTCGCCGTATTTGCTGGAACTGCCGCGGTCGACTCGCGTCGCTGTCCAACAACCGTCGCGCGTCGCGAGCATTCGATTGGAGGCGGGTGGCCGCCGTGCCTGGCGGCCGTCAAGATAAGCAGGTGTTAAAAAATGAAGTCTGTTTTTTATCCAGTTATCCGCACACAAATAGCCCATTCATTGCTTTTCATCCACGATACTGTAGAACATATATTTTCCCTTTGATGGGAAATAAATAAATGGGCTGACCCTCAAAAGCGAATGACAAAATAACGTACTCGTAGTTAATGGTGGTTATCTAGCGCGAGGCTGCACAACACAAGGCCCGCGGCGCCCGACCCGTAACGAATAATCAAACGTCAATTACATTTGCATTGAACATAATTTGATTGATTTTTGGTCTATGTAAAACAAAATAATTGACAGACCTATACCGCTATAACCTACTACTATAAACGACACTACTCTGTACAGTACACAACTATAAACTATGCATTCCCGTAAACACTACTCAATACGTTACATTGATATCCACTGCACTATTATACACAACACCGGGCCTTTACCGCTCTAGCCTACTGTAAACGTTCCGTGTGTCTTTAGGCGAGCGGGGCTCCGGAGAGGGAGCCGTGACCAGTTTGTGGGCCTTTGGGTATTTGTCTGAGTATTTTCCCTGGACTTTGGCCCTGCTCATGAAAAATATAAGTAGTGCACCCCTGATCTAGAACACGTGCATTGGTGGTCTTCGCATTAACCGCCATCGATTTGTCATGTTTCTTATTTGGTTATTTTGTTACTTTTATTTATTGTTAATTATTTGTTGTCGATTCTGTGTGTTTGTTGTGTCGCAAGAATCCCGTAAAGAGCTTTCAAGCTCACCGGATATTTTTTCTGCTGTAATAATAAACATCTATCTATCTGTCTATAGATGATCTCCGGGTGAACCGACCATTCCCGAATCACTCTACGGACCGATCCGCGGTTGAAAGCAATAAATCCTGCTCGCCTTGACTCGCTGACAACTTGAGCCGCGATAAGCGAGCTGCGCCGGGACTTCCAGTGCGTCGCGCAACAGCCTTCACCCCTGGCTCGTGCATGCCAGGAGCTCTCTGGCACATCGCATCGTGTGTTCCTGGAGAGCACCATTGAGCGACGTCGTGTTGTCTCAGATGCGGCTCGCTCTCGCACAGGAAGCGACCGCACACGCACACACACACGCACTCCTCCAACGTGCCAATAACGTCTCTCGCCCGGGACTCGAGATGCGAACAGACTCGGCGGTGACCTTCAGAGAGCCCGGCCCCACTCGCGCGGTAGGGCTGTGCCACAAGGAATTACTATCGGCGGAAAGCTGCGAGTTGATCCACCGACGGGACGGCCGATCCCCACAGCGGTTCCCTGTCGATACCAATGCGCCGTGTCGTGCGTTAAGCGCTCCGTGTAGTGAGTGTGGCCGCGACAAGACACGCGATCACTCTGATGTCATGCGTAACGATGCCGCGTCGGCAGCAGCGGCGGCAACGGCGATCTGCAAAGCTCTCGTGCAACGATATTAGGAGCTGTACTTGTACGATTCATGAAATCCATGCATTGTCAGAAACCGCTTAATCCTGTACAGGGTCGCGGTGAACCGGAGTCTATCCCGGCAGACACAGGGCGCAAGGCATGGCTATACCCAGGATGGGACGCCAGTCCATCACAGGGCACCGGGGGCAATTTAGTCCGCAGGCCAATTAACCTATGCAGCAGCATGTCTTTGGACTG
>JAZEWU010000025.1:7421768-7433964 GCA_036362915.1 Geotria australis | reverse complement strand
CATACGACACCCGACGGCACATCCTGACACGATGCCGGGTGGGTTATTACAGAACTATTAGTCACGTTTGTCTTGTGTAATACTGTGTGTTACGGTTTACAAAGGTGGGCGGGCGTCATCACCATCATTGTGAGAAACCGCTAAATCCTGAACAGGGTTTCGGTGAGCCGGAGCCCATCCCGGCAGACACAGGGCGCAAGGCAGGGCTATACCCAGTACGACACGCAGTCCATCACAGCGAAAACCCACGCAAACACCACACAGAAAGGCACCCGAGCCAGGATACGAACCCGGGGCCTTCTTGCTGTGTGGCGGTAGTTGAGTAGCGTTTCGTTACACTGCATGAGTAGCGATGGAAACACGCTATAGCCCCGAGTCACAAATCAATGCCTGCGCAACCTATTTTATTTCTGTCAAACATGTTTACCACTCATGGACTTAAGCCCCGTAATTGCAAATCACAGCATAACCGTGAATCACAGCATTCCCGGTCTCTTTAAGAGGTGTCCACTTGCATCTGTCGGCCGTTCAGGGTTCCTTCCACTCATTATTTTGGAGTAAAATCCTGAAGTGCAAGCGTTATGTATTTCATAACGAGACCTCGTCTAATTTGATTTACCTAGAACTTGTTATGCTCGCAAATCCGTATCGTGGGGCGCGATGCTGCGAGGCCACTTACTGCGGCTTGTAAGAAGATCCCCGTTGCAGTTTCCCCGAGGCTCCTCCGCCAGTTTACTGGTCCCAGGGATTCGAGGCAAAAGCTGCACCGCCTTGTTTTCAACATTCGTATTGTGCAACACACGGCGCACATGTGGGGGCCTATGATTTGGCCCCCTGAGGCCATATCACTTGCTTTATTGGCCTTGACTATTAAAATAGAGAAACAGCTATGCTATTAAACGTACCACACCAATAGAATATCACTAAATACACTCCTGTGAATGTTTAATTCGAATCCAGTTGAGCCAGTCTTGGAAAGCGGTCTTGAAACACAATGGAGCAGCGAGCGTATACACTCAGCAGCTAATCACGAACGGTGATCAAATGAGTCCACCCACACCAAATTAGTCCACCCACACACCCACACCAAGGACCAATTCAGGAATCACATGATCAAGGAACGGGGGACCGCACCCATACAGTCAGATACAGTCAGATACAACCAGAACGCTTGATGGGGCTTCCAACGTGGGAGGCGAAACGTCGCGAGGGAGAGACGGGAATCGCTCGACACGGATATCCCGAAAGAGCAGTTGTGAAGACCAACCGTCAATGTTTAATTGATGATTAAAGCCTTTATGAACAAAGCACTTGATAATGTTATTTTTAAGCTGGGCTAAAGCAACCACCAGAAACGTTCTGATATATGATGTCGCTATAATGGGGGGCAGAGTGGTGGCACCGCGTTATGGGACCGACACCCTGGATTCGATTCCTGGCCATGGCTAACAGTCGCAAATGACGCTTAAACGGCTCCTGGCGCACTCCTACACCAACTGGCATTGATCAGCACAGTGAAGTGTGGTCAAACACTCAAACTACCCACATACATGACAGCGTAGCGAGACGTTCATTCAGCAATTTCTTAACAAAGGGCGTTGCACTACCAGTATTAGTGACATAGCTCTCCATACCTGTTCTCTCGGGACAGCCGTGTCACTCAGTGTTCCTTCTCTCTCCTTCGCGACGTTCGCCTCCCACGTTGGAAGCATCCTCAGGAGTTTCTGAACGCTTCAGCTGGAACGTGTTGTGCCATCTATCTGCAGTGAGCTGACAACGTGCCACATGTGTTCCTCTAACGATGCCTCTGCTGTAGGCTGCGGTGAACCCGTGTGGTGGTGGGCCCGTGTTGTGGTGGTCCCATTGTGGACCCGTGGGGTGGTGGACCCCGTGTTGTGGTGAACCCAGTGTTGTGTTTTACCCCGTGCTGCGGTGAGGCCCGTGTTGTGGTGGTCTTCATCCAGACGAGAGCGAGTTTGGGAGCAGAGCTGCCAACTGGAACCATCCCACAGTTCCCCGCCGTCTCCGCTATTGAGAGCCACACGTGGTGTCAGTGAGGCGTGCATTGCGCCACGCTGCTGGGAGGATCGTTAACAATGCGGGATTGGATCCGTCCCCGTGTGCGGACCGGCCCGGGTCATGCGAGCACTAACGCTGCAACTTTCTGATGAGCCTGCGTTTTAGCATAATGAGATTGGCGACTACTTTCAGCAAATCCTATATTCTCGTATTCGGCACGAGGGAAAGCGACCGTGAAAACAACGCAACGCGCGCTCCCCACGCGTTCGTTTCGGTGATTTGGCAAACAAGGTAATCAGGTTTAGTAACACACACCGCGGGGTCTCAATTATTCGTGGACTGACGACCTCCCTCCACCGCTCCCCACGCTTCTTCTTCTTTGCGATTCTTCGAAGCACGATGGTCAGCTTCTGGACATCGTTGTCTTTCAGCTCGGCTTCGAAGTGTTTGGTAGAATTCGCAGGCAACACCAAGTATTACCTGACAGGAATCGCGACGTGAACGCTTCTAGCTTGACCCCGTGGACTGGCATGATGTTGATGATGATCGTCATCATTGATTTATTCAACCCTCTACAGGATAAAGCGGGGAGTGTTAATAATAATAATAATAGCGTTAATGACAATGATGGCATTGTACTGATGTGAGTTTTCACGGCTCGATTCATGATGGTTGCCCTTCAGAGCTGTTCTGTCGGGATAGCCTGAGGATGCTTCCAACGTGGGAGGCGAGGGACAGAGGAAGAGCGCTCAGTGACGCGGCTATCCCGAAACAACAGCTCTGAAGAGCAACCAAGATGATGGTATTGTCGGCGTCTCCCCAACGCCGCTGGTGACTGCGTTACAACCACGCGGCAGCAGCTGCCTGCAGACCATCGCGCTGTGGTGGAACCCCTCGTGGCGCCGACGTCACAGCGGCGAAACGAACCCCGGTGGAGAGTCTCTGCCACATAGTCTTGAGGCTCAGACGTCGCAAGTTAATTTGGAATTATTATTTGTTTGCAGAGATTAATAATGCAAAAGGAGCTGTTGTGTGACGTATTGGGGCCAGGGATGGAATTGGAAACAGTTCCCTGTGGGAAGGCGCCCGCATTTCTCTGACTTCTCAGATGTAAAATAACCCATCCAAATTTAAGACCATGAAAGCACAACACGTTCCCTCTGGGGAGAGGGGGGGGTTCACTCTGGGAGCGGCGTTCCCGCGCGTTCCCGCGCGATTCCACCCCTGACTGGAGCCACTCAGGGTCATTCCTCTAAACATCACCCCGACGACACATGCCGTATTTTCCAGGGCGGTGTTATTGACACACGCGATGCGTTGTGTTATTTGTGCCCATGCGCCACGGCTGTTGCCGCATCACGGTGTGTGTTACGAGTGAGCGCGCGCGTCATCCGCAGCTGGCACACACCGCTGTGCCGCGAGCTGCCCGGCCCGTTAGTGACAAAAACCAGGACCTATAAAAACACACTTTTACGAGCGGGGCGAGATTCAAACCTGCCCATTTTGGGGCAGTTTTCATTGCTATGTTGCTTTTGGGGTTTTTTTTTTTTCTCAAGACACACCTTCTTAAATGTCCTGCCAAATTACACTCCGCACAATTAGAGTCACAATGCCTTCGCTCCGTTAACCTGCCCCGTCCGTAAACCCACGCGTTTGCTAACCTCTCCCAGTAACAAGACTACAGGGTGTAGACACGTGATTTTGTCAC
This sequence comes from Geotria australis, assembly GCA_036362915.1. Classification (NCBI taxonomy): domain Eukaryota; kingdom Metazoa; phylum Chordata; class Hyperoartia; order Petromyzontiformes; family Geotriidae; genus Geotria; species Geotria australis. Next base: position 7,430,237 of record JAZEWU010000025.1, on the reverse strand, counting down.
GGCTCGATGCGTGAGCATTGCTTTCCAAAGCTGCTCTTTCTGGATAGCCACGTCACTAAGCACGTCCACGTTGGAGGCATCGTCACGCGTTCTGAGACCCATTTAACCTGTTTTGAGACTCAAGAAAATAGAGGCAGAAGCCTCCATGTAAGGGCCGCGCGGCCGCTCACGCCGCTCGAAACCCACGTTGTTCGTCGCTGTGGCCAATGATTCTAGAGAGCAACGCTTCGACGGCCGAGGCTAGGTAGTAAAGGCTTGTATCTAAGCTGGAAGGAACCGTTGAGCTATGAAGTTGTTTTTAACAGTTGTCCAGCGGGGAGGAGTAAGCACTTTTCAACACCTTAGAGCACGGGGGGATTTTTTTTTGTCTGGTCTATTAACGTGTCTTTGGACTGTGGGAGGAAACCGGAGTACCCGGCGAAAACCCACGCGGACACGGGGAGAACGTGCAAACTCCACAAAGAAAGGCGGCACCCAAGCCGGGAATCGAACCCGGGGGCTTGCTGTGAGGCGGCAGCGTTACTCACTGCGCCTCCGTGCCGTCCCATCACCCTACCCCACCGCCACCATGCCCCACCGGGACAGTGATGGCATGGGGATTCCTAGAAGGGCGCGTGAGTTACTCAAGGTCACCATTACATTTTCCCGCTGGAGTCATTTAATTAACAACCGTGCACACGACTGAATTGAATAACCACGGGGACCAGGCCCGTTCGCCGTCGCCTTATAAAGGGACAGGTTCTAAACCGAGACGCTGTTTCATCTCAATACTCATTTCTACGGTGATTAACGTCATGATTGACGTATGGCCGGTCTCTCGTTGCCAGGCGCTGATCATGATATTGAAGCCTCCGGAGGCGGGTTTCAGACACGAATCTGGAAGGAGCGAAGTGATTCATAATCAGAACTGCAGGTTGAAAAGAAACCACGCGAGGCCGAGAGACGACAGCCCGACTCCCTTCTTCTTCTTCTTTGCGATTCTTCGAAGCGCGATGGTTAAATTACAGTTTCCCATTTCTTTACACAGATCTTTGCATTTTTATTGAACTCTGCAAGGTCTCTTGAGCTGCAGAGGTTGGGTAGTAGAGCGCAGATAAGGCAGTGTTCCATAGTATGGTCTGCTTCTCCACATTCACAGGTGGTTGGGCCGGTCTTGTAGCCCCATCTGACCGAAGCATCATTTGATCGTCCCGTTCTAGTTCTCAGGCCATCGTGTGGTTCGCGTCGCGGCTCAAAGGGAACCGAGGTCAGGCGCGCTCACTGTGCGGGGAACTCGGTCAAAACACACGGAGGCTTTAAAAAGAACGCCGTTAATAGAGAAACGTCTATAATAAGTTGGGCCGCGCAATCACTCTACAGCATATTATTATTCTGCAGCAGGAATAGATGATTTTGCAATTTAAATGCAATTTCCTTGGACGCCTGTGCTATGTTTAGATTCACGCCGCATGCTGCTGCTGCTGTTGCTGCTCTGAGAATCCTTCGTGGCGGTACATCGTCCGCTCCACGTGACCCATACACCGCCATTGCCCTCTGTATTTAACTGCAGTTGTGATGAACTGGCGTCCCATCATGGGTATAGCCATGACTTGCGCCCTGTGTCTGCTGGGATGGGCTCTGGCTCACCGCAACCCTGTATAGGATTAAGCGGTTTCTGATAATGGATGGATGGATTTAACCGCAGTGCAGTGTTGTCATTAAGCGAGAGAAATCTACCTGCGCCACAAATTAACAACGTGGAGAGCGCATTCAAGGCGCGACTCCTGCGAGCTTTGTGTTCGTGTGATTAAGCTGTGCGATTGATTGGAGCATACGTCATTAAAACAAGTCATCGTCGTGATGATGTGGGGCCACCGCTGGATTACTCTCACCGTCTGCAAGCCAATTAGCGTAACGGCATGCCCACCGTGAGCCAATCAGGGGTCAATCGTGTACAATCACGGCATAATCAGAATCAGTCAGAAGCAATCCCGTGTGTTTGCATAATTGAAGTTGTCAGCGTGATGTTACAGAGCGGCCATTCTCAATCGGTGGGTCGCGACCCATCGGTGGTCCCTGAAGACCAGACCCGAGTGGGGCAAGCGGGCCTTGAGGTGCAAGAGGTTGAGAACCCCTGCTATACAGTACTGCGTATACAACTTTAGTTAATTCCTATAATTCAATCACGCCAGTTGTAATCAAATGTATTGTGATGTGGTAATGATTTTCTATAATGTGGTCTGTTTGTGGGAGGAAACCGGAGTTCCCGGCAAAAGAAACCCCACGCGGGCACGGGGAGAACGTGTAAGCTCCACACAGAAAGGCACCCGAGCCGGGATTCGAACCCGGGGATTTCTTGCTGTGAGGCGGCAGCGCTACTCACCGCTACGCCACCGTGCCGCACACCACATACCCTGTGTGAACCAAATGCGCACTGGAACGCTCCGTAACCTGTGTGAGACCAATCCCCCAAGGGAAGGATTAATGCCGGGCCATAATTTACTTTTTCACGGTGTATTTTTACAAAGTTTGGAATAATAACATTAAACATATGATATCGAGCCAGCGGTTTTAATGTCACTCTAAGAAAATGTTTACATTTTGTCAGCTTACAAAGGGCAATGTGTTTCAATCGCAGCACTGCGCGCCTAAAGAGGCAGCTCATTCGCGCTGATGAGTGTTTCTGCATTGCTGCGAGGAATGCGAGAAATCCCCGGTTCGAATCCCGGCTCGGGTGTCTTTCTGTGTGGAGTTTGCACGTTCTCCCCGTGTCCGTGTGGGTTTTCGCCGGGTACTCCGGTTTCCTCCCACAGTCCAAAGACATACTGCTGCATAGGTTTATTGGCCTGCTGACTAAATCGCCCCCGGTGCCCTGTGATGGACTGGCGGTCGCATCCTGGGTATAGCACTGCCTTGCGCCCAGCGCCTGCAGGGATAGGCTCCGGCTCACCGCAACTCTGTACAGGATTGAGCGGTTTCTGACAATGGATGAATGAATGAATGTTTACTGGCTCATGATAAGAATGAGAGTACGTTTTCTGAAGCAGCAGCAGCGTGGCTTGCTGTGACACATCGTAAAGTCGCCGTGATATTGAGTTGTTTTGGCTGGCCAATCCGAGCCTTGTGGAAAAACGGGTTTGTTTTGGAGAACTTATCTGCATTGGCGAATCCAGCTCGCCGACCGATGGGTCATGTGAGCTCTTAATAATGGCGGTGCTTATACAAGTCGCCTTGTACATATGAAAACAACGCGGCGGTGGCTCTGTGTTAGTTTCACGCTCTCTGTTTGGGGAAAGTAATACCGCACTTAGTCGCAGCAACTACAAACTACGTCACTTCGGAAAAGCAGTTCACGGAGCACGCTAATGATTTATCGGCGTGAGGAACGCTTACACATGCCTTGGAGTGAATGCACGCCACCTGTCAGGGTATTAAATCATATAGAAACGAATATCCAACGATGGTTCCGTTTATGAATCGAGCCACGCATTGCTCTGGCGGATATGATTTGTCATTCTGCAGGTTATTGATGTAGGTTTTCACGGCTCGATTCATGATGGTTGATCTTCAGAGTTGTTCTTTAGGAATAGCCTGATGATGCTTCCTACGTGGGATGCGAAACATCGCGAGGGAGAGAGGTGTGAACATTTACACCCTTGTCACAGCCCTGCCTTGTGCCCTGTGTCTGCCGGAATAGGCTCCGGCTCACGGCGACTCTGTATGGGATTACGCGGTTTCTGAAAATGGATGGATGGATTCACGAAGAGGACGTTTTGGCCGCTTGTCTATTTTGGTTTCTGTATTCTCGCGGCGATACTAATAATAACGCTGCTTAATCGCGACATTGAACCCGTTTGAACCGTGAGGCGGCAATCCAAGACAAACCGCGCGCCCCGATTCGTTACTCGTTAATCTCGCCATGCAATGGCCGCGGGAATGGAACCGCCGAGGTTCATTGAGTTAAACCTCACACACTCCACGCAAACTCAATGAAACGACAGCTTGGTTGCTCTACACAGGATGCCCTCCCATCTAACGTCATTGCCTGTTATCAATGACAACTCTCAAACAATGTTGACACATTTTACTTTTCGCTAGATTTTAAACAACAATTCAGGTCGATATCGCAACAGCCCTTCATAACCGCACCGTACAGAATGCTTCGGCTACTTTCTTACTGGTTTGCCATGCCGGACCGTACCGGCTTACTTTCACCTCTCGTACCTACACAACAGTGAACGTGCATCACTGCTGTGAGTGACATCTGCCAGTCAGTCCAGGTACTCGGAGCAGATATTTCGCTTGTCGGCACTCCTGTACCTGAGGTTTCACACTTTTCCGCAAAAAGTCTCCAGCCGCGCATGACATATGACGGCAATAACCCAGAACCCGGGTTCTCAGATATTCATACACGTTTATGGGCAATATGAGGGCATTAGTAACAATAAGGTTTATCCGTCACAGATGATAGCAATTACTGCTCTGGCCCGTGAATGTATGCGAGTTTTATAAGCATCAAGGAACATGTGGCCTGAAGAAAAAGACCAAAAATGGAGCGCAGCTGTTTCGAGGTGGGGCGCGTTTCTCTCCACGTTGCCGCGTGTTTCTGGACTCCGGTTACGTGACTCCGGGCTGGGACAATCCCATTGAAATAAAAGGGGGCGAGAGAGAGAAAAAAAGGAAATTTACCCTCTCGCCCTGTACCAGGCAAACGTGAAATGTTTCCCTTTCTGGCGCGAGATCGCACGCGCGTCACGCAGAATCGCTGCTGTTTGACCGCACACCTAGCGCGGTGGAGGTGTGGGAGGGATCTGATCTGGCACGCGTGGGCAAAGGGCTTGTCTTGTCTCTAAAAGGTCGTGAATCAAAGGCGAGAAAATGCCACATTGCTACGGATGGGACACGTCCATTCACGTTGCGAGCTCGATCTGTATTTCCCACGAGCTGGTCGTTAAAATCCAGAGGGATGACAAGATAAGGCCACCGCAGCCGTCCTCAGTTTATCTGTCCTGATGTTACTGACATGCCGTTCTCTCCGCAGCCTTGTGCAGCGCTTTGTGACCCTCGGGTGAAAGGCGCTCTATAAATGCTATTATTATTATAGCTGTTGTTTCGGGATAGCCGTGTCACTGAGTGTTCTTTCTCCCTCCTTCGCAACGTTTCGCCTCCCACTATGGAGGCATCATCAGGCGTTTCTGATCGAGCCATGGGAACAATTCTCATACTGTACACCGAGCCGTGAAAACCTACGTCAATACAATATGTTTTCTGTTGCTGCTGAGGTCATCCTAGGTGAGATCAGATTCTTTAGATTAGATGTTTATTATTATGACAGAAAATACCCAGTCAGTTTGCAAGCTATGGATACGGGACTCCTGCGACGCAACAAATCTTCTAACCAACCAACGCAAACACTGTAATTGGTGAAAGTATATTTTGATGTGTGACTACCTCGTTGTCTGACTGGTCACATAAACAGGCAGACAACAACAATACTGACACTGCAACTCTCAGAAAGACGACCTAGGTTATTCAGTGCACAACTAACACATTCCTACAAAAAATATTTCCTCCCAACTCATTACTTTCCTAGCAGCGAGGATGACATTTTATCTTACTCGAGTCATACTACGCTGTATACGTGTGTAATCAAGCCGTGTATTTGCCATTACATACATGCTACTAATATTATTCAACATTGGCTGGGGAGATATTATAATCCTTCAACTTGCCTGAGAACGACTGAGAATCTCTCAGGAAGAGCTGGAATCTGTTGCCGAGGAAAAGGGATGTCTGGTCCACCCTCCTTAAAGAGCTGTCGCTGCGACCCTAACCAGGACAAGCGGTTTAGAAAAAATGTACGGACGGATGGATTGATTGGGCGAAACCTGTCGTAAGGCGGCCGACTTATCGAGCCTCCCAGTGGCTGACAGACCTGTGACTGGGTTGACACGTGACGGCATTGCACACATCGAGCGCGTCTCACCCGCGGCTCTGACCACTCTGCCCTCGCGCTGTTCGGAGAAAACAAGACAGAGACAAAGATCCCCCCGTACAGCCTTAACAAACTGTTGGGGCAAATGCCGCTAGCGAGCACCTATGAAAGTCGACACGGCATACGAGGCGGTGGGTGACCGGCACCACGCCCGGCCGCCTTTGTCTCCCTAGTGGCGATGTTAACACACCGCGCTAGGTACTTTATTTGAGGCTGAGTCGACCTAGGGGAGGAGGCCCAGGACCGGTTCGGAAAATCGTCAGTGGTGTAGCCCAGTGCGCTAACCACTGGGCACCCGTTGATTCGGAGGCGCGGAGCCTTGCTCAGTCGGTCTATTGTGAGTCGGTGAAAAGGTGACTTTTTAAACGTTTTTTGAAGGTTGTGGGGGACTGTGCTAGGCGTAATAGATGTGGCTACAGGTTGTTCCTGATTGTGGGTGCCGCGACGGAGAATTGGCGTTGTGCGAAGGTTGTGCGTGAGCGCGGTTTGTGGAGTAGGTGCTGTGATGAGCTGCGTAGAGTATTTTTCAGCTGCACTTTACAATGAGGCGCGGCACGGTGGCGCGGTGATTAGCGCTGCCTCCTCTCACCCAGAAGGTCCCCGCGGTCAAATCCCGGCTCGGGTGCCTTTCTGTGTGGAGTTTGCATGTTCTCCTCGTGTCCGCGTGGGTTTTCGCCGGGCACTCCGGTGTCCTCTCACAGTCCAAAGACACGCTGCTGCATAGGTTAATTGGCCTGCGGATTAAATTGCCCCTGATTACCTGTGATGGACTGGCGTCCCTTCTTGAGTATAGCCCTGCCTTGCGCCCTGTCTTTGCTGGGATAGGCTCCGGCTCACCGCGACCCTGTACGGGATCAAGCGGTTGCTGATAATGGATGGATGGACTTGACAATGAAACCTTACCCATTCAGCTCACAAGGCCCCACTCGTGGCTGCCTGTCCGCGTCTGAGTTTGGATGCGGCGGGATTCTCGCGTGCGTTGAATTCCACGCTTGCAATGAGATGCCACCCAAGGTCGGAACGTCTCTGTCAATCACCAAGTTGATGGTTGCTCTTCAGAGCTGTTCTTTCGGGATAGCCGTGTCACTGGGCGCTCTCCCTCTCTCCCTCGCGACGTTCCGCCTCCCACGTTGGAAGCATCATCCCGAAAGAACATCTCTGAAGATCGACCATCTTAGGGGACGCTGGCAGAATGTTGCCGCTCTTAAGATTGCCAGTTTCACAACCTTTTAGTATATTCAAAGTAGCCTTAATCATTTATTTTCTGTTGCTTTGGTTTTTATTGTTTTGTCTTTCGTTGTTGACATGCCGTCCTTTTCGCGGCCCTTGTGCAGCGCTTTGTGACCCTCGGGTGAAAGGCGCTATATAAATTGAATTATTATTATTATCACGAATCGAGCCGTGAAACCCCTACATCAGTACAAGAACCAAGTTGCTGTACTGCCACCTAGGGGCCTTCTGGCTGCCCCACAGGTGCGTGTCACGCTGTGTGACCCGCGGTCACCGAGCCTCTGGGGGTCACACGTCGAGACCTCGTGGCAAACCACAGCGTTTGTTTTTACTGTCCGCGCTCTGCTGATGAGACCCAGAAAGTCGAAACCGATCCGTAGTTTGCTGGCTTTAATCGCTGCCCCTGGGTAAAATTGGTCTGCGTAGACAATAGGTCGATGGATTCACAATAATGTATTTTGTATGTTGAGACACGGAACGGAAAGCTGGTTTATATATTATTTCCACGATATCCAATGCAGACCGCTGAATAGAGATCCGTTAAATCGAGGTTTTTTTCTGTAGTTTGTAAAGCGTGTACTTCACGTGTGAGATATCTTGGACTTCGCACGTACATCCCAAACTGTGTACGCTTTTGATCGTGTTGTACCTGCGCGCTGACATCACGCGTACCCGCGTCTCCCCGGAGCGTGACGTGACGCAGGACCCACCAAACAAGCCGACCACGTGACCGACCTTCACAGATTGAGCAGATATTTGACATTCATTCTTAAGAGCTGGGGCGGCGCGGTAGCGGAGTGTGTAGCGTTGCCGCCTTACAGCAAGAAGGTCCCGGGTTCGAATCTCGGCTCGGGGGCCTTTCTGTGTGGAGTTTGCATGTTCTCCCCGTGTCCGCGTGGGTTTTCGCCGGGGACTCCGGTTTCCTCCCATCGTCCAAAGACATGCTGCCAGGTTAATTGGCGTACTGACTAAATTTCCCCAGGCGCCCTGCGATGGACTAGCGTCCTATCATTGTTCCCCTGCCCTGCGCCCTGTGTCTGCCAGGATGGGCTCCGGCTCACCGCGACCCTGTACGGGATTAAGCGGTTTCTGAAAATGGATGGATGGATGGAGTCTTAAGAGCTGACCCTAAACCAACTGACGAGACACAACGTTACAAACATTTGCATTGTGTTTGTAAATAAAAGTTCGGCTAACAACAAATGCTTCCTTCCTCTGGAGGAAACAAGGCGGCCATGCCAAGCTCATGGTGGTCTTTGCGTGAA
>JAZEWU010000025.1:7340109-7421114 GCA_036362915.1 Geotria australis | reverse complement strand
GCGCGTCGCAGCCGCGGGTGTTGCTTGTATTGCGACACCCGCACTTTCACAGAAACACGATTCCATCCCCCCCACTTTTTCTTGCAACACCCGCGGCTGCGACGCGCCTGCACGGCTCTCTCACGCGTGTCCTGTCTGAATCCTCTCGAGCAAGCGGGTCTCAACCTCTTTCACCTTTCGCACCTCGTGGCCCGCGTGGCTCACCCGGGTCTGCTCTCCACGGACCACTGGGTGGCGCTCGCGGCCCGCTGATGGGTCGCGACCCACCAGCTGAGAACGGCGGCTCTAGAGCCACACACCGCTTGTGTAATCCAGTGCAGCATTTCACAGAATAACATCGACGTTTATAAGCTGTTATAATAATAACTGGCGATCCACTGCTGGATGAAAGCGTCAGCGCGCGATGCGAGCTGAGGGGGTGGTGGGGGCGGCCCTCCACGGATAGCTAGGGGAGGGTCACGTGTCACATAGGATGTTGGCCGTGGACTGACATCAACATTGGGTCACCGGGTTCAACGTGCAGCTTGGGTCACCACCCTCCCCCATACACCCCCCCTTCCCATACCCCCCCCCCCCTCCCATACACCCTCCCCCCACCGATGTCGGGGGAGGCGGTGATGGAGGAGTGATGGCCATCACTGTTGAGGATGTATCAATGTAGGCTGTCACGGCAGGATGTACGAGAATGGCTCCTAAGAGCTGCTCTTTCGCTATGGCCCAGTGCCAACTCGCTGATGGATTGAAGGCCTTCCCATACTGTGTTGTTTGGCCATATTTTACCACGCTGGTCAGGGCAATCCGCTGGAGTGGAAAGCGGGGGCTTATAAGACTGGTTTTGATATCACTCACCGCTGATGGTCACCATTGACGGGAATCAAACTCAGGCCATCGGATTTATCGCATTAATACTTCTCCCACGTATATTGAATAGTGTATACATTCATTCATTGTCAGAAACCGCTAAATCTTGTACAGGGTTGCGTTCAGTCGGCAGGGCTATACCCAGGATGGGACGGCACTCCATCACAGTGCACCGGGGGCAATTTAGTCAGCAGCATGTCTTTGTACTGTGGGAGGAAACCGGAGTGCCCGGCGAAAACCTACGCGGACACGGGGAGAACATGCAAACTCCACACAGAAGGGCTCCCGAGCCGAGATTCGAACCCGGGACCTTCTTGCTGTGAGGCGGCAGCGCTACTCACCGCTACGCCACCGTGCCGCCCCTATACTGTATACACATCCTATATAGATCTCTTAGGGCCCTTAAAGCGTGGGGGAAATATGTGCCTTGGAAGGTCATCAGGGCAGAAACACACAACCCTTGTGTAATCCCCATTCATGCAGCAAGCTCAAGGACATCGTGCGGAAGTGTAGCTGTCACTAGGGGTGACGTGTCACGTTATGTGCCACGCTCTTCACAATGAGTCGCAGCGACGGGAATCAGTGCACAGAGAGCTGTTTCCCTTTGCGAGATGTCCTTACAGGAAACGGAAGTATTATATAAGCACAGGTCATCAAGACAGCTCAGAGGATGTTTGCAGCGTGAGCGATACGCACGTTTCACCCCAATTGGCAGGTCGATGTAGGCTCGTCAGGAAGCCCGAGCCTACTTCGACCTGCCAGGCAATGTCCGCAAGAGTGTGTGTGGGTCGCTCAAGATCGAGATGTCTTTACGGCCGAGACGATGCTGAGTGGAGATCCCACACAAAGCGTGGGGCCTCTTCACACGTCGGCAGCATTCAGAAGGGCAGCGCTGCAGGTCAGCAGAATGCTGCTGGAGTTATTCCGTGAAGGTTATTGTTTTATTTTTAACGAAAGGGGCTTTTTCACGCGCACAATGCGACCTCGAGCCTTTGTTGTGGTCCGTTCGTAAAAGCACTAATGCAGTCTCAGATTTTACAACGTCAGTATTTCCCAAAAGCGGCTTTCAGCCCGGACAAAACGAGCGGGCTGCAACGGAAAACATTCATCTACCGCGTGTGCAACTTCATTTGCGCCGAGGCATCCCACGCCTTATCACCCGAGAGTGATGGAACCTCTTGCCTCCAAGCCGCCTCTTGAGACGGCTCGCGGTGTCCACCAATTTACCCCGATTTGTAACAGAGGCGCGAGCGGAAACCACGTGTACGTGGAGTGGCTCTTGCTGATAAGTGGACGCCCGCCGCTCCCGAGGGCCCGAGTGGTCCCGGGGCTGGGAGCTGTTTCCACGCGAGAGCCCAGGTGCCGGGCTTAATTGGGTGTATCGGCTTCCAGAATCCCACCTCATCGAGCATCGCTGCTAACGAGGAACAGGCCAAGAGGTGACCGACCATCGATCTTGGGAAGCGGCGCGTCCACGTGTAATAGTGTAACAAGTGGTGTACAGTTGCAGCGGGGAACTCCAGATGAAGTGTCAAACAAAAATACGAGAAATCGATCTTCGAGCGATAGGATATGAAGATTGAGGGTAACGGAAAGCCTCGCGCAAGTACTCTCTTTCTCTCGCGGGCAATGGTGGTAAACAGTTGCCGAAGGTGTTGTTGATTAGCACTGGACGTTTCTGCTCTGGTTGTGCAGAGCGCTTGACCGATGCCGCACCCCAGGAGAGCGCGTCCCTGTGTGCTGCTGTGTTTCCCCGCGCCGCGGAGCTCGGAATAAACAGCTGTAGCCGCGGGCAGGAGAGCGCGGCCGAGTTTGGAAATTGTCAACGAGTTGTTGGGCAATAAACTACAGCGATAAAATAAGTTCCATTGAACGCGGCACGGGCTGTGGCAATAGGAAGACAAACACGGTCTGCTGGGGCATTCGCGGAGATTAATATCTCTCTAAGATGCGGAATTCGTGTCAACACGGCACATCGTGTCAACACGGCACTCGGGCCGCGCGGGGTTCATTCACCACTGCGCGGGGACAGTTAGCAGACTTGGTGCTTGGTGGTCACGTTAATACTTCATTGAGACATTTGCCCTTGTACTGATGTAGGGTTATCACGGCTTGATGTATGAGAATTGTTCTCCGTAGCTGCTCTTTCGGGATAGCCCTGTCACTGAGTGTTCGTTCTCTCCTACGTGACGTTTCACCTCCCTCGTTGGAGGCAGGTGATTTTGACACTCCTGATGATGCCTCCAACGCGGGAGGGCAATCCCAAAAGAGCAGCTATGGAGAGCAATTCTCACATAATTTGCCTTCGATACAACCTGTGTCATGGTAAAGAATCAGAACAAATGACAGGTATTTGGGTGAGACTGTTTACGATGAAATTGACAGACATTGTAATACCAAATAAACTTCGCATAACCACCACAAACGATGGCCACAGGTGACACCATGGGCCACGTTGCAGCCTTGGCTGAGATTGAGATTGAGAGATCACTTTAAGTCCCTGACCTTACAAATGAGAGACAATACCATAATCCGCTGGGGTGTAAACATATCCAGCATCTGCACTGCCGTTATACATGTGGCGCATTCCAAACATTTACAGACAGATCTACAATTCATTAATTAATTGTCAGAAACCGCTTAATCCTGTACAGGGTTGCAGTGAGCCAGAGCCTATCCCGGCAGACACAAGGCTAAAGGCAGGGCTATACCTATGATTGGACGCCAGTTCATCACAGGGCACCGGGGGCAATTTAGTCGGCAGGCCAATTAACCTATGCAGCAGCACGTCTTTGGACAGTGAGAAGAAACCGGAGTGCCCGGCGAAAACCCACGCGGACAGGGGGAGAACATGTAATATGTACACAACGCCATCAGAGCCGAGATTCGAACCCGGTTCCTTCTTGCTGTTAGGCGGCAGTGCTACTCACCGCGCTACTATGCCACCCATCTCTACAATTATTATGAATATATATATTTTTACAATCTTGAAGGAAAGCAACCGAACTTCATATGTAACACATTTCACCCAAAGCTACTTCATCGCCATTAATGTGAAACATCGCGTTCCTCGGCATTCAGGACCCTCGCTCGTCAAGAATATCAAGATTATACCTAAGCATGGGGTATTTGTCTCACACTGATGGGCTCAGTTACTGCTCTTTGATGCATTCTGTTTTGTATTACGGTTGCTGAGCACGTGCGGCCCCAGGGCTGGGCCAGGTGGCCAGCTACAACAGCACTTTTGAAGGTGCAATTGACAAGAGTTAACATGCATCTTGAGCTGAGCAAGGACGTACTGCTTGAAGATGAAACGGATTCCCGAGTGGAGCGGACAGAATATGTTTGTTATTATTTGTATCATTGCACTTGTTTGCCCAAGAAAGTCTCATAACTTGTTTTCTCCTTCCAGGTGTTTGCAGTAGGGGGCAACGTACTGATATGTAGGTTTGTCACGGCTCCATGTTTGAGAGTTGCTCTCCATCGCTGTTCTTTCGGGATAGCCGTGTCGAGTGGCTATCCCGAAAGAACATCTATGGAGAGCGATTCTTATAAGTGGCAATGATTGCTTTGTACAGTATAATTGGTTGTATGACTGGTGATCCCAGCGTGTCTTCATATCCGTGTCTCGTCCATGACCAGGAGTGGGATTTGCGAGCCAACACCGGGGTCTGAGAGAAACGGAATTTCGATCCTCTATAAGTCCTGTACATATGGCAAAATTGACACATAAAGTGTAATTGAAATTGGTTTATATCATTAGCCACATTTCAGATGATTACATCTACCCTTTTACACTTAGACATTGTGTCAAATGTGACCTCAGACGAAGCGCGGGACTCATCAGACAGACCGGTCCTGATTGTCTCCCGCGGTTTAAGAGACGATGGATTGACTCCCTATTTCGTGTCTTTCCCTCCCTGTGGAATTTCCCTTGGGAGGGGGGGGATTTCCAAAGCCAATGCGTTTGCAATCAACAAACAACTTCTCTATCACCGCAAGTCAATCATGAGCATAGCTTCCATTAGAGCGTCTCTACAGGCGTCGTGATTGCTTGTGTCACCAATTTCTGGTCCATTTGCCCTCGAGTGGGACCGTGGAAATAAATCCTGCCAGAAGACGAGCATAAAGAATGCTGATGGATGGTGGCGTGCACCCAGCGCTCTCGCCCACCCACAGCATCGCTCGGTTCTCTCCTGGATATTGTAGCAATTACAGCTTTTTGAGAATGCACTGCTCCCCGCATTGTGTTGGTCGCGAGGAGGGTGCCGCAGTGAGTAGCGCTGCCGCCTCACAGCAAGAAGATCCTGGGTTCGACTCCTTCACCTGCCTGCGCTGACCAGCGCGGTCAACTAACGTCAAACAGGTCCGTCAGTCAGTTTTATTCAAGCTGGAATGAACCGTTAAGTTGTGGAGTTCTTTGTAATAGCTGTCCAGCGGGGAGAGGGTAAGCAAGTTACTACATCTCAGGGCACCGAGGGCAATTTAGTCAGGACATTTAACCTAGGCAGCATGTCTTTGGAGCGTGTGAGGAAACCGGAGTACCCGGCGAAATCCCACACGGACACGGGGAGAGCATGCAAACTCCACACAGAAAAGCGCCAGAGCGAGGAATCGAACCCACCGTGCCACCTCCGGAGGAAGAGAAAGAGAGAGAGCAGAATGTCGCGGGACAGATATCGACATCGCGATGACGCCGTGAATGTTGACGCGTCATAGGGACAGAGTCAGATAGAGTACAGGTGCAGCAGGTGTAGGCTCTGAGTGAGGCCACGGCAGGTGGAGAAGCTCTGGTGGTGTGGGCCACGGTGACCTCTCGACGTAGATAATCTCCTGCCACGGAGCTTGGAAGCCCCATTGCTGCCCTTTGCCAAAAGACCCGGCGAGGAAGTCGGAATTTCTGTTTATGCCAAGAAGCGCTTCTACCAAGTCCTGGCACTTTCCCGTTCTCAATGGAGTTCCAAGCCGTAAAATAGATGCCAGCGATGCCTCAAGCGCTTTTATTACAGCGCTTAAATGAATTCAGCCAAAGCACAACAGCTCATTTCTTATGAGAGAGCGGCTCACTGAAGTCCCTGCGCCAACAATAGCTCGTCTGATCGCTACCCTCCAACAGCGCTGGTCGGGTTTGTGATATCGTCCGCCCGCCACGCCATCTGCCAGCTCGCTGACTGCTGGGCGCACCCCTGCATCACGATGGCCGCCGCACTGCCTCGCCGCCCAGCACACGGGCCCGGCTCCCTGCGCCTGTCCACCCAACCCCCCCGTGTAGCCCGTCACCGTGTCCCAGTGTCGTCCACGCGTCTCTCCCTCTCTGGGCTCCCGTATCGTCCCTCCCGAGGCTGCCCGCGGGCCCGCTGCTTGGCCCCTCTGTGACGGCGCGGGGCCCCGCTGGGTGATGCTCCGATTGGCGTCGGGCCTCTCGCGGGGGTATCTTATTCACGTAGCGAGCTGGCACGCCGCGTGCGTTTTTGTTCCACTGCTTCGAAATTCCCCAAAAAGTGGTGTGTTTTTTAAAATAAAAGTATGTGATTGCTCTCCATAGCTGGTCTATCGCGATAGCCAAGTCGAGTGTTTTTTTCTCTCTCTCGCTCGTGACGTTTTGCAATCATCAGAACGCCTGCTTGATGATGCCTTCAACGTTCAAAACGAAACGTCACGAAGGACAGAGAAGGAACACTCAACACAGCTATCCCGAAACAACGGCTATGGAGAGCAATTCTCATACTTCGAGCCGTGACAGAGATCGCTCGACACGGCTATCCTGAAAGAACAGCTCTGAAGAGCAACCATCACGACTCGAGCGGTGAAAACATACATCAATACAAACCTACAATAGTACAAATATGTGATTGTTGAATATGAAATATGCGAATGTACAAATCAGAAAGAATAACTCATTGACATGACGGAGCGTGAGATTTCCATCACGGGTTACTCAGCCTGACGTGTCGCAGAAGTCGGAGAAGCATCTCTGTGTAGAGTATACGTAAGTATGTAAACGGTACACCGAAAATAATAATAATAATGATGATCCTCATCAATCATAAACGTTTGCGTTAAATCGTGGCTTTCCAAATTGTGGTTTCCTAACCATGGGCCCTCACACGAAAGAGCCACGCAAGAGGAGTTTTCTGGCAGAGCCATTTGAGAGAAAAAGAGTAACATTTTCCAGTGAGCGACGCGCCGCCGCTCTCCGCCGCGGCCGGGGCCCCCGGGCCCTTTGAGGTTTGAGGCGCTCAGCGATGAGGAAGTCTATTTATGCCGCAGTGCTCCCCGGCCCTCTGTGACCGCGTGCGGTCTGTGCGAGAGCACTCAGGCCCTCAATCAGCCGTCCTGGCTTTCCTCCCACGACTACAGCAGGTTTTTAAGGGTGAGAGCGAGAGAGAGAGAGAACACAAATTCCCATCTGTGCGTCTCCATACGTACATTCCTTAATGAACGCATGTGAAATGTAGGAGTGTGCGTACGTAAACAAGGGCCACTTCGAGGCCGAGCTGAAAGACAACGATGTCCAGAGGCTGACCATGTAAGAAAATGGGAAACTGTAATTTAACATCGCGCTTCGAAGAATCGCAAAGAAGAAGAAGACTGCTATTGTATGGGATGCTTCGACAAGGTATACAACGACCAAGGTGCGTGGGCTGTATGCAGGGGGCGCGAGACTGCTGGAAATGAACTCGACTTAGCACACAGTTAAAAACAACACAAAACACAATGTCTTCACGTGACTATACCTATCATAATCATCACAAAAACTACTTCAGAACTTGGCCTGACTCTCCTGCTAACCCGACTCCCCAGCTCCACAAAGTAAGCCCCTTGATCCCCCCTCGCCAATGGGAACTCACGAGTGGCTGTCACGCGCGCGGCTCCACAGTCTCGGACCGTCCTGCAGAGACAGGACAAGCAGTGGCCGAAACGATCCCACATCTAACGGTTTCACGGTCCCTGCGCCACCTGTGCAGTCATCGATACTCGCTGATGACCTCAGGGGTTGCTGAATAGCTCACATTTTAAGGAGAACGACGTGTGCAGACGTGATGTGGAAAGAACTTGGTATTAGGGATCCGACAACACGCAAAAAACCGGGACGTTTAAAATCATTACAGGCATTCCGGGACAGTCGCCTCAAAGGGAGAACAATCCCTGCAAACCTGGGACAGGTGGCAACCCTGCTCGTGCCGCCATCTCTACGTGACGCGGCTCCGTTTGGAATGATTCACTCGCGCTGTGGGATTCCCCGCATACATTTATTATCACCCCCGCTCAGCGAGAGATGGGCCACGGGTCTGTGGTTGCCTCAGAGCTTCGTTTTACGAGAAATTGTACATATTTGACAACTTCACGCGTTATATATTTTTATGCTTGCTATATATTAGAATATTAAAAAAAAAACTTTCACAGATGCCAAATAAATACCCTGGAACATTCCGTTACTGTATGAAAAATAAGTCAAGGTGCCTTGGGTCATTGCTCATCTGCACTGGCAGTCCCGAGCGGGTGGCACGGCGTCCGCACCATCACGTGGGCACTGACTGTGCCAACAGGACAACCACTGCGTGAGCCTTACAGAGTGGCAATTATACCTCACAAGTGATTTGCACATTGCAATTGACTTGTGATGTACGCCTTTCACAAAGCGTCCGTCATCAAAGCATTTTGGCTTGCATGTTTTTGTCACAACAATGCGTGTGGCTTCTTGCAAAATGGATACTTTGTGAAAGGTGTGTCTGTTTGGCGTTCTAAGATCTTAACACTTGTATCATTGCCGTAAAGGGTAAAAGCTCGTATCTTTCCAGATCATTTTCAAACTGGCAAAAGGTACCCAAATAATAATAATAATAGCATTTTATAGAGCGCCTTTCACCCGACGGTCACTAAGCGCTGCACAAGTGCATCGGAGAGAACAGCATGTCAACAACGACAGGAAAAAAAAACAGCTAATAAAAACCAAAACAACGAAAATTATATGACTAAGGCAGCTTCTAATACACTGAAAGGTCGTGAAACTGGCAATCTTAAGAGCGGCAAATACTGGCAAAAAGGTTATCCAAAGGCACCCGCGTCTGAGAATGCTTGCAACGTGGGAGGCGAAACGTCGCGAGGGAGAGAGGGAGAGCGCTCAGTGACACGGCTATCCCGAAAGAACAGCTCTGAATGGCAACCATCAGTTACCCATAGTGTTAAAGCTGTAACGAAGTAACGCACGCGAACGCGATGCACTTACCTAGGCGGGCGCCGCTCATCCCGCCGCGTCCCTGAGCGGTGAGCGGTCCGCTTGGCTTACAGCGTGTGTTTATGCGAGCTAGGACGTAATTACACGATCTTAAGGGAGTTCAGTAATGGGGAAACAAAGTTCATCATTCTGCATGTCCGCAATAACGCGCTCAGAAAGATGTAACGGTTTGAAGTCTTCGAGGCCAGTTTATAAAAACAACGGGTCAGCACAGACACCACACAGCACCGTCATTTTGACAATTTGACTCACTCGAAAACTAGCAGGAAGTTCACACTCGGGTTGGCGAAGTTTAGGGTTCGTGTTAGGAGTTGGGTTTCAGGTTAGGAGGAGAATCAGGCCAAGTTGTCAAGACTTTGTTGTGATGATTATGATAGCTATGGTCACGTTAAGACGTTGTGTTTTGTGTTTTCAACTCTGTGACGAGTCTAGTTCAACTTCAGCAATCTGACTCGGGTTTGCTGGCGCTGTGGCGGTAGCGGGTATATAACAACGAATTAATTAATCTCTATATTCATTAATCCGCTGCTGGATGAAGGCCTGCCTATGCCGTGTGGGTCTTGGGACATGTTTGACCAAACAGTACTTCACCAAATTGCTCCACATCAGCGGGCTAACGAAGGACTCGACAGGACTGGTTTTTGTTATCACTCATCGCCGACGTGAACCTGTGGCTGGGAATTATGGGTCGGTCGTTGGGTTCAGAGCGCTAATCAACGTGCCACCGTTCCAGCAACCTCAATATGCGCAATTCCCCGTGCTAACCCGAATAATAATTTTGTGGAATGAAACATCGTGAAGATTGATTACGTTCCGTGCTAATAGAAACACTCAACACATTCATCAATAAAATAGCGAAGCCCTCTCTGGCCCCTTCTATGTATGTGCTATGAAGAAGGGACCATTCCACGAAAAAAGTTGCCCATTATGTACTTGTAAGGCAGTGTTAATGATGAATGTGTTGAGCTGGGTGGTGTTTGTTCTTGTGTAAGACTGCCAATGCTGCAACACCAACGAATTAGTTTCGCGCGACGCGGGGCCTGGCTAGCGTATCCCGTTGAAACAACGGTACACATTTCTCAAATCCCAACTTTCCTGAGTCAATCGCCTCTGTTGACCCAACAGTAGTCCGCATAATGGGTTTCCCACAGTTAACGGATCAGCGGATGGCGTGTGGTGCGGTAAAGTGTGGGTTCGGGTCTGGTGGGAGAGCCCTGGGTTCAATTCTCTCGGTGGTCATTCCGACTCGCCCGTGCTGGACACAGGGACACACGCGCTGTTTCATTATCGACGTATTGCCTACACCAGAGGATTCTCAAACTTCCGCAGCCCGAGGCCCACTCGGGTCTGGTCTCCACGGACCACTGTGTGGCGCGCGCGGCCCACCGATGTGTCACGACCCCACCGGTTCAGAACGGCGGGCCTTCACAATCCAGCCTACTCCCGCTCTCGCAGAGGCCAAAACACAACGACCGTTGTTTTAAATCTGGCGAGCACAGAATGTACTATTACCCCGAGTGAAACTGCACGGCGCATCATTTTCCTGGCTGCCGACAAAGGTCTCTGTGATGGGTGCCTCCCTGGCGCGGTTTGTTTATAAACGCGGGCGCTATCACGCTGTCGTCGCGCATCGCGCGTGGGGCGGCGTGGGGCGCGTGGCCGCCGGCCAGGGTGGCCAAACCCATCCTGCGACAACCGCTCCCGGGAGGGCTCATCGACACAGCCCGGCCCGTCATTAGTACCTCCCTCAATAAAAGCAGAATAACTACAGCAGTGATCTCTCTCAAAGTACTGCACCCCTGTAAAATTCGAAGAATGCAGAAGATATATAACGGGTAGTACGGCGGGGTAGTGGATAGCGCTGCCGCCTCAAAGCAAGAAGGCCCCGGGTTCGAATCTCGGCTCGGGTGCATTTCTGTGCGGAGTTTGCATGTTCTCCCCGTGTCCGCGTGGGTTTTCGCAGGGCACTCCGGTTTCCTTCCCACATTCAAAAGACATGCTGCTGCATAGGTTAATTGGCCTGCTGACTAAATTTCCCCCGGTGCCCTGTGATGGACTGGCGTCCCATCCTGGGTATAGCCCTGCCCTGGGCACTGTGTTTGCCGGGATAGGCTCCGGCTCACCGCGACCCGGTACAGGATTAAGCGGTTTATGACAATGAAAGAATTAATGATACAGTGGTTAATGCGGTGTGTTAACGTAACATCGCTGTGATTTATAATTTAAATGTGTATTTACTGAAACACCACATTTTAGTATGCGTGTGCGCGCGTATAATTGTTTTTTAAAATAGCAATATAATTGAGTGCTGTTAGTAACCATGCGTTGTAATGACAAGCCAAAACGTGACAAATTTAACTTTTAAACAACCGCCTGCCACGTCAATATTGGAGTTTGTTTACAGCGCTCACGAAATTGGAGCAGTCAGTTACGTGAGCTAGAATGCGTTGCAAATAAATGAATGCGCGTGAATGAAATCCCCGATGATGCTAATCAGCGTTTGAGTTGCGAGGAAAGCCGTTCTCCCCGCGCGCCGCGTGAGCCACAGAGGAAGCATTGTGCGGCAGCTGACCGGCGAGTGACGACGCGACGGTTAGAGACCCGGCCGCGTCTCTCCCCACGAGCCACTCACCTCGTGCGACCGACCCAGGTGTCAACCCAGACACATCAGTCAGTCAGTTCGTTTTTGTAAATAAGTACTCTATAATTAAATCGCTCTCCAACATACCGGTGTGCTGAGGTAGTAAAGTACTGGCACGTTTTGTTCACGTGACAAATCGTACTAATTGGCTGTGTCGGGTGGATGGATATACCTTGGGTAGTCAGTTTTTATGTTATGCTGGAAGAAACCAGTGAGCTATATCGCTCTTTTTAACAGTTGTACAGCGGGGAGGGGTAAGTAGACAAAGGGTGCAAGGTTGGGTTATACCCAGGCTAGGACGCCAGTCCATCGCAGGGCATTGGGGGAAATTTACTCAGAAAGCCAATTAACCTAAGTTTCAGCAACATGTATTTGGACTGTGGGAGGAAACTGGGGTGCCTGGTGAAAACTCACGCAGACACGGGGAGAACAAACAAACTCCACACAGAAAGGCACCCGAGGCGAGAATCGAACCTCCTGAGGCAGGACTTTTCTTTCTGTGACGAGGCGCAGATGTCAGCACTGCGCCACCCTGCCGCCCTTGTGTCTGATACATCGTCAGGCGTTTCTGAGAAACCTCTCAACGTCGCGAAGGAGAGAGAAGGAAGACTAAACACGCCTATCCCAAAAGAGCAGCCACCGACAGCGGATCTACAAGTGTCGTTGACCCATCGCTGAACGCGTTGTGTTGCTCTCGGGTTCACTCATGCCAGTCCAATCAAACGCGCGCCATGGTGCCGTAACCAGGGCTCTCAGCGGCGAATAACCACTGTGATTCTGCCTTGCACCGTCATGAATTGTATTGATTTAATAAAGTCTTCAACTCGACCTTGCGACCGCGGTTTGACTGGCTGCATGACAGCGCACGGCTTGGCGAATGGCCAAACATATCGCTGCCGCCAGTCCTTCACGACGCGTCTCACGTTCTCTCGATAAGGTGCAATGTTCCCGGTAGCCGCGTCTCCAATCGAGCAGACACCGCCACGCACACTCTGCTCATCTCAACGCGCTGTGGCCGCCCCCCCGTGCCCGTGTGCATTGACTGGTCAGTCCGGTGACCGAGCCTTCGACACTCTGCGTGGCGTCGCTGCTCACTGCGCCATCATGCCGACCCGGCTGGAAAAAAAACAACCTTCTAGCTTCTAGTCCACAACCATGAGCGAGTTGTCAGCTATAGAGCGACTCTGATTTAACACCGTGAACCCCAGACGTCTCCTTGATTTCGCGTTGCTGCGAGTACTTTGACATTTATAGTCACAATCCGTTTACATAACACATACTTGGTAGCCTGTGGGGTTTATTCAGCTGTTCTTCCCTGCGCTTTGCACGTTACGGTTTCAAAAACACAACATCACGCATCGCGAGGCAGCACGGAACATCAGGTGATGGTTCTGAGAGTGAGAATCGCTGTAGGTTGTCACGGCTCGATTCATGACGGTTGCTCTTCAGAGCTGTTCTTTCGGGATAGCCGTGTCGAGCGATCGACCTCTCTCCCCTCCCACGCCTGATGATGCTTCCAACGTGTGGAGGCGAAACTAAACTTATATTAGTAAGGTTTGTCACGTGAACAAACGTGGCAACTATCAGCTAGACGTCATACTTTCATTGTAAATGTCGTGGGTTCGCTCTCCAACATACCGGTGTGCTGAAGTAGTAGAGCGTTGGTACGTTTTGTTCACGTGACATATCTTACTAATTGGCTGTGTCGGGTGGAGGCGGGTTTTTACGACGCATGATTTTTTACGTGACCCATAAAATTAGATATACTGTACATAACATTGGTGACAAAAGCCTTCACGTTAAACCTCTGGATGCTTCATCCGTGCTGCCGGGTGCAGATGCAGGCCTACCATCGCCTTTTTGTAATAATAAGCATCTATATCTATATTGTTACACACGGCCTATTGTTTAGAGTCTGTGAATCGACCCGGTGCATGCCGAGGTACGCATTCCATCTCGGCTCTGATGTTGGCCCCGCGCCGTCGAGTTGCGAGTCTAAGCGAATCCGTCAAACCGAGGCCCACTGCGTCTTTGTGAAACATGTCCTGAAGCAATTAATTAGAGGAGGCAGCTCTGCGAGGAAAGAACGTCTCGGAGGTAAAGAGGTTAAGTTCCAGTTCGTTACCGACTCTGATGGGGGGTGGCTCATATACGTTGGTAAACTGTGTGTTCAGCTCTGAAGGTTTGTTGTGCCTCTCTAACGCGAGTTAAATGTGTTTCCCGTTGGCTTTGTGAAGTTGACTGCAGTGATACTCTCAGATCCTGATGTAGGTTTTCACGGCTCGATGCGTGAAAATTGGTTTCCAAAGCTGCCTCCAACGCGGGAGGCGAAACGTCGCGAAGGAGAGAGGGGCAGCGCTCGAAACGGCTAGCCCGAAAGAACAGCTCTGAAGAGCAACCATCACGAATCAGGCCGTGAAAAACCTACATCAGTACAAACCATCTATCCATCAACCATTGTGAGCCGAACCGCTACACGAGGCAGCGACAGAACTGCGGCAGGTCCCCTCACATGCCATTCGCTGTAAGCAGGGCTCAGCTGCGAGTGAGCTGGTCAGCTAAATTATCTCCGCACCTTTCATACCACATCCCGTGTACCTCCAGCCACGTGCCTACACCAGGTTACCAGCGACCTGGAGAAATACTCCGTGGGGAATAAATCCCAGGCTGCAAGCGGTGGGACGCGGGGCGACCCGTGCCGAAGACTCAGGGTCCTGGGGCCGGGCCCTCGGTGTGGTGGGCCGGACCCCGGGGCGGCGTGAGACGGGTCCCGCGCGTTGTGGTGCTGGGGCCCCGGGCGAGGATTGATCCGGGTGTGGCCTCACATGTGAACGCGTCTCCTACTGAGGCCCCGAGGCGACGTTGCTACCTGTGACAACGTGTAAATGCTGACGTATAATAATTACCCTCCATTGGAAAATGCCACCTGGCTCCTCCACCAATAACAATCTGTATTGATGTTATTGACATGCCGCTTTCTCCACAGCCCTGTGCAGCGCTTTGTGACCCTCGGGTGAAAGGCGCTCTATAAATGCTATTATTATTTATAATAACAACAGATTTAAATGTGTCTGGATATTTTCAGAAATAGGAAAGGAACCGGTTATTAGGTGGGTTTATTTATCGTTTTGCCTGAAGTTGCCAGCTGGCTCAGGAGTTAATGTCTCATATTAATGGGAATTGAGAATTCATTATTACATGTTTTTTTCCGTCGATTCTTAAGCAAATTAATTTTGGTGAGTGATGTGTAACGCGTCGACTAATTTTCGTTCCCTTCAGTCACAGCTCGGGGTTAAGCAAACAGGACACATGCATACACGTTACCTCCGGGAACCCGGAGGAAGTGAATTCATCAGTGTCGTTAATTAATGAATGCCGCTTGCGTTCGTTGAATTGTTCCCAGCGCGGGTTCTGAGTCTCGCCCATCGCGGGATCTCTCTGCGATCTGAGATCTGAACACAATCTAACGTATCGGGTGTATATCTAAGCTTGCCTTGCTGTGTTGATTGGCGTTCATATTTGACAAAGTACAGGGTGGTCCAGATCTCTCGTGACCGCCATCTCATTGACCCCTGACATTATTTTTTTTTGCTCATCCATCCGTCCATTGTCAGAAACCGATTAATCTTGTACAGGGTCGCGGTGAGCCGGAGGCTATCCTGACAGACACAGGGCGCAAAGCGGGGCTATACCCAGGATAGGACGCCAGTCCATCACAGGGCACTGGAGGGCAATTTAGTCAGCAGGCCAATTAACCTATGCAGCAGGATGTCTTTGCACTGTGGGAGAAAACCGGAGTGCCCGGTGGCAAAAACCCACGCGGACACGGGGAGAGAACATGCAAACTCCACACAGAAAGGCGGTACCCGAGCCGAGATTCGAACCCGGGGCCTTCTTGCTGTGAGGCGGCAGCGCTACTCACCGCTACGCCACCGTGCCGCCCCACATAGTTTTGTATTGACTTCCAATCCGGGTATCGGCTAGCAAGAGAGAGAGACTGCCGTCTCATCGGCTCCCTGGTCTGCTCACGAGCAGAGATGTCGGCACGTCTCTCGTTTCTCTGACATGTCAATGTTGAACAGAGCGTCGCTGTTGCTCTCAAGCACAACACTGGTAAACGGTCGTTTCCGTTGAACGAGCCCGTCACATTGTAACCCAAGGCCGTGCACAGCTCAGGCCCAGAGTGGCGCAGCCTTCCAGGGGGTCTGTAGTCCATCAAAGACAGACAAAGATACCCCGTATAGCCTTAAGAGACTGTAGGGTCAAGTCCTGTTAGCAAGCAGCTATGAAGGCCATCCCGGCACACGATGCGCTGGGTAATAATAATAATAATTCAATTTATATAGCACCACCCCCGGCCGCCTTTGTATAACTAGTGTCGATGTTTACACACCGCACCAGGTACAGGTACTCATTTGAGGCTGAGTCGACCTAGGAGAGGCCCAGGGATTCGAACTCGGGGCGCCTGGTTTGTAGCACAGCGCGCTAACCGCTCCACCGCCGCTCCATCAGCACACACAAACGGTGGGGGTGGGGGGTCGGGGGGGGCACGGTCAGGGAGCCGTCTGCAGGGGCAGTCAATGTTGTTGACCTTTCACTTACGCGTTTGTGAGCCTCGTATGGAGGGATTCTCGTTGTTGTTTATTTTAATTGATGTCCTTTACGAACGACGCCGGGGTCCGTTTAACATTATCCCCCCCCCCCACGTCCACCTTGCACGCGAGACCTGTAAGAAAATGTTTGACTTGCAGGCATCGTGCCAACACCAACAACGTGAGATCCCACTCGAACACAGACGAAAGGACCGCGTCGGCGCTGGTGTACGAGCAGCACGCAGACATCGCTCTACACGCCACGAGGCGCCCAGTGACTCGCCGCGTCTGTGCGGGTCTCGACCGAGGCTCCGCGTGTCGACCACCGCGTGAGGTTGCGCTTAATGATAATTGTACAATTTATAATGAATAATAATAATAGTGATATGCCCTGTGATGGACTGGTGTCCCATGCAAGGTATAGCCCTGCCTTGCGCCCTGTGTCTGCCGGGATGGGCTCCGGCTCACCGCAACCCTGTATAGGATGACGCGGTTTCTGACAATGGATGGATGGAATAATACTGATGGGTGCTCTTCAGAGCTGTTCTTTCGGGATAGCCGTGTCGAGAGATCTCTTTCGCGACGTTTCGGCTCCCACGTTGGAAGCATCATCAGGGCAGCACTTTCTTTCCGTGAGACGCAGATGTTCGCACTGCGCCACCCTGCCGCCCGCTTCCCACCGGGAAACACGAGAGGCCGTTATTAAGTCGGCACGGAGCGACACCTGCATCAGCAGCTGAGCTCCTCGCGGTGAATGGGCAGAACGAGGCAATGGGCTGCTTAGGTGAGCTGATCAAAGCCAAATCAAACTCTTGATTGCATTGTGTTGCAATAAGAGACGCATTTGACGCTCATAATGAAACACTTCTGGGTTAAGTTCACGTAAAAAGCAAGTGTGGTAAACCCGTCTGCATCCAGCCACTGAGTAATGATTGTCACGCGAGCCAAACGTGTCACTTCGTTACTTGGGCGCCAGGGCGTCGATGCAGCGGTAACATCTGCGCCTCACGGAGAGAAGGTTCTGCTCGAGGTGGTTCGATTCCCGCCTCGGGAATCATCTGGAACATCGCGTCAGGGCGATGTACCAAATGACACATTTGATAAACACGCAGTTCCAATGTTTTGGGAGCAAGGATTTATCCCAAATAACAGGATATGGGAGGAGGACACGCGCGCGATCTTCACACCACGGGATATGAATCATTATCGCGCTTTGTGTGAGTTGGGGGAGTGTGTATATTAAAGTATACGACAGTATTACACAAATACCGGACTCTCTGGATTATGACACATTTTATCCTCTCGTATTTTGAACAAAAGCTGGCAGTGCGTCTTATAATCCGGTAGGTGTGCGTGTGTGTGTGACCAGATGTGTGCAACCTGTTGACACTGGCCGCCAGTTGTGGGTGCGTCTTACTTTCCGGAGTGAATTATTACAAGAATAATACAATTTATAACGCGCGCAACCCTCCACGCCTGATGGACGAGGAAACCGGAGGCGCGAGGAAACTGCAGGGGGGGGGGGCAGTCAGCCAGGCGGTTAGCCAGTGCCAACCCGCCAGACACTGCGTCCTATACATTATGATGTTATCGACCAATTAATTAATTAGTGGGTTTTTTTTATTTGTTGAAGCAAACTGGAAAACCCGGCAGAAAACCTACGCAGCACAGGGGGAGAGAACACACAAACTCCACATTGAAAGGCGCCCGAGGCAAGATTCGAACCGCCTCGGTAAAGACTTTCTGTGTGGAGTGGCAGATGTTACCACTGCACAGACACCCTGCCGCCCGAATGGCTGAGCAGCCGTGTTCCGAAGCAGGGACACCCTGCCGTTCAAACAGCACTTGGACCTGGGGAGTTAATACGGCAACAAAACTGATTTCCTGCACACCTGTCTGCGGCAGTCTCAGCAGCAACGAGTCTATTTCTCAACATCATCTTCCAGCCTCAAGCTATCTTCTTCAGATAAATCACATTCACCATCGCGTCCGAGTCACAGACAGGGACCCGTCCAACAGTTATGGCTGTGCGAGCGAGAGTCGAGGGTGAGACACGGCGATAATGTACTTGTTATGGTAACGGCACACCGCGAGCTTCACTCACACGTGTTATGAAATTCCAAACAAAACAAGAGGAGACGTTTTGATGAATCGCTGCTCGCGTTTTGGGTTTCGCGCGCCCGCGCCGGAACACGGAATGCGGAGAGGCGAACGGCGTCACATGCGGGCCAGCGGCCCGTCGTCCCCAGCACGTCCCCATCACGCCGCCTCCAAACACAAAGATCCCCCACCCCCGTATAGCCTTGACGGACTCTAGGGTCAAGTGCTGTTAGCGTAGTCGTTAGGCTATGAAGGCCGACACGGCACACGAGGGGCTGGGTGGCCAGCACCACGCCCCGGCCGCCTTTGTCTCCATAATGGCAATGTTTACACACCGCACCGGGTGCTCATTTGGGGCTGAGTCGACCTGGGGGAGGCCCGGGACCGGTTCAGAGAATCGTCACTGGTGTTGGCCGTGAGCGGGATTCGAACTCGGGTCGCCGGGTTTGTGGCCCAGCGCGCTAACCACTGGGCCACACGCATTGTCGAAGGCTCGCTGACAGGAGGTCACGGGACAGACCCAGGTGCCATGGGCTGCCTGCTGTGCCAGGCTAGGTGCATGAGGAGGTCACTGGACAGATTGGCGTTGTTTCCCCCTCATGTCTGTCTCTCTGTCTTCCTGTCTCTGTGTCCCTATGTCTCCCCCCTGTCGCTCATCCTCCCTGTCTCCCTTCGTGTTTGTCTTTAAGGAAGTGACGGCCATCTTAGCGGACGCTGGCAGATTTTTGCCGCTCTTAAGATTGCCAGTTTCACGGCCTTTCAGTGTATTCGAAGCAGCCTTAATAAAAATGTTTGTTGCTTTGGTTTTTATTAGTTGTTTTTTTCTGTCGTTGTGCAGCGCTTTGTGACCCTCGGGTGAAAAGCGCTCTATAAAATGCTATTGTTATTATTATTATAATTGGGGGCTTTTAGATATTAAACGGTATATATCTTTTGTATCCAAATTGTCGGGGGTCAAGGTAGAAGCGTTGACGTCGCGATCCCTGTCAGGTAATACTTGGTATTGCCTGCGAATTCTACCAAACACTTCGAGGCCGAGCTGAAAGACAATGATGTCCAGAGGCTGACCATCGTGCTTCGAAGAATCGCAAAGAAGAAGATCCAAATTGTCAAAAAAAATGACCCAGTCTGGTACTGACAATATATTATAGATTTGCACTGTGGGGCAATGGGTCCTGGCCAGCTCTACTGCTGATGGATACTGTCAAGACAGTGCCAGTTACTCTTGAAACGTTCCAGCTGTCAGGACAAAGTGAAATTATATATGCTGTACCTCTACGGAATAATACATTTCTATAACGCCTAATCTGTTTCTCAGACGAATAGGTAGGTGGAAGTTCCAGATGCTGTCACACTAGAAGGAGTAAACACCACCCTTCACAGTACTGGAGGGGAATACGTGGAAAGCTCCCGGACCATCGGAAACAACTGTGGACATCAGGGGTGATCTTAGTGATTCTGGGGCCCCGGGCAAAATTCAATGATGCCCCCCCCCCTCCCCACCTCCCATACACACACACATTGATTATATAGCAATGACACGAACGTCTGGAGTTTGCATGTTCTCCCCGTGTCCGCGTGGGTTTTCGCCGGGCACTCCGGTTTCCACCCACAGTCCACAGACATGCAGAAATGCCCCCGAGTCTGGGATTGAACCCAGGGGCTTGTTGCTGTGCAGCACGAACGGACGTGCACCACGAGGTGCATGTTGCCTCATACTGCACCGGACGGTACATGAATTTTTCACAAAGACCGACATAATTTGGTCAAATCTAGAGGCTAATAAACCACACGAGCAACCTGGGTTTGGGAAATGTTTTGTTCCTCCATTGATCGCATGGATATTATTAATCAGAGTTTGAAACAGATTCATGAATATCCATTAGCCTTGTGCCCAGCCTTTGTAGATTATGGAAAGAGATCTGATGTAGTCATCCAAGCTCTTAAAAAAAATGTGGAAAGAAATAAAATATTGCAATTTAAAAAAATGTACAAAAAAGGCATTTGCTGCGCCTACATTGCATGGGAACGCAGCAACCGACAGAGAGACGCGCTTCCAACCAACTTAATTATAGCGACATTACAAGATATATTCTTGAAATTGTATTTGGGAAACATACGCAAAAAAAGTGGAACCAGATGTGCTGATGATGTAGACAATATAATCAACGGGTGACTTCAGACAACGCCTGAAGATGCCTCCAACGCAGCAGGCGAAACGTCGCGACGGAGGGAGAAGGGAACACTCGACACGGCTATCCAGCTGTGGATGGCAATTCTCACACATCGAATCCAAACAAAAGAGAAACCGTAAACTTTACACGAGGCTCTGCGCAAACACGACCGGGACTGAATCGTACCTGCGCGTTTGGCAAACGCGATCTGACTGCGAGGTGACTCATGCACTTGTACCGTAACGCGACGCGAGCTTGATGAGAGCGGCTCATTGGGGTGGGTTTCATGTCCTAATGCCCTGCAGACGTCTCCACGGTTCGCGAGCGCCGCGCACCTGCTTCCTGCCAGGTTCTCACGGCCTCGTTAAATTACAAATCGCCGCATCTGCGTCCGGTGATTCTGAAGAGACGTCGCCTGGCGCGACCTGCAGCGCGGCTGCGCGGCGGTAACATCTGCGCCACACAGGCAGAAGGGACTAGGTTCGTTTCCCGGCTCGGGCGCCTTTCCCGCGTGCGGGTTGCATGTTCTCCCCCCTGTCCGAGTGGGTTTTCGCCGGGTACTCAGGTTTCATCCCACCTTCCAAAGACATGCTGCTATTGCCTAGGGTAATTGCCCTGCGATGGACTGGCGTTCCGTTCTCGGTATAACCCTTTCTTGCGCCCTTTGTTTGGTTGCCCCTCCCCGCTGGACAACTGTTAAAAAGAGCTACATAGCTCAACGGTTCCTCAGAGAAAGGGAGTCCTGCCCGAGGCGGTTAGATTCCCGCCTCGGCGTGGGTATCCTCCGGTTTCTCCGATTTCCTCCGAAAATATATATTTTAACATCATTAATATATAGGACGCGACGTCTGGCAAATGTTGGCGCCGGCTGGCTGTGTGGCTGCCTTCTGCCCCTCCTCTCTGCGGTTTCCTCTCGCCTCCGTATCCGCGTCTCGGCCGTGACCAGGTGTGGAATTTTCGCTGCGCGTAAAAAATAGTATCGTGGTTACAATGGACGTTAAAGAGCGTGATACGTTAGTGGCGAGAGCTGACTCTTGTTTTCGGTCATCTTCTCTCTCCTCGTTACACCCCTCCCTCCACCACTCTCCCTCCCAGTCACGGCATCTCCACCATCTCCTCTGTCCCGTGCACCCCCCTCCCGATCCTCACCGCGCTCCCTCGCTCCGTGCGGTCTGATCGGTGGAGATGTTATCAGACATCAGAGATGTCCCCGCGGGGGGGGGGGCCTCGCGTCTCCCCTCACGCAGCAGCTCCACCGGGGGCGAAGAACAAACCCCACGTTTAATCCACAACAAAGCGCCTCCACTGGCTCCGCATCAAGGCAGCCCGGAGGAGGCCCCCGAACGCTCTCAACCGGCCCCTGAGCTGCGGTCCCATCCGCGCCGTGACCTGCCCGTGACCTACCCGTGACCGCTCCAGGAATGACGGGCAGCGTCGGAGGCTTGAGTAGCGGTAGCTGGGTGGTTAACGTGTTGGGCTGCAACGCTGGCGACCCGAGTTCGATTCCCGCTCACGGCCAACAAAACACCAGTGATGATGTTTTCAACCGGTCCTGGGCCTCACCGAGGTCGACTAAGCCTCAAATGAGTATGTAGTGCGGTGTAGAAACATTGCCACTAGAGAGACAAAGGCAGCCGGGCGTGGTGCTGACCAGCCACCCGCTCTGTGTGTGCCGTGTCGACCTTCATAGGTGCTACTCGCTAACAGTGCTTGGCCCTAGAGTCTGTTAATGCTACACGGGGCGAGTGCCCTCTTCAATTCTCTCCATAGGGCTGATGAAGCAGCTGTCGCTCGGCTCGGCGACAGCAGCAAACTCAAGAAGAAGAAGAATAAGAAATGGGCCGCAAGCGCCACCTAGCGGTCCGTGGAGACCAGACCCGAGTGGGCCTCGAGGTGTGAAAGCTTGAGAACCGCCGGACCGCTCAACCGCGGGGCTGTGAGAGGCGCCTCCTTGGGGGCGAATCACCGAGCGGCAGCTCCCCGGCAGAGCTGGAAGACAGCGATGTCCAGAGGCTGACCATCGTGCTTCGAAGAATCGCAAAGAAGAAGAAGCTCCCCGGCAGCGGCACGGCCCCCCTCTCGCGGCGAGAGTGGGAATCACGGGACACAGCTGCCGCGCACGTCAAGCGGTCTCTCTGCTCGGGAACCTGGCATGAGACGCTCCCGCTGCATGGGGCGATGCGCTTTGAGGCACGTCAGAGATTTAGAGTGTTTTTACTCTGTTGGCCACGTGTAAAATATTCAAGAGCACATGAGTAAACACGCACTAAGGTGGTGAATGTGATCGCAGAATAAACGCCCCGCAGGTTGGTCGCGACAGTGTGTGCCGTAGTTGGTCAGTTGGTAAAGCGGACAATCCGTTTTCTTCACGTTCACGGTTCGGTGGTGGCGGCGTATGAGCCGACTGCACGGCCCATCTGTTTCACGGAGGACTCGACAGATCATTCGCGGCAATTTAATGCTGGGAAACTGTAATTTTACATCGCGCTTCGAAGAATCGCAAAGAAGAAGAAGAATGCTGTATCGGCGATGTATCCATGTATCGGCGATGTATCGATGTACAGTATCGATGTGTTGCCCGTGTATCGATGTATCGACAATGTATTGGTGTGTCGGTGCTGAATCGACGTATCAACGATGCATTAACGTATCGAGGTGATGCCGGCGAGTCTCACCGCACAGCAAACATAAAACATCCCCCCTGCACTCTAGGATCAAGTTCTGTTCGCGAGTAGCACCTGTGAAGGCCAGCAGGGCACACGCGCGGGGTGGGTGGCCAGCACCACATTCGGCCACGCACAACCGCGCCTCCACTCCCACGCACTACCCCCCTATAGCACGCAGCCATGACGTATTGGTGACGGCTAAATATTAATTTTGATTTTCATCGCAGCTCTTGGGCAGTGTATCTGCACCACGCGCCCCACACGTGGCCTCGGCTTGGGGCGATACATCAATCACATGGAAATTGCTGCAGTATTTTTAAAATTCGGCATGAGGTATTAACTGACTTGTGAACTTTCCCCACATTTCTGGACGTATTACTTCCTTCGTTCCTCTCCGCACTCGTAACTTTTTTCGCCTTAAAAAATATCTGCACAATCACGGACATGCACACTGGCCAAATTGTAGCGCGGAATCCGGCACGCCTGCTCTTTTGTTTTGATTTCTTCTCTTTATTTAGGATTTTAAACAAAACAAAAATCTCTCCCCTCGCTAGGACTTTAGCAGGTAAAAGCAAAAGCAGCATACAACAATGAATTGAAAAAAAAAGTGTTCCCTTATACGCCGCGGCTTTCCCTAAGAAAACACGGACATTTCAACATACACGCTGCTCTTTAATTTTCCACACGTCCCTTTTGGACAAAACTGAGCCGGAGATGGGGGGCTGAGCGTTCCGCTTTTGTCCGCCTCTCAATAGAGGGGTGTGTTGACTTTACAGCGGGTTCCCCTCTCACACCCCCATTAGCCAATCCCCCTACCGCTCCAACCCCGCGCACCACACCTCGACGCCACCTCTAGACTCTTGTGTTTGACTCAAAAGCGCTCGAAACATCGCCTTTGTGAGCGACACATCAACTGTGAGAGCGGGGGTAATCAACAAGTCTTTAAACTCTTACAGCCTTCAGTGTACTGGTGTAGGTTTGTCACGGCTCGATGTGTGAGAATTGCTCTCCATAGCTCTTCTGTCGGGATGGCCGTGTCAACTGAGCGTTCCTTGTCTTCCCCTTCGCGACGTTTCGCCTCCCACGTTGGGGGTGCTGTCAGACTTCTCGCAGAAGCTACGAGAGCAATTCCCATCAATCCTTCACTTACACATCTCGCTGAATCGCCGCGCCGTGTTTGTTGTAATAATGTACAGCTCTATTCGCCACGGTGCCAGGGGCAGGCCTTCGCACACGGTGGCTGTGTGGCCGATACTCCCCGTGCCTGAGGGGAGCGGTGGCTCAGCTGTTAGCGCGCTGGGCTACAATCCTGGCGAGCCGAGTTCGAATCCCGCTCACGATCAACAACAGTGATGATTTTCCTGAACCGTTTCAGGGCCTCCCCTAGGTCGACTCTGCCTCAAATGAGTAACTAGCGTGGTGTGTAAACATTGCCACTAGCGAGTAAAAGACGGCCGGGCGTGCTGATGTCCACCCACCCCCTCGTGTGCCGTGTCGGTCTTCATAGGTGGTCTCTAACGGCACTTGACCCTACAGTCTGTTAAGGCTATACGGGGGATTTTTGTCTGTGTGCCTGTCACAATTCTACCAAACACTTCGAGGCCGAGGAGCTGAAAGACAACGATGTCCAGAAGCTGACCATCGTGCTTCGAAGAATCGCAAAGAAGAAGAAGAAGCAGGTTGGTGAAGGCGGCACGGGAGGTGTCCAAAGCACAAGCTCCCATCTCACTCGCGACTCGTTAGTAGCCCTGACCCGGAATCCAACTCAGCGGTCTGGGTTCAGAGCGCTGTACACTCGGCGTGTTCCACCTAGCGAGGGGCTTTCTGCCGACGGAGCCGTGAGCGAGCGACTGCGGGGCTGCGCCTTTACAAGACTTGTTTTCTTCCAGCAAGCGGCCCACATCTCGGCCCGTCACTGACTGCTGGAACTGCGGGGCTGCGCCTTTACAAGACTGCTGGAACTGCATCCGGCCGAGACTTGGCCGGAATCGCTATTTTCTTTCCCGGCGTGGAGCAGAGCGTTGTATTTATTACTTCCGTTCACGGGCACCGCGGCACATGCGTTGTGTTGCAGGACAGCTCGGTCGATGGGTTTGCCATGTGAGAGTGTTGTTCTCGGCACGGTGGAGCGGTGAGTAGCGCTGCCGCCTCACAGCAAGAAGCCCCCGGGTTCGAATCACGGCTCGGGTGCCACCTGTCTGCGTGGAGTTTGCGTGTTCTCCCCGTGTCCGCGTGGGTTTTCGCCGGGCACTCCGGTTTCCTCCCACAGTCCAAAGACATGCTGCTGCATAGGTTAATTGGCCTGCGGATTAAATTGCCCCGGTGCCCTGTAACGGACTGGCGTCTCATCCTGGGTTTAGCCCTGCTTTGCGCCCCGTGTCTGCCGGGAGTGGCTTCGACTCACCGCAAATCCGTACAGGATTAAGCGGTTTCTGACAATGGATAAATATTGACACACGTCAGAAACGTGCCAGCTATTTCTGGCCCACGGTGTCGACGCCCTCCGCTGCCCATCAGAGACGATGTCCAATGTCCTGGTGCCAACATACCGCCGTGTCTATCGCACCTGCCGCACGTAATTGGGGTGCTGTGGGCGGCGTGTAGGATGTGCATCGCTAACAACGCTTTTCAATCATTGCGGCAGTTTCCGATGCCTCATATCTGCTCTCCTCACTCAGCCTGTAAGTGGCGCCCAGTGTAATTAACGCCGCTCTCTGCCTCAGCTGTTGCACCGCAGAGCGCTTCCCTGGGCAGCTGGCATTGGGGTTTGTGGCGGGGCAGGGTGGCTATGCAGCGGTAACATCCGCGCCTCATCACAGAACGGTCTTGCCCCGACGCGGTTCGATTCCCGCCCCGGCGCGCCTTTCCGCGCGGAGAAAGCGCCGTTCTCTCCGGCCGCTCTGCGTGGGTTTCCTCCGGGGTTTCTCCGGCGTGCGCCAAGCTGTGTTTGCCCAGCAGCACACCTACACCAGCACACCTACACCAGCCCGACTGCTTAGCTTGGGAACCTGAGCAAGCGTGGGTTGTGGCCACAACACAAACACGCCATCCATCACTCTCAGAGCGAGCGAATCAATGCAGCGCGCGCGTCGGGCCGGCCCGGGCCAAATACCTACACACATTCTCGCCACAGGCATGAGCAAACTTGAAAGGGTGTATTTTTATTTTATTCTATGGCCAAAAATGACACGATAAACATTCTTCACCTTTCGGGCTGAGACTACTGAGGGGGGCGGAGGCAGGAATGCCAGCAGGTGTCTCATCCTGGGCGTTTTTGTTCGATGACTCTCAAGCACACGCTGCTCAGGACGACAAAGCGGAGTCATCTTTTTTGTAATAAATACAAAAAATAATGATGATACAATTTATAACACCTGGTCCTGGACGAGACACAGATACGGAGGCGCGAGGAAAGCGAATAGAGGGGGGGAAACCAAGCAGTCAGCTGGCGCCAACCCGCCAGACACCGCTTCCTATATATTATGATGTATCGTTGTGGGTGGAAACTGGAGAACCCGGAGGAAACCCACGCAGAACAAGGGGGAGAACACACAAACTCCACACAGAAGGGCGCCCGAGGGTGGGAGTCAAACCGCCTCAGGCAGGACCGTCTTTCTGCGAGGCGCGGGTGTTACGACTTTGCCAGTAAACTTTCGAGAAGATGAAGAGAACAGAAGTATATTGATGTTTGAAACGTCCCCATGTGTCGATGAGCCGCGAGGGTGGCTCTGCGCGGTGCTGCTGCGGCGCCTGCGTTACCCATCACGGCAGCAGTGGCAGAAGCATTACGCGCTGATGCGGGACGCAGCGCTACAGGAAGGCGAGAGCGCAGTTCCGAGGCTCCCCCGCTGCTTCCAAATGACGAGTCCAGATCAAGCGGAAGCCCAAGACGGTCCCCTATCCCTGCCGGTCACGTGAGCTGTCCATCTGTTACGCTAGAGGCTGACGCGTGTGGGGTCGCAGGTCTCTGAGTCGGGAGCGAACTCATAGCACACGGACTCACGCAAGTGAGGGGTCCCATTGATTTGCTGGGTTTGAACCCAGAGTCAAGACGCGCAGACAAGAGCACGGTGTCTAACCGGGTCAATGGAAAATACCACGTGTGTCGTTTGTCGTGACGGGAGAATTGTGAGGCTCGGAAAAAAATGTTTTGCTCCACTGGTTTTTCACGTTGAAGTACGGCGCTGTCGTTTATAGGGAAGCCACGTTCAGCGGTGACCAGCGAGACACCGTGGCCACGACCCCTGGGCTCCTCCGCTCCCCTCTCATGGACAATCGCTCCCAGAGCTGCGTGACCACCTGTGCTGGGCTTCCTTCAAACCTCCTCGGCATGGGTCCACTGTCATTCCTTAGCATTCCAGACGCCCCACTTTTTTTTCTGGGCCTACATTTACTTCTTTCAAAAAAAAAAGTTGCCGCGATGCTTTCCAAACCAATTAAAACGCAAAGTCGGAAGGCATGCCGGGCTAAAACATGAAATCGTTACAATATGCCAGAAGGCCGCTAATGGAGAGGACATGAAAGCGATGAAGATTAAAGGGTAAGGCGTAGGATTCTGATTCTTCTTCTCGAGCAGCTCTGTGCTGTAGCACACGCCTCAGTGGCACACGAGGCGGCCGCGGTGTGCGTTACGGTCCCGGTGTCATTTCCCATCGGAGAGACAACGCGTATGAAATGGGTCTCTATGGCGGAGTTACTTTTGAAATGTGAAAATGTGCTTCACATTTTAAAGTTCTTACTATAACATTCAATTGTTTTAAATTACCCGAAAAATGTAGGGAAAATGCAAACACAGGTTGCTTTATAGTGATTTCTCGCTGCGCGGTTGTGTGGACAGGTGTGAGCTGCCATAATTAATTTACAAGAGGACAATTTGCAGGAATTATGCACGGTAATTTGGAAAAATGGAACAATCCCTACAGTTTTGTTTGTAAACGTAACAACCACTTTTGGACCAGATGTGTCGCTACACTGAGCACTTATTGTATACCACCGTGATTAAATTGAGGTTTAAAAAAAAATACAATTTTCCTATTGTTTTCATCCCTCCAGGGCGGAAAACCCAGTACTGATTTTGTGGGCAAGTCGGCGGTGATTGACCAATGGCCTGACTTGCCTCGTCTAATGAATGTGGAGTTTCCTCCCAGGGCTCAGAGCTGTGAAGAGGAAATGAGCGCCGCATCGATGCTCACTTAGGCAGGAAATAACTTTGATCTTTCGTTTGAACCGCAACNNGCGGAGGCGGGGGATCTCATTAATGTAACTAGGTGCTTCGGTTATTGACAGCCGTTAAGGTGGTAGTGCCACCCTGACAGTGCCACCCTGATATGACCACCGTGACAATGCCACGTTGAAAATGCCACCCTGATCGTGCCGCCCCGATAATGCGCGGCAGGGTGGACCTTCAATGGCGACACGCATCGCTGTCGACCAGAGCGATGCAGTTCAAAGCCCAATCAATCCACCATATGCGGCGGTGGGAAGATGCTTCGCCTTACGTTGCGGCTTTGTTATGAACGCATCCTCGGTGTAATTAGGTTAATTGTAGCAAAACACCAGACGTTTGGCTTGGTCGCGCGCCAAGACGAGGCATCGCGTTTCCATAATGATGCATTCAATAATACCAGGTATTAGGCCCCATGTGTTTTGGCTCAAATTACTTTTTTTTGTTAATCAAGTGTCTGATTTTAAAGGCTTTAATAATAAAAATGTGTTCCCCTTTCTGCAAAGCCTACATGCGAAGCGATACGCTCGCCACGTTTTTCCCATTAATTCCGCTGGAGCAGCCGCGCAGACGCGTTACAAACAATCCTTCTGAGAATTCCCAGAACACGCGGATTATATTAAATTGCAATCCTTTACATGTAATGCCTTTATGAAGTGACGGTCCTTAAGGTGGCACGGAGCAGAAACAAGACCCGACTCATTTAATACAACGAGAATTTCTCTCGAAAGCTGTTTTTTCGCGATAGCCGTGTCGAGCGTTCCTCCTCTTTCCTTTGCGCAGTTTTGCCTCCCACGTTGGAGGCATCATCAGGCGTTTCTGAAACGCCGTCAAAACCTTCATAATTTCCTTAGATATTGCGGAGTAGCAACGTCTGTACTGTACATGTCACTTCTACATTGCTAACATCACATCACACAGCCATTGGGATTCGCAAAACAGTAGTACGTTTTGGAGAGTGAAATGGCGATCACAAGACATGTGGACCACTCTGTACAGCAGACCTTGCCGTGTCCCGACACCTGCCTTACTTTAAAGTGTGCCGCATTGATCGACGGGGGAATACGAACCGCGTGGAGGGCTCTCATCCTGGGCGATGACGAACGTGCTGGGTTCATGCGCTTGAATCGTCAGTCAGTTTGGATTTAATCTGGAAGGAACCGTCGAGCTATGTATCCCTTTTTAACAGTTGTCCAGCGGGGAGGGGTAAGCAGTCGCAACATCTCAGGGCGCCGGGGCAATTTAGTCAGGACACTTAACCGAGGCAGCAGCTCTTTGGACTGTGTGAGGAAACCGGAGACGCGGATGTTACTGCTACACGGACACCCTGCCGGAGTCTCGTCTCACGAGAGCCCCGCGCTGCCAGCCGTTTCTCGACAATGGCGAGAAGCTGGGAGCGGCTCCAGTCTCGGGGCCACACACCTTGCCTCTACCACCCGCCATCGCCCGCTCCCATACAGCCAATTCCAAGAAAAAAAATGCTAATGAGGAATAATTGGATGTGGTAAAAACATATATCTAATAAGGCCTATAGCTTGAATTTTACCGTGGTAATGTGAGTTTTTACCAGTGCGTTTCGGTAATTTCTGTCCTGAACGCTGACTGCTTTATGTGTTATTTAATCGCTTAAACGCTCCCATTCTGCCACCACATGTGTGCCTTTCCTCCGAGGGTGCCCGTATCGCCGAGACGCGTTTTCGACGTTTAAAGAACAGGAAATGTTGGCAAACACATTAAGTCGCCTCTCGCATTTGGCCTGGCATGACCACACACGCACACACGCACGCACACTCAGGGCGTCTGATTAATTAACAAAGCGTTTAGGTGAATGCTGCTCAACGGCGCGTGATGGTTAAAAAAAAATCGCATTGTAGCGTTTTCAACAAGCGTCTGCGCGACACAAACGAGAGGCAATATAAATCTGCCGCCTCGAAAAGCTTCCCGCGAGCAGAAAGATGCATCACAGGGGCAGCTCGGAGCATGAATTCTGCCTTTCAGAAGCCGGCGTTCATCACGGCTCAGCGAGCCACAGATTTGTAGTTGCGCGGAGGGGAAACAATGTGCTCACACATTCCCTCGCGACTCCCCGAGGAGGCGTGAAGGGTGAAACCGTGCACGGTCGTCGCTCGCCACAAATATACCATTGTCTGCTGTTTACCGTCGCTTGTGAGAAGCGGGGACGCTGCTGCCGCGAGTGAGTGTGGCGGGCGGCGTTCGACTCGCGAGTCGCGCCGCCACAGTTCGAGCCGAGCTGCCGGTGACGCCGTTGAAAACAGGGCTTTTCACAGAGTCGGTGCGTCACCGAGAACTTGCAGGGCTGCGCCTTTGCCTTAACATGTGACTGCAACATGCCCTTAACATTCATTCATTGTCGGAAACCGCTTAATCCTGTACAGGGATGCGGTTAGCCGGAGCCTATCCCGGCAGACACAGGGCGCAAGGCAGGGCTAATAACTAGGATGGGACGCCAGTCCAGCACAGGACACCGGAGACAACTTAGTGAGCAGGCCAATTAATCTATGCAGCAGCATGAATTTGCACTGTGGGAGGAAACCGGAGTGCCCGGCGAAAACCCACGGCGACACGGGGAGAACATGCAAACTCCACACAGAAAGGCACCCGAGCAGGGATTCAAACCGGGCTCGGGTGCCAATGCCCGCCTTTAAGGCCAGCACCGACTATTATATCTCTAAATGTTGAAGGGCTGTCTGCAACTAAAGAAGAACTTGTTGCAATGGGAAACTGTCATATAACCATCACGCTTCGAGCAATCGAATCGAATTCGAATTCAATGTCGAAGAGAGACAAAGAACGGCTCAGAAGCGAATTCTCCACTCTCGTTTATAATAATAATAGCATTTTATAGAGCGCCTTTCATCCGAGCATCACGAAGCGCTTCTGAGCCGTTCTCTGTCTCTCTTCGACATTGAATTCAAATTCGATTCGATTGCTCGAAGCGTGATGGTTATCAACGTGATAAACATCCCCCACCTTCCTCATGCACGGAACACTTCACCGAGTGCAAAGTCTGTGGCCCACCTCGAATATAAACCGCTCCTGCTCTTAGGAAATGTACACGCGCTCCAGTGGGCCGGACACCGAAATTGTACCGTGACAGCGTGTAAGTTTGAACTCGCTCTCTCGTGACCCTGACAGACGGTTATATTGCCGCTCGGCTGATGGATTGAGTTAAACGCGCGGCCGGTCGGATGATTTGATAAAATAAAGTTGAACGCGCACGTTTGTAAACGTTTAACGAATAAAACCATCGCGTTATCGAACATGGCACGTTTTGCATCGTGTGGTTTTATCGCCCCACCGACGACTGCACTGTATAATACCGACTGAGTACTGCACTGTATGGATGGTGTTATAATAATAGCATTTATAGAGCGCCTTTCACCCGAGGGTCACAAAGCGCTGCACAAGGCTGTGGAGAGAACTGCATGACCGATGGTTGCTCTTCAGAGCTGTAATTTCAGGATAGCCGTGTCGAGAGATCTCCCTCTCTCCCTCGCGGCGTTTCGCTTTCCCACGTTGGAAGCATCATCGGGAGGGACATCGCTCAGTGACGCGGCTATCCCGAAAAAACAGCTCCGAAAAGGAATCATCATGAATGGAGTCTTGAAAAACGACATTAGTAAATTAGAGTTGACCCCAATTTTTACGATTGAGAAATCATTTTTTGTTGTTAATCGCAAAACACACTTTCCAAATACTATGTTCCTTAACATTTGAAAACAAACTAGCTATTTGTTGGTTTTAACACTTTTTGCTTATTGTACAAACAACAACAAATATTTTCTCAGAATTGTAAAAATTGGTGTTAGCCCATATTCTCCATAAAACTATCCAGATTATCAACAAAAACCTTGTTGAAATGAAGTCCCGGGGGCTAATAAATGTCTCTCAGAGAGCAGAGCTCGGCATGGAGGCACGGTTCCCGGTAACCTGGCTGCGTGACTCCGCGTGTTCGGGGAAGTTCACGGCTCCGGGTGTCTCGGCGACACCGCGTCCCGCCCGGACCCCCAGCGCCGCGCCTGTGCCAGGGTCCCAGAGCTCCGCTCGCCCCACTCTCTTACATCAACGTGGAACAATTTATCACGCGTGCAACAGCGTTCGTTTCACATCGAAGGTATCCGCTCGAAACGAGAACGACTCGGAGGCGAGAAGAAACCGCAGAGAGGCAGGGAAGGGGGAAGGCGGTCACGCGGTTAGCCGGCGCCAACATTTGGCAGACACTGCGTATTATATTTTAATGTTATCGTGAGTAAGACCATTAACTAGTGCCCGTCGTGTGAATAACACGATTGAGTTTTACAATATACACGTTTGGCATATTAAAAATTATGCAATGAGGTAGGTTTGTCGTGGCTCGGTGTTTGACAATGCCTCCAACGTGGGAGGCGAAACGTCGTGAAGGAGACACAATGAACACTCAGTGACACGGCTATCCTGAAACAGCAGCTATGGAGAGCAATTTGAACTTACGTTTCAAACAGTCAGTCAGTCAGTTTTTATTTTAGCTGGAAAGAACCGTTGACATATGTAGCTCTTTTTAACAGTTGTATAGCGGGGATACGTTAGAAAGTTACATCTCACGGCACCGGGGGCGAGTTAGTCAGGACAATTAACCTACGCAGCAGCAGCACGTCTTTGGACTGTGTGAGGATGCCGGAGCACTCGGCGAAAACCCACGCGGACACGGGGATGGAACGTGCAAACCCCACACAGAAAGGCTGCAGCCGAGCCGGGACTCAAACCAGGGGCACTTCTTGCTGTGAGGCGGCAGCGCTACGCCACCGTGCCGCACAACCCCGATCTCCGCAAACGCACTCGTCACTTGCAACGTTGTTTAGCTGTTTTGCAGTCAGCAGAATGTGTGCATGCACGCACGCACGAACCGCGTCAGGATTCGAGAAGATTTTTACGAGGCTGTAAAAAGATGGTGTGCGCTGACGAGGGATAAAAACCGCGAGAATGTGTTCTTGATTTGGCAGGCTCACCCGGCCGCTGCACACCACTCGCAGTGTTGCGCTGCAGACATTAAATCACCGTTGTGTTACGGTGAGAGCCATTTCTTAAAATCCCAAACCTCGGAATCCATCTTCAGATAATCAGTCTACGTCTGTGATGACACAATCAATCAGCGTGAAATGCAGAAAACGTGCAGACGCTCTGCAAGTTTGCAGCATTGCACATTCACCGATTCATAAGTT
The DNA here is from genome assembly GCA_036362915.1 of Geotria australis. Taxonomy (NCBI): domain Eukaryota; kingdom Metazoa; phylum Chordata; class Hyperoartia; order Petromyzontiformes; family Geotriidae; genus Geotria; species Geotria australis. The sequence goes on along the minus strand of JAZEWU010000025.1, from coordinate 7,387,398 downwards.
ATTATTTTGGCTACAGTTCCCCCTCACATGCCAGTGCCTTGAGATATGAAGCCACGATGCATAGGGTGGTAACAGGTAAAGGTGCAGCCCTGCAGATGCGTTTTCACTCCACCGCTGGCAGAAGGCCCTCCACGAGAGGGAGCTCTCGAGAGACCATCTACACGGGATTTGACCTCCTCTTCCACGCTGGCCAGACGTGCTGGTCTAGGTGGGAACACCCACACTTTACCCCACCACCAATGCCCTGCCGACGGATGAGTAGTGCTGCCGCCTCACGGCAAGAAGGAGCCCGGTTCGAATCCTGGCTCGGGTGCCTTTCTGTGCGGAGTTTGCACGTTCTCCCCGTGTCCGCGTGGGTTTTCGCCGGGCACTCCGGTTTCCTCCCGTAGTCCAAAGACATGCTGCTGCATAGGTTTATTGGCCTGCGGACTAAAATGCCCCCGATGACTTGGGATGGACTGGCGTCCGATCCTGGTTATAGCCCTGCCTTGCGCGCTGTGTCTGCCGGGATAGGCTCCGGCTCGCCGCGACCCTGTACAGGATTAAGCGCTTTCTGACAATGGATGGATGGACAATTTATAACGCGTGGCACGTATTCATTCCTGCAGCGGGAACGAGTCAAGCCATGCGGTTAGCCGGCGCCAACCCTCCAGACACTGCGTCCTGACGTTATCGGCCAATCAATGAATGAGTGTTTTGTAGTTGTGGGAGAAAAGCGGAGATCAGAGGAAGAACACACAAACTCCACGTAGAAAGGCGCCCGAGGAGGGAATGAAACCGCTTCAGGCAGGTCCTTCTTTCTGTGAGGCGCGGATGTTAGCACTGCGCCACCCTGGCACCCAATTCGCTGCGGGGCACCCATGCACACTGCCGATAGGGGTATCCGTGGGTAGATTTGGGTGCATTTCACTGGGTGCAAGCGGGTACATTTATACTCCGGTCACTGCTCTCGAAAATCATTTTTAACTCGCAACAGCTGAGTGAGAAAAAAAAAACCTCCACGCGAATTTACGTGCGATTGTAAAAACAATATAAAGTAATATAAAGTTACTATTTGTGAAGAATTGTACTGAAACCCTTTAGCGTACCCACAATGGTTTTATCAGGAATGTTCCATGAAAAAAAATTACTTAATCTTCAACAAGCCAGGTTTATTACTCGTGTAAGGCTCGGGTGTAGCAATCAGGAGGTGCCCGCGAGTTTAAGATGTCCCAGTTCGTTCCCAGCACCGGGCTCACACGTGCAGCCCACGTGTCTCGTGATGGTCGGATGGCAGCCAAATATGTTGGAAGGGTCACATTAATAATATATTTGAATATGATTCTTAAAATTGTATTCCATTTTTCAAGCATTTAAAAAAGAAACATTGGCGCGCGTCCAATACGTTTCAAAGCTAAAGCCAAGGTTTTCGACAAAATATTAAATTATCGGTTTGGTTTCATAATTTATATATGTAAAAAAAAACAACCTGAAGTTGCATTTTATTAAATCAGCCAATTTGTAGCAACACTTGAGATGATGAAGACAGGGATCACACTGTGCTGCGAACTCAGCTATGACCCGAGTTCGACTCCCGCTCACGGCCACCACCAACACCAGGTACGATTTTCTCACCCGGTCCTGGGCCTCCCCTGGGTCGAATAAACCTCAAATGAGTACCTGGTGCGGTGTGTAAACATCGCCACGCGGGAGACTAAGGTGGCCGGGCGTGGTGCTGGCTATCCAGGGTGCGTGTGTGTAGAACATCCTTAAGACTCTGCTTTATCAACAGGATGACCCGGCAGTGGGACTAAACGTCACGCATGTTCCCCGGCCTGGCTGATTCACCAGTGTCATGACATAATATATAGGATGCGTTGTCTGGCGTGTTGGCACCGGCTTACCGCCAGGTTGCCTCCCCCCTCCCCCCCCATCTCTTTGCAAATTCCTCTCGCCTCCGTATCCGTGGCTCGTCCTTGACCAAGCGCGGAATTTTTGCGCGGCGCCTTCTACGTTGTATTGTTATTATTCAGACGTTGGCAAAGACGGCCTGGAACTTGCCAACAAACCACAATTAGGGCGACAACAAAACTCGGGGATTTGTTCGTGAATCTCATTATGCGGGGCGGCGCCTGCTGTTGAAAAACACAATGTTTTATTTTGCATAGCGAACAAATGGAATTAATTAATGCAAATACAATCTGTGGTTCTAGTGTTTTGCGCAGATTAATCACCATCCGTCCCGAAACTATACCGGGAGAAAAATCACCTGCTTCTGCTTATGGCGTGGGATTGTGAGCGGGGCCTCCCCCCTCTGCTGTGTGTCTGGGATTGTGTGTGTGTTTGGGGGGTAGTGTGTTTGTGTGTCGGGGCTTGAGTGTGTGTATGTCGGAGATTGTGGAGAGCGGTGGCTCAGTGGTTAGGGCGCTGGGCTACAAACATTACGACCAGAGTTCGAATCCCGCTCACGGCCAACACCGGTGACGATTTTCTGAACCGGTCCTGGGCCTGCCCTAGGTTGACTCAGGATGGTTTGTAAACATTGCTACTGGGGAGACAACGGCGGCCGGGCGTGGTGCTGGTCACCCACCCCCTCGTCTGCCGTGTCGGCCTTCATAGGTACTACTAGCTAACGGCACTTGCCCCTACAGTCTGTTAAGGCTATAGGGGGATCTTTGTGTGCGTGTCGGGTCTTGCAGTATTCCGGCCCCTGCAGCCGCCTCCTCCCTCACCCCGTCCACCCCCACCGCCTCGACCCAACGCGGACAATGCGTGTCACGACTGCGTGAAGCTTTAAACCCTTTGCTCAATTTACACTTTTACAAACTGCACGCTTCTGCCTCGGTGCATTCCAAAGCTCGGCTGCGTCCTAATCCCGCACGCAGACACGTGTGCAACATTAAAGCGAAAACACACACACACACGCACGCAAGCGAGCGCATTCGGGATTGTGTTTTCAGAGATAATGCCACATTTGTGCAAGTGGCTCTTTTTTTTTCCCAATGGAAAGATGAGTTGCGAAACTCCTGCATTGTTGGTGTTTTGACCACGTGTGTGTTTTTTTTTTCTGTCTCGAATTCGAAGCGGCCCTCAATGTGTGCTTGCCCGGCTGTGAAATTGCTGTCTAAAGGTAAGATTGATATTTTTCGGCGTGTGCTTGATACGGTCACGCAATTTGACTTTTATTGAAAACAAACGTGAAAAGGCCATTCTGTTCACACGATTCCTATCGGCGGCGCTCACTGTGGAAAACTGTGGAAAACAGATTGGTGATCGCCTTGCATGTGTGTGTGTTGTATTGGTGCTGTGACTGAGCTCGGGATGTCACGGCTCACCCGGCACAGCCTCCGTCTGCATCTCACCAGCCTCGAAGCCCTCCTCCTGCCCACAACACGCCACCTATGTGGCTGTCATCAAGTTCAGGTTGTGCTTTTTAGCAAAAGTGTATAAATAGAGAAATACGTTAACATAAGCACGGGTGGACACGGTGGCGTAGTGAATAGCGCTGCCACGTCACAGCAAGAAGGCCCTGGGTTCGACTTCCCGGCTCGGGTGCCTTTCTGTGTGGAGTTTGCATGTTCTCCCCGTGTCCGCGTGGGTTTTCGCCGGGCATCCCTGTTTCCTCCCACAGTCCAAAGACATGCTGCTGCAGAGTTTAAATTGACTGTCGACTAAATTGCCCCCAGTGCCCTGTGACGGACTAGCGTCCCATCATGGGTATAGCCCCGCCGTGCGCCCTGTTCCTCTGATGAGAGGAACACCGAGGGGCACATTCTCAGCGCACTGCAAACATAAACAGCACAACGGTTCAGCTGAACCATTCAGAAACGCCAGATGATGCCTCCAGCGTGGGAGGCGAAACGTCGCGAAGAAGAGAGAGGGAACGCTTTCGACACGGCTATTCCGAAAGAGCAGCTACGGAGAGCGATTTTCACACGTCGAACCAGCTCCACATTCCAACAGAGGATCACATCTCCCAGCTTCGCTTGGACAAACGTTTAGAAGGGAGAGAAACAACAAAACGTTTTAAATGTCCTAACAAACTTTGACAGTGGAGTATCTAAACAGCGGAGGAGTGTGCCATAATTCAGGCCAGTAATCTGACAGCTAAACATAGTTATGTATACATATCGGACACGCACTGCATAGTAGACATGCTGGAAATAGTTGAGAGTCAAATGGACTGCACCAGGGTGGATTCCACCGCGATCCGTGACGTTGCGGGTGAGGAGGCCGCCCTGCACAGTGTCTGCCCGGCGAGCGGTCACGCTGGGGATTCCTTGTATCCCTCCGCCAGCCGACACTTACTGTCACGTAATCATGGCAGCTCTTCCCATCGCAATGTTTAACTGTTTAAACTACAGTACTTTGTGTTTGTTTTATTTATTTATTTGGTCACGTATGTCTTGTGCAGTGCTGTGTGTAAATGTTTACTTTATGGGTTTTTTTCGTGGTTCGTTGTGTTAACTTGTGATTTTCTACATATTTTTTACATGGAGTTTGCACGTTCTCCCCGTGTCCGCGTGGGTTTTCGCCGGTGCACTCCGGTTTCCTCCCACAGGCTAAAGAGATGCCGGGATTCGAACCCGGGTGCGTCTTGCTGTGAGGCGGCAGCGCTGCTCACCGCGCCACCGTGCCGGCCACGGGACGTGTCGCACATTCGGCTCTTCCGCTCACATTCAAGATCAGGCAAATACACACGCCCATTACACGATCAAGTGACCCACTGACTGACAGATACTTCCTCGTAATTAACATTAAAGGGATGAATGATCCACGTAATGATGTAATTACACGTCACTGCCACTAAGGCCTCGCCTACGCTGGCCACTCGCTGACAGAGAGCGACCGCCGTGAATTAGCAGGAGCGAAATATATACACACACGGTCGGTGGTAATTAAATCGTGAAGCGCTCCGCCAAGACAAATGTAACAGTGAGTAAGCCACAGATTAGTGGGAATCCGAACGTGAAGACGCGATCTGCTATCATATCGACTCACGCATATCGCTACACTGATAGTTGCTCTTCCGAGCTGTTCTTTCGGGATAGCCGTGGGACGGGAACATTCAGACCAGGAGCACGCAGCACGGGAGCACGCGACACAGTTACGCGACACACGCAGGAGCACGGGAGCACGCGACACAGGAGCAGGCCCGGTCGGGCCTCCGGAGCTGATTGGACAGCGGGGGTCGCGGAGCCGAGTCTAATGTGAGAGGGGAACACGTGCCGTGCATCCACGGGAGTATGCGGGCTTCACACGGAGCGTCGTTGCCGCGGCATTGCCGAGGATTATGAGACGGCAGGAGACGTTGCACGCCGTGTTCACACGCGTCGCTTCAGCAGATTACTGAACACGTGAAGAATACAAAGATAAAGACAGCCCGAGAGCCCGAACAGATTGTTGGGGCAAGTGCCGTTAGACAGCAGCTGTGAATGGCAATTTGACACGCGCGGGGGCTGTGTGGCTAGCACCGTGACAGATCGCCGTTGTATCCCCCCAATGCTGATGGTTACACACCGTACCAGGTACTCATTTAAGGTTGGAGATATCTAGGGGAGGCACAGGACCGGTTCAGATATCAGTCCCTGATACGGTTGTTATTTGGGGATAGCCGCGGCGACGTTTCACCTCCCACGCTGGAGGCATCATCAGGCGTTCTGAACGGCACGCGACAAGGCTATTCCGAAAGAACAGCTCTGGAGAGCAATTCCAGAGCTGTTCTAGAGAACCCCTGCTCTAGAAAATCCACGCGGTTTTCATCTCGAAACCGTCTCAGATGTTTTAAGGGCGGTTAGGGATTTATTTTAAATAAATATCCCAGGGCGAGGTGTCATTGCTACGAGACTCCCTCTCTATCGCTAATCTCAAGTCAACAACACGTCCGTGAAACCTTTATTTTTTTAGCGTCAACTTTATATTTTACGTATGAAATATTTGTACAAATAAATTATCCTCACCCTGGAAATTGTCAGCATCACGATTTCCATCTCGGTAAAAAAATAAATTCCCACTTGGCAGGAGCCTACCCTCCCCCGCGCAGCACCCTCTTCCTTCCCAGCAACAAAAACAACGCGCATAAAAGATGGAAAACATTCTAAGGTGTTGCTGGCATCGCCTCGTGTTGATCAAAGGAAATCATCACCTAATTCACCGCGGCATGACAGACGACGCGTCCCTGGCACGCCGCGCTGTGCCATCCAGGACACAACTCCACACGTCGAAAAGCCGCGACGCTTTATCGACACCGACATCTTTACCCGCCGGCTGTCCGTGGCTTCACCTGTCTTCTCGTTGGCCGGGGTGTAACAGGTGTCGGCATGACGAACGTCGTTCGCGCCAATAAAGGCGCTAAGTGTGTTCGCGGCAGATATGTTCTCGAGAGCGACGTGTTGATGGAAGCCTCGATGTTTCCCATGGATCGCGAGCGGATGAAAAAGAAGACTAACGCCATCGTGTATAATGCGCCGTGCACATTCCACGCGTGGTCATGGACGAGACGGTCATGGACGAGACAGGCGTAGCGAGGAAACCGCAGGAGGGGGGGTGGGAGTCAGCCAGGCAGTCATCCGGCGCCAACCGGCCAGACATTGGTTTTCTAGAAATTCTGATGTTATCGGACAATTCATGAACGAGTGTTTTCTTTTTTGTTTTGGGAGGAAACGCGGAGAACCCGGAGGAACCCCACGCCTAACAGGAGAACCCACAAACTCCACACAGCAAGGCGCCCGAGGCGGGAATCGAACTGCCAGGGGCAGGATTTTCTTTCTACGAGGAAGCGAAGATGTTACTTGTGCACAGACACGCTGATGCGCGTGGGTAAAATAACCACAGAGTCTTCAGTGCGTTTCTTCGGATTGTATTAAACTAGGAGTTTATATAAGATATATCCTACCTCGGTCCAGATTTTACTTGAAGGAACAGTCGAGCTCTGTCGAGCTCTGAAGGAACAGTCGAGCTCTGTCGAGACGTTTTAACAGTTGTCAAGCGGGGAGGAGTAAGATTCGAACCCGGGACCCTTCTTGCTGTGAGGCGGCAGCGATACTCACCGCGCCACCGTGCCGCCCGTTCAACGGTTCCTTCCAGATTGAATTAAAAAAACTCCTCCCTGGTTGTCCTGTGGCACGAACCTCCCAGCCGCGCGTTGTGCACGACTGCCCCCTACTGCGCCGCCCGTGGTAGAGAACGCCTTGGAAACATTAGCACAGCTCTATCTATGATAGTGGGTCACCAGCTGGTCTCACGGGAATCGTATTGCCACCCGGACTCGGGATATCCGCGTCGAGCGATCTCCATCTCTGCCTCGCGCAGTTTCGGCTCCCACGTTGGAAGCATCATCAGGCGTTAACGTGATGAACGTAGGAGGCGAAACGTCGCGAGGGATGAGATGGAGATCCCGAAAGAACAGCTCTGAAGAGCAACGAATCATGGCCCGAGTCAGTAGAAAATGACAGTTTTCTTCAACAAAGTTTTTCAACATTAATAGCCATCTTAAATCGCAATAATAATTTCAGGGCATCCCCAAGGACCTCTGCCCATTTCTCTAGTTGTAGGAAACCCCCCCCCGTTATCTGCCAGCCTAAACTGCAAGGCGAGGCTGCCGGTCAATCACAACACGGGCGTTGCCGGGCGACAGGGCCACACAACGTTATTATCTGTCCGTCACACCCGGGCGTCGATCTGTCTCAACGTGATTTCACAACGTCTCCCACCACCCCCTCGGCTCGCGGCCAACGGAGGATCACTCGAGACGGATTGCGTAACGATGCGAGCGGTCCTTCTGCAGTGCCAGGCACCGTCTCGCGACAACAGAGTCGCATTTTCACGTCGCGGTCGCGTGAGAAAATAATACACGTAGTCTTTATGCAAGCTATCATCATCATCAACATTGTCAGAAACCGCTTAATCCTGTACAGGGTTGCGGTGAGCCAGAGCCTATATCCAGGATGGGACGCCAGTCCATCACAGGGCACTGGGGTGTAATTTAGTCGGCAGACCAGTTAACCTATGCAGCAGCATGTCTTTGGACTGTGGTCGGAAACGCCACACAGAAAGCCACTCGAGCTGGGAATTCGAACCCAGGACCTTCTTGCCGTGAGGCGGCAGCGCTACTCACCGAGCCATCGTGCCGCCCAATATCTGTAATAATAAATATGAATCCTCACAAAGTGACTTCATTAAAGTCTCAGTAAAGCGACATATGCCTCACAATGTAAAACCAATTCCTATTGCCCACGGCCTGTCGTGAGGTTTGTCTGGACAGCCAGAGGAACAGCCAATAATACCACACGTGCGTCCCATGCCCAACGCGTGACCCCTGCATCAAGACAAATATTCCCGTATAGCCTTAACAGACTGTAGGGTCAAGTGCCGTTAGCGAGCACCTATGAATGTCAACACACCGCACTAGGTACTCATTTGAGGCTGAGTCGACCTCGGGGAGACCCAGGACCGGTTCAGAAAATCTTCACTGGTGTTGGTGGCCGTGAGCGGGATTCGAACTCGGGTCATAGCCAGGTTCGTAGCCCAGCGCGCTGAGCCACCGCTCCCCCCCGCTCTCTAAGCACTGACAGGCTCACGCGACGTGTGTGTGGGTGTGCAAATGGAGATTATTATCATTTCCATAATCACTTGCCGTGTGTCACCATCGTAATGGTTGCAGAATTACTTAGACTATAAATACATCCACGTAGATGCCGCCTCTTTGCTTGGAGACATCGCATCAGAAATGTGTGTCTTCAGTGCCGGAACACATCGGGAGGTCGAAAGCGATTCACGGCACGTGGATTATCCATGTTAAAAAGTAAACATCGTGGAACGTAAATGTACGTCATATACATACGCACGCGTACAGCTACTTTGTCAACACAGTGCGGGATGAGGGTCTCTCCACGCCAAGTTGGCTGTGGGGGTTGTTTGACCATACTTCACCACCGTAGCTAGTGAAGGAAAACAAATATAATCTGGAGACAAAGCATTTTTACACACTGCCCTCTGCTGATAACAAGGCCCCACGGCAGCGGGTACGACGTCTGCGCGAGGCGCTCACCCACACCTGCACTATGCAGGCTTAACCCTGCTTAGCTTCTCACATAAAACATTGGGCTACGTGTGCCGGCTGATTATGCCGCTTTAAACAAATCAAATGTAGCGATCGCACACTCTCCCCTTAAATACCCGTCTCTCCCAGCACTGTGCTTTTTTTGTGTGAACCTATAAAAAGCAGGACACGCGGGGCACCAAACGGAAAGTCTGACGCAGTCTCGAATAAGGCCGCCTCAGGTAAGGAGAGGGCCCCAAGCGGTCTGCGGGGCAGTGTGCGCGGTGTGAGGGCCTTGGCGTGGGCCCTGGTCTCCGTGTGAAGCTGACCACGTGTGTCACACACACATCGCGTGTCAAGTGACTGCCCCAAGACATCTGTCTCCAAGACCAGGCCGGCACCGCCTTTGGTTCCACGCAGATTCGTAGCACATGTTAGCGGGTTTGGCCTCAAATAATCCCGTAAAAGAAAATGGACTGTAGCTGATTCACTTGAAATGTAATCCAATTTACGCTATAATCCAGGCCGTTCCGAACCAAATGTTGCTATGAAAAACCCAACGTCATACTGCAATTGGATTTTATGGAGCAGTTTCACAGTGATACTGTTTCCCACAGCATAATTTAATGTGACGGAATTATCCACGTTTACAGTGGACTATGCTGAACCATGTTTTGCCGATTTCATTTCGGAGCCTCTGAGTCACCCGCCACGATTGTCACTAGATCTCCTGACATTGACCACATTAATATTAATACAATGATTTAATTCTCTCTAGCTGTGCCCACTGTGCAGATGCCACGGGGCAATGTCACGAAAGACAGCTCAAGTCCGTGAACAGCGCCCCTAAAAACTGCCAGGAGAGGTAATTATGGAATAATTTTAAAAAGAAGCCACCCATACGGCCCTGAAAGTATTTGTTTACGCCACTGGTCACGGAAATCACATCGGATACATTTCATAACGTTTAATGGGAAACACATCGACGACAAGTCACCGCAGTGTTGCACATCCGGAAGCCAAGTGGTGGCCGAGTTAACCGAGGGTAACCCAGTTAACCCAGACCAGCAGCCGCACGAGTCTGTGCTGCGTGGGTGGTGTGGTTAATGAGAAATACCTTGGAGCGGCTGAAGGCGTTTTGAGAATCCCGCGGTGGTGGCCTGCCGGACGATGTCAGAGTGCCGAGGTGACCGTGAAGAGGCGCTGTTTGTGGCGCCCGCGGGTGATTTTGTAAGTCGGGATGCCCGTGACGTCGGCATTGATTGCAATGAGCCGTCACATTTTCCTCCGCGCGATTTCCACACACTCAAACTGGTCGGACGGGTGGGAATTTACGGCCCGGGACGCACAGCGGTGGGGACCCAGACCAAAAACAACAATACAGTAGATGTTTACCATACTGTATTTTATTCAACTTCATTGATTTGTCATGGGAGCGGCACGGTGGCGCGGTGAGTAGCAGTGCCGCCTCACATCAAGAAGGTTCCCGGGTTCGAATCCCGGCTCGGGGGCCTTTCTGTGCGGAGTTTGCATGTTTGCTCCGTGTCCGCGTGGGTTTTCGCCGGGCACTCAGGTTTCCTCCCACAGTCTAAAGTCGTGCTGCTGCATAGGTTAATTGGCGTGATGACTAAGTTGCCCTCGGTGCCGTGATGGGCTGGCGTCCCATCCTGGGCATAGTCCTGCCTTGCGCCCTGTGGCTGCCGGGATAGGCTCCGGCTCACCGCAACCGTGTATAGGATTAAGCGTTTTCTGACCTTGGATGGATGATGCGATTTTTATGACCCGGGTACCTCAGCTCCCATCTGGCATTCAAAACAAACAAACCCCCTGGCATTCAAACAATGGTGGCGGAATAGCTTGGAAAGTAAACGTCACAGAAAGTTATCTCGTGACTGCAGATGCGGGATAGAGATGCCAGAGCGAGGAAATCGTAGCCAGTCATCGGAATAGCATTGCGCTGACGCGAGTGCGGTAGTAGTGACGCTATCCGACCACCAGAGGACGGTAAGGAGACATTTGAAAATCGCGAATCTGGAAAATGAAAATACAATTGGTGGTTGCTCTTCGGAGCTGTTCTTTCGGGAAAGTCGTGTCGAGCGCTCTCCCTCTATCCCGAAACAACAGGTCTGAAGAACAACCATCGATGGATCGAACCGTGAAAACCTAAATGAGTACATTAGAAAATATAATTATCAGCGCCCACTTAATCCTGTCCAGGGTCGCTGGGAGCCCGAGCATCTCCCGGCAGACACAGGGCGCAAGGCAGGGCTATGCCCAGGATGAGACGGAAGTCCATCGCAGGGCACTGAGGGCAATTTAGTGAGGCCAATCACCCTAGGGAGCATGTATTTGGACTAAACAGAGAATGTATACATGCTATACTGTATCTCTATATAACAGGGCTAGGCATGTGTCAGGTCACGGACAATGTTTTGGCCTCCCATTGATTGACAGCCTTTGTCACGTCACAACCAACCCACTATATGGCGTAAAGAGTATCTTGTATTTATTTAACTCATTTAATTTAATATGTAATTTTACACCGAGACCCTGTACAGGATTAAGCAGTTTCTGAAAATAGATGGATGGATGTAATTTTACTTTAATGCTCTTTTTAAACTATTACCCTTGCCGGGTAACGTGACAACTCTGCAGAGGATCTGGCCAATCAGCTGATCGCATCATCGCGAGCTCGCGGTCAGCACAGAGCTGGCCTAGGCGGCCACTCGTTAATAACGAAGCGTGGGACCTGCAGTCATGCATTTCTATAGACAAGAGCCGCGCGCAGACAGCCTAGCCGTGTGATGTGTCGGGGTAATTGATGGTAGCACGCTGGGTACCCCGTGCGGACAGACACCTTCACACACAGCCTCAGCCGCGGGGTTTCCATCGCAGGAAGACCTCTTGAAGCCGAGGCTCGTGGTCGGGAGTAAAGAAAGATGTCTGACGTGCGACACGTAATTAAATATATTCTGAATCGCTGCATTGTCATTTTATCTGCACGTTATTTTCATCGAATTTGTATAGGGCACCGGGAAATCCTCTCTGAATCTGGGTCTGTAGCGGACAAATCAGGACGTTTGGTGGCCTCGTTTTAGAATATCAGGTCCTCCTTGCAAACAATATGTTTTAGTTTTAACGATTTTTATGTAATTTAAGAATCATGGATGTGCAAAAAATAACATTCACACATAGATATTTGACATTGGACGGTTTACTTTCATCTTTGTTTTTCGTGCTGAAAATTGGGCGAAATTTACCAGGTGTCCTTCAGCCCGTCAGGCACGTAAACCATTAACCCCTTTGTGCTTGTGTAGGTTTGTCACGGCTCGATGCATGAACATTGATCTTCATAGCTGCTCTTTCGGGATAGCCGTGTCGAGTGTTCCTTTTCTCTCGACACGGCTATCGCAAAGCAGAGAGAAGGAACACTCAACACGGCTATCCCGAAAGAGCAGCTATGGAAAGCAATTCTCATGAAACCCTTCGATAAAATAAAACTGCCCTATCTAAACGTGACCCGCACTCACGAGTCAGGCCCTCCCCATACCCCATAGCCCCGCCTCATAATACAGGCCTCAAATCCATTGGCCCCGCCCATAGCCCGCCCTCACACTAAAGGCTCCGCCTCTAGACGCAATGGCCCCGCTCTTACGTTCCCGCCTCCATCTATACATGGCCCCGCCCAGTATGCCCACGGCCCCGCCTCCTGTTCCTAAAACCACCCCCAACGACCCCAAACACAAAAATACTCCGTATAGCCCTAACAGTCTGTAGGGTCGAATGCCGTTAGCGAGCGGCACCTATGAAGGCCGACACGGTACACGAGGGGGTGGGTGGCCAGCACCACGCCCGGCCGCCGTGGCAATGTTTAAACAGCGCACTAGGTACTAATTTGAGGCTGAGTCGCCCTGGCGGGAGGAAACCTAGGATCTGTTCAGAAAATCGTCTCTGGTGTTGGTGGCAGTGAGCGGGGATTCGAACTCGGGGGGCCACGGCCCCGCCTCATACTGCACGGCCCCGCCTCTAGCCCATATGGTTCCGCCCCCATGCCACTCGGCCCCGCCTTCACGTCTCTCTGGCGCCGCCCCCAGCGACCAGGTCTCGTGTCGCGCTGTGGGGGGTGGTCGCGACCCGGGTCGGGCTCCCGTCTCGCTCGTCTCTCCCGCGCCTTCCTCCCGCGGAGCCCGAGCGACGCACACCCAGCCCGGCTGCGTCTCCGCCAGGCTCTCCCCCGGACGTGTGTCTTGCCCGTGTCTCCCCGTGTGCCCGCCCCGTATTGGCCGCGCAGTCTCCGCGCTGCCCGTGTCTCCCCGCCCGGCAAGGAGCGGCCAGCGTCTCCGAGCCTCGCTGTGTCTCCGCTGCGCACACTCACTGCCTCGTGTTGCCTTGCGTGGCCTCGTCTCGCCGTGGCGCTCGCTCGGCTTACCTGGGCTGCCTCCGCGTGTCTCCGTGTATCTCCGTGCATCCTGTGGGAGGGGACATCCGCCAGCGGTGCCACCGAGAGCGGTAAATGTGACCGCAGGGCGGGGAGGAGGGCAGCAGCAGGTGCAGCGAGCCCAACGGAGCCGCGGATAGAGGAGACGCGCAGACCCAGCCTGACCGAGACACACGCACGCCTTACACCAAGGCGGTGTGGCCCCGCGCGGTGAGCCAGCACAGGCATCACCGCGAGCCAGCCACACACACACGGAGCCGCCAGGGAGCCGGCCATGCTGAGCCGGGTGCGCAGCGCAGTGGCGAGCCTCGTGGGGGGAATGCTGCCGGGCTCAGCCGACGGCGGCGGTGGAGGTGGTGGCGGCGGTGGAGGAGGAGGAGGAGGACACGGCGCGGAGGGCCCCGAAGCCCTGCCCGTGCGCTTCCCCTACTCGCGGCCCGAGTTCCTCAACCTGAGCGCGGACGAGGCGGAGTGCTCGGCCGACCACCTGGTGCGGCCCATCCTCATCCCGCGAGAGGGCGGCCGCAAGATGCCCTGGGCCACGGGATACGCAGAGTAAGCGACCAGCGGCGGTCTCGTGGTGGCGGTGGTGGTGGTGGTGCCTGTGGTGTGGTCGACTCGGCCTCAAATGAGTACCTATTGCAGACAAAGGCGGCCGGGCGTGGTGCTGGTAACCCACCTCCTCGTGTGCCGTGTCGACCTTGATAGGTGCTACTCGCTAACGGCACTTGACCCTACAGTCTGTTAAGACTACACGGGGGATCTTTTGTCGTCGATGGTGGCGATGATGTGGGGAGCGGAGGTGATTTATTATAACCGGTGATGATGACATTGACGGCCATGGGTGTGAGAGGTGCTCATGGCTCACGTGTCATGGCACAGATATCATCCCATCTTGTTGTCAGAAACCGCTCAATCCTGTACAGGGTTGCCGTGAGCCAGAGCCTATCCCGGTAGACACAGGGCACAAGGCAGGGCTATTCCCGGGATGGGACGCCAGTCCATCACAGTCATGGCACAGATGTGTGTGCTGATTACAGCGTTGGTGGAGGAGGTGTGGTCGTTGTTACGGTGGCTGTGACTGCGTTTCCGTGGTGACGGTGATGGTAATTGGCCTTGGGGTTATGATGAAAACGGTGGTGTGCACGATGATAATGATGAAGACGTTGATGGCCCGGTATGATTACTGTACTGAGTTATGCAGTGTTGCTCATTTACTGCTATGGGCACCAGATGGAAATGCACAGGTTTGGCATTGCTTGCACAGCTGGCCTGTAATTTGTCATTTCACATGCAGGGCCCATAAGCCCATTTTCACTCTGCCCATGGCTGTTCATTATACAGTACGGGGCGGTCAGCTTGTACATACTCCATACGATCGGGATATAATATAATAGAGGAAACGACACTTCATTTCAGAGCGGTGTTTCCTCCCACACTCCAAAGACATACTGCCTAGGTTAATTGGCCTGCTAACTAAATTGCCCTGGTGCCCTGTGACGGACGGCGTCCCATCATGGGTATAGCCCTGCCTTGCGCCCTGTGTTTGCCGGGATAGGCTCCGGCTCACCGCAACCCTGTACAGCGGATTAAGCGGTTTCTGACAATGATGATGATGATGAGCATCTACACACCTCCCCATCGGAATTTGATTGGTTTACTAAATATTTTAACACGTGTGTAAGAAATGGAGCCATCGTTGTCACGGTATTCCATCACCTGTTGAGGGAGAATTAGAAATCGGTGGAGTATCGATACGTGGATCTCCCCGAATCGCCCCCATCTCCAACCAACCGTACGCAAGGAGGGCAGATAAACTCAACGTTGGTCACGGATACGTTCTAAACACCGGATGTCTGATTTTAACTTTTAACCAAACATTAACTAACTGCTGCTGTCCCGCCTTGCTGTCTCGTAGCACCCAACTCCTTAAACACCACAGTTCAGTATTGTATTTGCTGAGTGAGTAAGGCGCAGGTTCCAGGGCAGATACTGAACCCGCAGCAAAGCACAGTGATCATCCAGCACCCCGCGTGTGTGGCTCATTTTCCTGTCGATCAGTAACCCTCCTAACGCGTCACGTGAGTCACATGTTGCGGGTGAAGTGGTCCACGCCTTGCAAGAGAAGAGGGGCATCCAGTGTCGGACCGCAGCGTCTCTTATATAAAGTGTAACCGTCTGGATGTGCCAGCTGGTGTGGATATCATCGAGGATTAATTATTACGGGCTCTTTGCCCTCCAAGTCGCTGCGTATAAATAGCGTGAGGGCGTTATCACTGTCAGGGCGCTGAGTGGGTTAGCTGTGCAAACCCCACCACACGCAGATACTGCTGCTGTTGCTGCTGTGTGTTTAACGAGATATGATTAGGAGGAGGAGGCGCCGCCGTTGTGGACACCTCATCAGGCCGCGTAACACAGGTGTCGTGGAGACTTTATTGATAGCAAACGTGCTGGGCTGGCGGCTGCAGCATCGCAGGAGTTTTGTCTGTCGCGTGTCACATTCAGGGGATGTCTCGCCGTGACAATTTGCTATGAAAATTTGGAAGAAATAATACGAATTTTACATTTATGACGCGCGCATATTCGTTCAATGTCAAAGGTATTAATTCGACGAGAGAAGGACTCGGAGGCACGAGGAAAACGCAGAGAGGCGGAGGAGGCAGCCAGGCCGTTTGCCGGCGCCATATTGCCACACACTGCTTACTATATATTATGATGTTATCCGTCAACTAATAAATGATTTTTTTTTTAAGTTGTGGGAGGACACCGGAGAACCCGGAGGAAACCCACGCAGAACAGGGGGAGAACGCACAACGTCCACACAGAAAGGCGCCCAAGGCGGGAATCGAACCGCCCAAATAAACGGGAGAGCCTCGAAGTAGAGTCGCTGCTCCTTCGGATTGAGAGAAACCAGTTGAGGTGGTTCGGGCATCTGGTAAGGATGCCCCCTGGGAGGCTCCCATGGGAAGTCTCCCAGGCACGGCGGAGACCCACTCGGCGGAGACCTAGAGGCCAACCAAGGACACGCTGGAGGGATTATGTCTGATAGACACCCAAACACAGACTGAGATCCAGACAATAACAAATATGGCCGCCTTGCGGTGGCGCGGCCAGCCGATGTGATCGTACCGCAGACGGAGCGGTCGTCGTTAGACTTTACGACCAACCGTCCGGACTCGAAAATAATATAATAGGGTTGCTGGGACGGCCGTCGTAAGACCGGGTGGTCGTAAGTCGCATATGTCGTACGTTCAGGAGAGACTGTCGTGGATTGCGGTCACCAATTTAAGTCTGTGCTTAATAAGATGAATTGAATTAGTGCCGAGTGGGTTTCTCTGGTTACACTTGCATTATACCTATACCATGTAACCCACAGTAACTCCTGAATCACAATATCGGTCATGAAAGCCTACATGTAAAATAATATTCACATTGCGGTAACCGTACAGTGTAAACAGTTGACTCGTGGCACGTCTTAAAGACGTAAGGTGCAGGGTTCCTGTACTTGAGAGAGTAAAGCATGCTAATGCAACCACAGGCACGTGTTCACGTGGACATTTTAATGAGACTAATGCGCTTTAAACGCGAATACTGGAAAGTGCAATTACAATTATAATTTTAGTGCGGAGAAGACATAACTCAAGTATTGTATTCGTTGGGCTAATTAGCAATTCTGCCAATTAATTACAGGGCACCAGCGGCACGTGTAATAAGTAAAGTGCGGTTGTAACACGGTAGGATCCGTACTGCGTTTGAATTAAAGTTTGAAAGTCAGCGTCAACCATTCCACCCCCTGCTTGCCGAGCGATCTGTGGAATTGAGACGTTTCAGAAGTTGATTCTAAAACATATCCGCTTTTTTTAATAGTGGCACCTCATGTTGTGCCAGCTGTTAGATAAACTCATTAAATACCATGCATGGATTTCAAGAAAAGCCATTGGTTTTTACACTGCGTGATTTGATGCGTGTATTGTGAGCGCAGATAATCGATATTAATTGGTGAATCAATGCTCGTTGCAACTCTGCTGCACATCCGCTGGTTTGTCAAGTGCAAGGGTTCTCAACCTTTTGCACCTCAAGGCCCACTTGGGCCCACTTAGCCCCCCACTCGGGTATGGTTTCTACGGACCACTGATGGGTCGCGACCCACCGGTTGAGAATGGCGGTCTGTTGGACAGGATACACGCGACATGGGTCAGATCACGGAGATGAGAATCCCGCTGTCTCGTGTTTACTGCTGCAACTCGTAAAATACTACTTCAATATTGAAACGTTAAAAATGATTCTACATAATATACGATAGTGTGATGTATATGGTCAAACGACCACCTTTCTGGATTCCGTGTGGGAAGGGACATCCAGCATCGGATTTACAAACCACTGTTAATCGTAATTATATATTATAATAATAAAAGCATTTATAGAGCGCCTTTCACCCGAGGGTCACAAAGCGCTGCACAGGGCTGTGGAGAGAGCGGCATATTCAATAACATCAAGACAGATTAACTGATGACAATTCTGCTGATGATGCTGAAGTATATATAGGGCAATATACTTAAATATAATAGCCGAAATGTCACATTTGTACAACAAAAAATGCTCAATGCAATGGTATGGGGCCCTGTGTCTCCGTCCAAAGAAAACCTGAATCCCATTATGTTTAATATTGCAATTTAAAGAATAGTGAATTAAATTACCTACTGATAGTGTGCCTGAAAACCAGTCAGCTGTGGTGATAAATATGTAAACACAACAATACAGGATTCTAATTGCATTTATTACTGCCCTTCTTTGTGGATTATGGCACGATATTGACGTTTGCTTAATTACGGATAAAAACACTGACTGATGTGTGCGACGCTCTAGGGGTAGTAACGAGGAAAACGTGATTATTTTTGAAAGATTTAACGATTCGTGAGGAAAGCCAGATTTAGCCTAATTGATTCTTGGAACTATTTCTTTTTTTCTACTAGGGTCCTGCATTGCCATTGTTGACTGATCTCATTTGGGAGTGTTTTGCGCGTTGAGAGTAAACTGGAGAAACCCCACACATACCGTATCGGGAACAACGCTGAAGTCTACATGGGACCCGTTCTTTAACCCAATCGTCGCCGCATTGCCGTTCTGTGGACAGCTCAGCCCGCGGAGTTTTGAGAGTTTCACTCAACGAGAACATCTACCAGCCCTCGTCGCCAGTTGCCGGGTGGCCGTGTGCCACCAGGCCCCGCTCGCTATGACTTCGGGCTCAGGGGGCACAACGTACGGCTCGCGGGCCCGCTCCGGCAATACGCTGTATCCGTCAGTAGAAAGGAACCTCTTACGGTAGTAAGAGCAGAGAGCCACCTTTGAAGCTAGCGGGAGTCAGCTGAGGGGATTGGTCAAGGCCACACATGAAGGCCCCCCTTTGTCGGATGCCACGTGGACACAGGACGCATATATAATAACTCCCGTCAATTTACAGACATACAATCGCCTGAGGATGCTTCCAACGTGGGAGGCGAAACGTCGTGATGGAGAGAGAGAGAGAGTGGGAGCGCTGGACACGTCTATCCTGAAAGAACAGCTGTGGGGAGCTATTCTCATACATCGAGCCGCGTTAAACCTACATCGGTAGAGAAGAGCTTCTTTCCCCCGGGCGGTGTCTCCCGATGTATCCTTCAGCCATTCAGATGCGCGGCACGAGCGGCGGCGAGCGGAGCCCGGCACAACGAGAGTGCTCGCGGCTCTGGCCTGTGAAGGCGCACGGAGTCTGTCTCGCTATCAGCTCGGAGATTCAATTTAGACCGATTCAATCTCGTGTATTGCGGCCAAAGGCTTCTTCCAAAAATAGCGCCCACCGAGTCGCTTGTACCCGCTAATGTAGCAATTAGCGTCATTAGCGTCGCGCGGAAACATCGATCGTGAATCGGAGAGCAGCGTTGGACTCGCGAGGAAGTCAAAACCACCGGATCGTCGGGGGGGTGGCACAAACAGTGAAACTGGAGCAGAGCTGCCGTGAGTATGACATCCACGTGTGGGCGTTTGGAGCCACGTGTACACCGCCGTTGGATTGATTTACAGCCTGCCTTATGCGAGCAATAAAGCAACTGTTACGCCTCATGAAGCGCAACAACAATCACATTGATGTGCTGGCAAGGAGCGGCATTTTAAACAGCCCCTATCGGTGAACCGTCCGCAAGATGAATGCCCGGCTTGCTCCGGGCGATGCCGAGGCATCCGATCCTTCCGCAGCGTCCCTCGCGGAAAATTTACGACTTCTGCAACTTATTGTTAAACTACAGAAAAAGAATTGCTTCCCAAAGCAAACTATATAATAATAATAAGCGCTGTACAAGTTAGAACGGACATATTCGTTCAATTTCGAAGGTATTTATCCAAAGACACAACGACAGGGTGCGAGGCAGGGCTATACCCAGCATAGGACGCCAGTCCATCACAGGGCAATTAACCTATGCAACAGCATGTATTTGGACAGTCGGAGGAAACCGGAGTGCCTGGCAAAAACCCACGCGTACAAAAACCCACGCGGACACCGTGCCAGCCCGCCGTATTAGACATCCTAAAGACGAACTATTACTGTACCACGACGTAGACTAAATGGATTCACATCCAGACATGACCAGTGGAGCTACATGTAAATACCGTAACACATTTATTTATTTTTAAATGCTAATTTTCAGGAGTTGTTGCGTTCAGCGGGTTAGTTTTGAAGTCTGTCCCGAGGCCGGGGCAGGGCCGGCCGGTTGAGTCGTGCCGGGCTGGGAGCGATGGCTCACGCTGGCAGCTGGCCGCCTGATGCTGGAGCACCGGCTGAGCTCTAACCCGGCCGGTCGCTGTCTCCAGAACAACGGTGGCGATTTTTTTTTTACGCTCGAAGCCGAACGCTTTTCATCTTGAAAGCGAGTTTTGTGTTTGGTGTGCATGACAATTTGTTGCAAGTGACGGCAGGATTCTACTGCCTTGGCAGGTTGTTGGTGATAAAGGAGGAAATAAATTAACGGGCGTTTCAATAGCGTGGCCCGGAGGCCTATTGCCCATGCGGTTTAATAGCATTTTTTAGAGCTGAACATTGAAGTTCAGATTTGGCTAATCCTGCTCTGACGGCTGTACGTCAGAATTGTCTTTACTGTCTTGGTTACTGAACGATAAAGTAGAACTGGGATAATGTAAAAAAAATATACATGCCTTTTCTGGCAATGAGACAAGTGTTAAGATCTTAAAAAAACCAATGGACACCTTTTTGCAAAGGGTCCAGTTTGCAAGAAGCCACACATGCTTTTGGCAAAAACGTGCAAACAAAATGTCATGATAATATATATATATTGTCTTTAAAATTGATTTGCTCACACCAGAGACAGCTTTCTTTATAGCCTTGTCTCAGTGTTAACCAAGTGTTGCTGAAAGGTAAGCAGTTTTGGACAATGCAAATAGCAATGCAAATGAGTAGCTCGAGTCTAACTGTTATGTCTATGAACACCTTTTAGCCAGTGTGCCGATAATGTGAAAAAGAGACAGGGTTTTACCTTTTCTGCCAATTAGACAAAAAAGTGTTAAGATCTGAACAACACCAAATGGATACCTTTTTGTGAAGGGTCCAGTTTACAAGAATTTCAATTCCACGCTTATGAAGAGAAAATCATGAACTGGGGAGAGAAGTTGGGGGCAGAGACTGGGTGGATTTTGGTGAATTCTCGCACCCAGGCGAGTGGCCCTGTAGTCATAACACTCGGCTCACCATCGGGAGGTTGTGATATCGGTTTATGGCCTTGGGACCATTCGTCATCATAATCGTAAAAAAATTATCTGGTGTCTGAGAAGCCAACAGGAAGTGTGTTTTAAAGCCACAAGCCTTTACCATTGGAATGTGGAATTTTCACCATCACCATCAATGCAGAGCGACCTCATTTAAAAGTGCAATTACTATGTTTTATATTATTTGTAAATGTCAACTTTGAAATGTTGGCACGGGTAATGTTGTTGCAATTAAATACGTGATCATAGTGCTTCTGGCAACTCAGACGTTGACTGGGAGACTGCCTTGCACGCTAATAAAATCTACTGTAAGCAATACACCTCGGAATAATAACTTGAGGGCCATAATGTTTAGTGACCCAGGCTTTAGTGCAATATTTATAAAACTAGAAACTGGGGTGAAACGTTACTGAAGTAATCATTACTGCCAGAACTCAACCAAAAATCTATAAATGCTCACGTCTATATAAATCACAAATGCACAAATTTGGGCCGTGTTTCTAATCACAATAATGTATTGCCCCTCAGTATCTGCGTCTCGCTTCGGCTGGGCGGGGAATTTGTGCGCGTTATAAATTGTAATATTCTCATTATATAGCACCTTTCACCCAGAGGCCCCAAAGCCTCTGACTTACCAACTTTTTATATTTTAAACTGCGACCTAAACTAAATGTGGATTTCCAGACTCGGGCAGCAAACGGTTTAAGCTTTTTCAGCAATTGTTTTTGGAGTTAATTTCGCCGACCGTATTATTTAGCTCACGGCCGTTTGGCTGTGACATGTGCCGTGCTGCGCCCGCTCATCGCCTCGGCCGTGACTGGCGGAACCCGTCGCGAGTCGTGTCTCGCCGGCGGCCGGCCCATCAACGGACGGGACGCTCGCGCTGGGACAGGAAGCTCCTCCACGCGAGACGATCGCACCCAAGGGCCCTGCCACGTAAAGCACCATTTGGAAACGGTCATACACGCGTCGTGGCTCGTGGCCCCTGCCTTCCGTCGAAGAGAGACGGCGGGCAACATTCGGGCTCTCAACCGTCCCCTTCGTTGTCGCGACAGTGAGACGATTTGTAACGCGCCGCCGCGCGGATTCCGTGCCTGGTCACGGACGAGCCACGGGTACGGAGGCGAGAGGAAACCGCGGAGAGGAGGGGAGTCGGCGTGGCGGTCAGCCGGCGCCAGCCCGCCAGACACTGCTTCGTATATACAGTACTATGATGTGATCGTGCAATTAAATCGCGAGTGGTTTTTCTTAGTTGTGGAGCGAAACCAGAAAAACCCGGAAGAAACGCATGCAGAACAGGGGGAGAACACACACACTCTGCACAGAAAGATGGCCGAGGTGGTAATCGAACTGCCTCGGGCAGGACTTTCTTTTGCTGAGGTGCAGATGGTACCGCTGTGCCACCCTGGCGCTCAGCGTGGCACAGTGGTAACATCGTCACGGGTAACATCGTCACGGGGGTAACATCGCCATAGATAAGCATCGTCACAGCCATAATCTAGATTCTGCTGCGTGGGCGTCTTACGTAAGCTTATGAAATGGACGACGTTGTAGCGATCGCTAAATCGCTGCCGTATCTCTCCATGCACACTTGGCTGCAAACACTTTTGTCTTGCTGTTGCTGGTGGTGGTACTACCTGTCAATCCGACGTCTCGACATTTTTTGTCCTTGCAAGACACTGCCACCACCTTGATCAACCTCCCACGAATCTCTCCAGGCTTTGCTGCAGTCCCTCATGTGTGAAATCTGGCGTAATCTCCTCTGCATGCCGTTACAGAGCTTGACTTGTTGCCAAAACCTGCGGCCACTTACCCATTGCACATGAGCGAGTCTGTGTATCCTTCAGTTGTTAATTCTTAATTGAACTCCATTTGTTTACGTGCCGTAACCCGTATTGTTTAATTATCTCGACTCTTGTAAATGCCTTTTTATTCCGAGAGAATCTGTCCATTTCCGCCAACAGTTACACCCTGTATGCTGCGCTAATGCAAACCTACATTTTTGCATTACACGTTGCATATATCTGCAATCAATTAATTGCCAGAAGCCCACTGATCCATGGGCCGTTGACATGAAGGTCGCTTGAGAGTTTTGTAATAATTTTTCAGTTTAATATTTTTTTATGTTGGTCATTTCGTGCATTTGCTGTTGTATCACAGGAATCCCGCTACATGAGCTTGCAAGCTCATTGGGTATTATCCGTGGTAATAATAAACATCTGTCTATCTAATAGAATTCGGGCTCAGTATGGTCACGCTGAAAGCGAGCCAGCGCTCACATCCTGTCCACGTCACCTTTCCGGCTTCACTATTTAATTCTGGGGTGCTGTGGTCTTTGCACAGTCAACAAACCCCGCGCCCTTTTCACTCAATGAAGACTTTCATGAACTGGAAAAGCAAGTCCAAACTAAACAGTAGTACACTGAAATAGGCCAGCATCATCGGGTGCGAAACCGTATTAAATTGCACACTAAAACGCCTGAAGATGCTTCCAACGTGGGAGGCGAAACGCCACGAGCGACAGAGGGAGAGTGCTCAGTAACACGGCTATCCCGAAAGAACAGCTCTGAAGAGCAACCATCATGAGCCGTGAAAACTTACAGCAGTACAAAGCGGTATTGGTCATTCTGGGGCGTGCGTGTTGGTGGCATCCCAATCTAATGAACGCTGAAAGGCTATGATGGCCCTTTGAAAGTTTCTCTTACTAAAGCGCGCGTCTAAAACACGCGTTTAAAAAGGTCATGTGTATTTTTAGTGCGGTGGCTGAATCGGGCTGCAGTGTGTGTATGCGATCCCTCGTTTGACACGGCCCACATTGTGGATTGTATTCCTGCTGTACCCGTTGACAAGCTAAATAAAGTACCCTCACCGTTATTTGAATTGTAAGACGATGCACGGTGTATGCAGTTGCAGCGCTGCACCTTTTCCTTTAAGAAATATATTTTACAATCTTAGCATTGCCTTCATTCCAACCTGCACTTGGGTCTTGCCAAACAGGTGTCGCTTTTCTCACTTGTTAGAGAGGGCCCGGTCAACAGGCGTGTGTCATCGGGAATGTAATCAAGTTCCACTCCACTGTGATCCTAAGCACACCCACACAGCCACACACCCACACGCCAAGTGTGGCTGTGTGGGTGTGCTTAGTGTAATGATTTAGTCTCACTGCTGACCTCACGCTACGGGGTTATGAAACACAAGACTTTACATGAACCGTAAAGTCACGCCGCTGTCTCCAAGCGGGCCTCTTTTTGGATTGGTTCAGTATTCGAGCAATGCTCATCTCAAATCACTCACCCATTAAATCCTATTAGTTATCACCTGAGTAAGAAACAGAGGATGATAGCCTCACAGCAAGAAGGTCCCGAGTTCTATTTGCGGCTCGGGTACCTTTCTGTGTAAAGTTTGCATGGGATGCCAGTCCGTTACAGGGCACCGGGGGCAATTTAGTCCGCAGGCCAATTAACCTATGCAGCAGCATGTCTTTGCACACGGGGAGAACGTATATATGTTTTATTATCTTCTCGAAAAATAAAATCTCGCAGAAGTGGTCGTTACGGAGGATGACGGTTTAAAACCACTACTGTATATGGAAATTCAAATCTGTTAATAATTTGAAATTGTGCAAATGGAAAAACACGTCAATGGCTTTGGGAATGTGCTGTTTGTTTTGTTAATGTGCTAATGCTATGGCATTTTTTCGGATAATTAGATGTATCCAATTAAGACATGTAAAATATTTAACCAATGAATAATGCGCCGTATGTATAACACATCCCTTTAGATGTTTACAGAGCCCTGCGATGAATGTACAGAGCGGCAGCGTGATCAAAGAGCACTGCCAAAAGTGCCCAAGGTGCATATGCATTACAATCAATATTGTCATCAACGTGTCACTAATTATTGCAATGAGAGCAGGAATGACGCAAAGCAGAGGCGTGCGTGTGTGGGTTAGAGGCTACACAGGGTGTTTGTTGTGCGTGCGCGGTGCGGAGCGGTAGCTCGGTGGTTAGCGCACCACGCCGCGGTTCGCGGCTCTCATGGCTCTGATCACGCCGGAGGGAGAATCCGTTCGCCGCGGCAAATTGGGTCTCGTTGGGACCGAGTGAGCCACCTGCATCGCGGCATGGGTGCGTTCAGATACACAGATGTTTATTATTATAGCAGAAAACAGCCAGTGAGCTTGCAAGCTCCTGCGGCACAACAAACACGCGGATCGATAAAAATAAATAAAAATACCTAATTAACCAAAACAAAAAATAATAATTTACACACATAAATGACCAAATCTTTTGAAAAAATAAAGTTAAACATTGCGATCGGAACAACATCATTGGGAGCTTATTGCACATTAAGAGAGCGGACCGGTGACCTCGCCGCTGTAAGCCCACTGAGCTGACATTACATCATGGCAGCTGCCCTTTATATGTCAGATTTAAAGGAAGAAATGTTGCGGTTAACATTGGACATCCGGATGTATGCGGTACACACGCAACCGCCCTTCTCATTGCTTGCAGGTCAAGCACCAACCGTGTACATTTGTACGGGAAATCTGAACGCCTTCTGTATGTGTATAGCATTTTATGTGGGGGTTTTACAAACGGTAGGTGCATAGTTCCTGGCTCATTACGGGTCTCAAAATTGTTTCCGTGTATTCAGCATACAAATCGTACACAATGGACGTGTGTCTAGTTTTTGTTATTTTGCGTGCGGCTGTATTGCCCGTGTGTTATTGTCATCGTATTGAAGTGAGACGTTTCAATTTGATGGCAGTTTGATTTTGTACAAGGTTGACAATACATTTGTGAAGTCGCGTAAATAAAAGAACACAAAGCATTTAAACGACAAGCAATCTGTAGCACTGACCACAGACGCCACTGAGATGTTAACATTAGAGGAGGTGCGCAGACTCACGAAGGGTGGCGATCAAGGTCACCCTCGTAACCCGACGGCAACAGGTTACCACCATTTTTATTTACTCGTTTTGAATAAGCCCCGTGCGCCTCTCGATTGGTCGTCTAACACCCTCCTGGAAAGATGAGGTGCTGTTTGAATTTAATTCTCAGCCGAGGAGCGATTTTTCTCACCTTCCGCGGCACGATGTTTTTCATCGCGGAGGCCGACGGAGCACGCGCCGAGCCGCCGGGCGCGAGTCGCGGGACCTCGGCGCGGCGCGTGCGAGGCGCTGCATCAACATCGGAAACACGGCCGTGTGACCTGCTTCGAACCAATTACTTGTGTTGTAGCTGCAGAGAGATGCTATTTTGGGGTGTGCTGTACGTTCCTAAAAATATATGTACGTCGCGGCTTTTGTTTCACAACACACTCGCGCACTGCGGACGTGTCTGCCTGCTCACTCAGGTTATCGGTAGTGTTAGTCTCTGCTGGCAGCTCCCGAGGCTGTGCTGGAAATTACACATTTGTAGCGCGGTGAATAATGCTGCCACCTCGCAGCAAGAAGGTCCCCCGGTTCGAATCCTAGCTCGGGTGCCTTTCTGTGTTGAGTTTGTATGTTCTCCCCGTGTCCGCGTGGGTTTTAACCGGGTACTCCGGTTTCCTCCCAAAGTTCAAAGACATGCTGCTGCGTAGGTTAATTGGCCTGCTGACCAAATTGCCCCCGGTGCCCTGTGATGGACTGGCGTCCCATCTTTGCAAGGCCTGTGCCTGCCGGGTTAGGCTCCGGGTCACCGCAACCCTGTACAGGATTAAGCGGCTGCTGACAATGACGTCTGTGTGTGTGTTAGTGTGGTGGTTAGCACATCGCACTACGAACCCGGCGACCCGAGTTCGATTCCCGCTCACGGCCAACACCGGTGACGAGTTTTTGAACCGATTCCCGGACCTCCCCTAGGTCGACTCATCCTCAAATGAGTACCTTGTGCAGTGGGTAAACATCGCCAACTAGGGGAGACGAAGGCGGCCGTCTTCGACCTTCACGGGCGCTGTCTTGCGCGCGCGCGTGTGCAGGGTGATCAACGCAGGCAAGAGTCCGCTGAATGAGGACCAGGCGGTGTGCGAGGTGGTGTTTGTGAAGCGCAGCACGGAGCAGAGCACCCTGCGCGCCGCCATGCCCTGGAGGAAGGAGAGTCCCGTGATGACGCGGGACGGCGACGGGGACCTGCTCATGGAGGGCGTCATGGTGGGTGGCTGCCATGTCGTATCGTCCTGATTATTAGCGGCGACCCGCACTGAGTCAATTTAATTCAACTTTATTGCCAATTCTGCAGGATGTACAGGACATATAGAGGATCGAAATGCCGGCTCTCTCAGACCCCGGTGTTGGCACATACATGGACTGGAACACAACAACAAGGGTTTAATAATACTAGGATAAAAAAAAATACTAACAACAAAATACTAACAATTTTTTATATTTACAACGTGTACGAGCGCTTAACGCGCTGTTGTTGTTTGAGTTCGCCGGCTAGTTGAAGAGCAATGGTTACTACCAAACTCATCAATTAGGTAGCTACATTGGTGTTGCGGCAAGGTGAGCCGCCCCGTCGTCAGCTGCTAAGCAATGGGGACGACGGCAAATGACGCCGCCACGGGGCATCTGTGGAAACACGCGGCTTTCGGCAAATAGACTCGGGGACGAGAGATGCAGACGCGGGGGGGTAGCAGCCCCGACCGGTGACCGTTGCCCTGAGCTTGGTGCGCGCGCCCGCGTGTGGCTGTGCCGCCCTCCCACCGGCGCAGGATGACGACGGAATCACCTTCATCTACTGGGGGATGTTCGACGGGCACGCGGGGCCCGGGGCGGCCGTCATGGCGTCCAGCCTGCTCCACCACCACGTGGCCAGGCAGCTGCAAGGCGTCGTGGAGGTACGCTAACAACACCTTGATATGTAGGACGCAGTGTCTTGTGGGTAGGTGCCGGCTGACCGCGTGGATGACTTTCCCCACCACCCCCCCCGTGGTCTCCTCCCGTGCCTGAGTCGTTTCGGCTTCGAACGAATACCTTCGACATTGAACGAATACTGTGCCACGCGTTGTAAATTGAACGTTTACTTATTTACATTACGGTGGCGGGGGGCAGTAGAGGTGTGCGCGAGACCGAATCCGTCCCGAGGAACCCGCGTGTGCACGCGCACTTTGCGCGCGATGCTCACCGTGGTGGTGGCGGTGGTGGGGACGCTGCGGCTCGCTAACGACGGAAGGACACGGCCGCAGTGAGAAATCTAATTTAATCGTTCGCTTTTGGGGGACAATTATTGGTGAGCGGGCCGAGACCATCAACGGATTAAACTCGAGGGTCTGCTTTAATCGCGGGCGGTGGCCCAGCTGTGAATCCAGGATCCCATCTGTGAACCCAGGATCCCAGCGGAGCCGGCTCGGTGTTTCCACGTGGCGTTTGATCCGCGACCCGCCCGGCCGCCCCTCGCCGGGGAGTAGGAGGCCGAGAAATCGCCGAGCGCCGCTTGATCTGTGCCGGCGTCGAAGCCCCCGTTGGCACGCCGCGTGGGCACTGCCCACCCAACACTCGCCCAGCGTGCGCTCACATTCCACGGCCTTGGGGAGGCCCCGGTTGTAGATGGAAAACAACATTTTAAACCACTTCATATTGAAACACGAGTGTGCGAAGGGGCTATTTCCATCCATCCATTGTCATAAACCGCTTAATCCTGTACAGGATTGCGGTGAGCCGGAGCCTATCCCGGCAGAATACAGGGCGCAAGGCACGGCTATAGCCAGGATGGGACGCCGATCCATCACAGGCCGACCGATAAATTGGGCCGTAGTGCTTCGCGCCAATCGGTAATGGGATGCAAACTGCATCAGCGAGGAAGCGGCCGTTCCCTGCGGAGCGCCACAAATCGCACGCGGCGACGTTGCGGGACGACTAAGTGACATTGTCAGAAAAGTACATCTTATCAGATTACACGTCCATTAGGCGGCACGCGTCATTAGCGACATCGCGTTAGTTAAGATGCGGCTGGTGTCGCGCGCTTAAAAGCATCGTTAGTGCGCAGACCTTGAGAATAATATTTGAAGTTCGAACGATGAAAAGGTGAGACGGGACGTCGTCCGTGCAAACGGATATCGCGAGCGAATGCGAGAAGAGCGTTTGAGGATGTAACCCTACCGCCGCTCCGATACTGTGTGAGCGTTTCATTAAATGTTATCTAGCAAGTCAATGTAACAGTTTGCATATAACAGCAAAACAATATCAATAACACGATAGTATAAAGCGAAATTATCTCCTCTTTCAAACATTTTTTATTAGTTAGTATAATGAGCTGCACTTGTGAAACAAAACAATAGTTCAACGTACATTAAACATTGCACGGGATAACGCAAACTTTTAACGCGCTCACATTTCTCCGCTGTTCTACAAGCCCGTTGCCTAATTGCTCTAGAAGTTTGTAAACAATTTTAACTGTGTGAATATTGGAGTTGAGTTTTCCAGCTTTAACAGAATATTCTTTCTTATTAAATCTGTGGTGGCATAGTCTTACAGAGCTCCGGTTGGTGTAGGCCAGTTTCATATGTACGTGTCTCATATAATACAGTATTTTGCTTGTGAGGCTTTCAAAAGGTTTTTTCACTTCGGCAAACGTACAAACATCGGGTGGCCAAAGTTATGACTTAGGTTCCTTTGTGTGATGGACTGGATCTGAACACTGCTGCAGATTTGGTTTTTGTTGGTTTTTTTCCCCATGATTTATGCTATTCCTGGACAAATCTAATATTAACTCTCTTCTTCATGTGAGCTGCAAAAGCTTATTCCTGATGGTGATAACCTCCCAGCACAGGACGACACTGTACTTCCACGCTTCATGTTGTGATTTATTTTGTTACAGTACATAAAACTCCCAGTTGGTCTGCAGAGCGTGTTTATTATTGGTATGTTAAACTCGGTTACTGAGCAGAGACGCAAAGGGCCCACAGTATCAAGCAGCCAGCAACAAACAGCACCATGAAAGTTGTGATTAGACACATCTCTTGGGCAACATGATCATTCCTGATTATTGCTCTTCACAGCTTTTCTGTCGGGATAGCCGCGTCACCGAGCGCTCTCCCTCTGTCCGTCGCGCGGTTTCGCCGTCACGGAGTCGTCGACGTGAAAACCTACGACGTCGGCTAACGAAAGCGCGTTCGCCGCGGCAGGTGCTGCGCAGCGGCACGGGCTGCCCCCCCGCGTGCCTCAACGACGAGGCGGAGGCGCGCGCCCGTCGGGGCCCCGCGGGGGGGGCGGCCCGGGCGCAGAGCCTGAGGGCCGGACCCGCGCAGGGCTCCGCGGCCCCCGCGACGCCCTCCAAGGCCATGCCGGAGAAGGAGGTGACGCAGGACGCGCTGGTGGTGGGGGCCATCGAGAACGCCTTCCGCGAGATGGTGCCGCTCCCGCACGCGCACGCACACGCACGCACGCACGCAAACATGTGCCTCTCGCTATGGCGAGTAGGTTTCGGGCATTGTTAATCAGTCACTACTCCGGCCACTCGCCCCAACACAATCCCGCACTCTACGCAGCTCATCACAGCGGCACCCACAACCTGGAACAGCCTGCCACATCTAATACGCCTAACACAGTCCCCCACAACCTTAAAAACTTCACCGACTCGCAACAAACCGACTGAGCCAGGCTCCGCGCCTCCGAATCAACAGGCGCAACGCGCCCGGAGAATATGCGCGCGTTACAAATATATATTATTATTTAAGCCGGATGGAACTGTTGAGCTAGGTAGCGATTTTCAATAGTTGTCCAGCAGGGAGGGGGTACGCGAGTTGTAACGTCTCAGGACACCGGAGGCAACTTAGTCAGGACAATTAATCTGAGCAGCGTGTCTTTGGATTGTGGGAGGAAAAACGGCGTACCCGGTGAAAACCCACATGGACATGGGGAGAACGTGCAAACGCCACACAGAAAGGCATCCGAGCCGGGAATCGAACCCGGGTCCTTATTGCTGTGAGGCGACAGCGCGACTCACGGCGCCACTGTGCCGCCCCTTAATCTTATTATCTGAAATTTAGTACATCTTTGGTCAATCTGGACGATCAATATTTCTACAAAGCGCAATTCAATGATACGAGTAATGTAGTTAACATTTAAATATAATACGCGTTAAAATGATATCGGCATAGCCAATGTGTCACGGTCACCCACTGTCATCGCGGATGAGAGAAATTCCACTGTCCGCTAACTTGATTTATAATTAGTCACAAACTGCCGATAATTATTGAAGCACTGCATTCAATTCCAAGATAAGCGTAAAGCTAATTTTCTTGAGTCGATTATCACAGTCAGTTTGCACGCTAAGCTGCAGTGTGTTGAACGTGCACATCATCCCCATCACAGGGCATTGTAAATAATTTAAGAGAACTCATAAAGTTGACCGGAGTGCAGGAATAACAATGCTTTGTGGTGGGGCTGCGGGGCCCACCCAGGAACCGGGAGGCCGGGGATTTGATGGATTACCGCGAGCTGAAACCATCGCTGCTGTGACTGCTACTGCTGCTGCTGCGGCAGATAATAATAATAATGTAACATTTATAGCGCGCACATATTCAGTCAATGTCGAAGATATTTATTCGACAAAAGAAGGTTTGCCGGCACCATATTGCCACACACTGCTTCCTATATTTCATGATGTTATCGGCCAACTAATTAGTTAGTGGTTTTTTAAGTTGTGGGAGGAAACCGGAGAACCCGGAGGAAACCCACGCAGAACAGGGGGAGAACACAGAAACTCCACACAGAAAGGCGCCAAAGGCGAGAATCGAACCGCCTCGGGCAAGACCATTCTTTCTGCGAGGTGCGGCTCAATTCCTGCCCTCCCGCGCTAAGAGCAGCAACGTCTCTCCCTGTTAAGGCGACACGGGGCGATCCGTGTCTTTGCGCGCGTGTGCAGGACCTGCAGATTGAGCGAGAGAAGACCAAGTCGCACGTCCCGGGCGGCTGCACGGCGCTCACCGTTATGTTCATGCTGGGCAAGCTCTACATCGCCAACGCCGGCGACAGCAGGTGGGCCTCCAAACCGTCGCTCGGCCATCGTGGGCCACGCTCAGTCCGCTGCTGGATCGAGGCCTCGCCAGGCCGCCGCCACGGTCCGGCGATGTGACGGTCCACCCGGCGCCCGCGCGCGGGCCGGTCCCGTCGCTCCGTCTCCCCGCGGACGTTCTCTGGAACGTGCGGAGCTCGTCGGCTGCTGCTCCGCCATTACTAATCTGTTCCAGAATACGTATCGTAATGCGAAACCATTGTAACGGGAGACCAATAATACTAGTACGGTAAGATCAGCACACACGTGTTTCAAACAAAGGAGAAGTAAACACTTAGATGTAAAACGCTAAAAAGCGCTGCTATTGGCTGAGAAGCTACCCAAGCGGCATGCGTTTGCATCGCCAGTTGGAGATGTTTTGTCCTCAACCGCTCTTACTACGTAACATTGTAAGTCGATCGTCCGTAGCCAGCACATTCCTTCGTGCCCGTTAGCCGCTCTTAACTCTAATAGCACACACGCAGGGCGAGTGTGCGTGCGTGAGACTGTACGTTCGTGATGGATTTGCATCTGCTATCGTTTACAATCGCTTTATTGTCTTTAGCGCTCGCTGTGGATTGATATCCACACTTTGAGACGAAACTAATTCCCTTTGGTACAGCGCCGCCCGTGCGAGCTCCTGCAGCAAATGAGCTCGTAGAGCGAAGAGGAATTGGTCGTTAATCAGAATTAAATGTCCATTTCCTCGTTCCAAGAACGTTGTCTTTCGCAGTGTATTTAGTGGAAATGTTAAACAGGATAAATATCTCCGGTTGCTTCATGCCTCGTGCTTTCTATTTTGTCTAAATATTGATTCACGAGATAAGCTGTCGGGCACAATACCAATCAATGATGTGGTAACATAATTACGGAAAATGTAATTAGAGAAGACACTCAAATATTTGCAGCAGTTGTGACCCACGTAAATGTGAACATGCGTATCTGAATATTCAAACACCCTGGCCCTTATAATAATAATAAATACAATCTATAACGTGTGGCACATATTCATTCAATTTCGAGGGTATTCATTCTGAGAGAGAACGACTCAGAGGCGCGACGTAACCTGCAGAGGAGGCGAGTCAGTCATGCGGTTAGCCGGCGCCAACCTCCTTAACACCTAAGTTTTAGAATTGTCATCCAACTCACCGGGGAGCTGAAACAATAATTATTGGTGCTTTGAACGCTTGTCCACGTGATATCATGTGATGGCTACGTTGGGTGGGGGAAGGTTTTTTGACGCATATTCGTCCAGATCTTGACCCGGTTAAACCCAACGGTCACGAATCACTTTGGCCATGTGGTGCACTCGTGGCCCGTTGATGGGTCGTGAGCCACTAGTTGAGAATGGCGGTTCTAGATGACGCTCGAGGCACGCTCGGGCCATCCCAGGAATTGCGCAGCACGGTGCGGTTCCCACCGCAGTGCACCGTGCTGTGCCACGAAATGCCACAGTGCGTCACGCAGCGCCACGATGCTCCGAACTGCGCCACGTGGCACCGTGTGGCCCCGCGGGCCCGGCTTCTCCGTTCCTCTCCACCCCACCCCTCCCCTCCTCCCCCCTCTGAAACAGGAGATAAGGAGTCTCTTTATGAACAAAGTATAATGTATTCATTCTTAGGTTAGCGCAAGCTATGCCAAGTGAAAATCTGATACATTTGTAATTGCCTGCCGGATTTTTTTTTAAAGCAAAGTAAGTGGCACCAAGGTTGACCCCGGCACTAGGCGTTGGTTGAGTGTGTGTCGGGCAATGTGCCGAACCATCACATGGCACGGCTCTCAGAGCCACGGGGCAGAGCTGCACAGCAGCACGACGCAAGATCCGTACACACGGCTGCTCTGTGCTGTTATCTATATCAGGGGTTCTCAATCTTTTGCACCTCAAGGCCCACTCGGGTCTGGTCTCTACGGACCACAAGGTGGCGCCCGCGGCCCACCGATGGGTCGCGACCCACCGGCTGAGAGTGGCGGATCTGTATTATAATCTGCTATCGCTGTTAAAACATTCACAGTACAGTAATGTTACGTGGCAATTGTGACTCAAGTACAATTTTCTGTATTGTCCGTCGTAATTTTCATGAAGTATAACGTTGCTCATATTGCTTTTCCACGAAGCACTTCAAAAGAAAAGCCCACTTTTGATTTTCATATTCAGTGGCCAATTTACCGTACTCAGCGCAAGCCCTCTTGGCAGTTTTAAAATGCATTAAAATTCTTGGATTATGAATCGTTAAATTCTTGGACTTGTCAGCACTAATGAAACAACCGCATTTGCATACTCATGGTGGTTGAGAAAATATTTGATAACTCTAAGAAAATAATGGGTCCACCTCCACTTTATATTAACAAAAATCACTAGTGGTTGGTTCCTAGTGCAATACAACATGGTAACAGGGTCATGGGTTCAAATCCTGGTCAGGGCCTCAGGCGTTATATGTCGTGGTAAAACCCATTTTTTGGAAGGGAAACATTGGGTACAATAGTCCAAAAGTAATTTAAAATATGGAAGAAGAGTGTGCGTTGCTCCATGTCAAGCAAAGTGTCTAAACAGAAACATGGAAATTAACCAGGATATAAAACTGAGAACAATAACATTGCAATAATATGAATGTGTATACTGTATATACCATCCATCCCTCCATTGTAAGACACCGCTTAATCCTGTGCAGGGTCGCGGTGAGCCGGTGCCTATCCCGTTAGACACAGGATGCAAGGCAGGGCAATACCCAGAATGGGACGCCAGTCCATGACAGGGCACCGAGGGCAATTTAGTCCGTATCCCAATTAACC
This sequence comes from Geotria australis, assembly GCA_036362915.1. Lineage (NCBI taxonomy): Eukaryota > Metazoa > Chordata > Hyperoartia > Petromyzontiformes > Geotriidae > Geotria > Geotria australis. Next base: position 7,352,420 of record JAZEWU010000025.1, on the reverse strand, counting down.
TATACAGCAGCATGTCGTTGGACTGTGGGAGGAAACCGGAACGCCACCGTGCCGCCCTGTGTATATATGCATTATTTATATTTAAAATATGTAAGCGCTTTCTCGCTCATATGGGTGTAGAGATGGTGCTCATGTTATATTTCCTAACCTGAGCCAGTGGTGTAAATTCCACATTCCCATGGCAGAGGCAAGTATATCTATAGGACAACCGTGTGACTTCCCCACAGAGTGGTAGTTCTGTTATCCACCTCGGATCGTGAAGCCCCAACCCGGAGTGTGCGCTCGCAGCCTTCCGATAGCGAGCCGCTGACTGTACCGCTGGGCCACCCGGCCGCTATGAATAATATATACACACACAAACACACATTCATATATCAAATACCCATTTTGAGCATTACATCTAATCTGCGAAAACAAATACAAATAAATAATCCAGTACCTTGCATTTGCGGCTTATTAATTTTTAAGACATTCACTTTCGAAATTTCCAATTAACACTTCAGGCTGAAATTAAAGTTGATGGGGGTGGCAAATGTGATGAGTGTAATGCAGAAGCAAAATCATAATTTCATGCAACTGAAACATTTTATGAGAAAGACTGTGCTCTCACCGGGCCTACACGTACACTATGTACGGGTCGTTTGTCTGATTACATGATTTTCCCGTGGATTGAGAAACTGTATTTTAATTAGAAATTAATCGGACGTATGCCAGTGGGTGCCCCACAGTGAGTCACTCGGCAGGCTGCGCGCGTTGTGATAAAGTGCGGGTACTCCCACATGTTTCACACTGGCCAGCGTGGAAGAGTTGGCCAATAGACCCACTAGAGGGGCTTGCCAGACGTCTCTTGGAGCCCCTTCTACCAGCGGTGAAGCAGCCAGGCAGTTGCAGGGCTGCACCTTTCCGCAGTCTTGCTGCGTTTTGCGGTGGAGGAGCGGCGCGGCGGTCCGTGCACTACACGATAATAATAATAACTAGAATTTATAACGCGCCGCGCATATTCGTTCAATGTCAAAGGTGCTCGTTCAAAGAAATTCGGGGACGCGCGGGCAGTGCCCACGCGGCGTGTCGATGGGGGCGCCCACGCCGGCACAGATCAAGCGGCGCTCGGCGATTTCTCTGCCTCCTCCTCGGCGAGGGGCGGCCGGGCAGGTCGAGGATCAAACGCCGGGTGGAAACATCGAGCCGGCTCCGCTGGGATCCTGGGTTCACAGATGGGATCCTGGGTTCACAGCTGGGCCACTGCCCGCGATTAAACCAGACCCTCGAGTTTAATCGGTTGATGGTCTCGGCCCGCTCACCAATAATTGTCCCCCAAAAGCGACCGATTAAATTAGATTTCTCACTGCGGCCGTGTCCTTCCCCCGTTAGCGGGCCGCAGCGTCCCCACCACCACCACCACGGTGGGCATCGCGCGCAAAGTGCGCGTGCACACGCGGGTTCCTTGGGACGGATTTGGTCTCGAGCACAAAGCGACTGCCCCTCGCAACCGTACAGTAAATAAATAGACGTACAATTTACAACGTGCGGCACAGTATTCGTTCAAAGTCGAAGGTATTAATTCGAAGATGGAACGACTCAGAGGCGCGAGGAAACTGCAGAGTCGCGGTTGATATTATTATGTTTTATGTTATCCGATGAGTGTTTGTGGCCCTGCTGAACTTAAAAGAGCGAATGTGCGCATTGATTACCACTGGCAATGATGATTGTTAATAGCGATGTGGATTCTTGTGCAGGAAATTACTTTCTGCGCGGAAACCGATAACCCAGGGCTCTTTGAGATATTCGAGGTCTTTGTCTCATAATTTCCTTCCAATCTCCGCTCCTCCCACTATCACAAGAATGACCTTTGGACAATACAGACATGTCTGCTGCAGTTAGACAAACAGGCTTTGTGTTCGGACGCGTGCGTCGTTAGCATCCAGCGTCCACTGTCACGCTCTGTCACGTCGCGATCCCTGTCAGGTAATATACTTGGTATTGCCTGCGAATTCTACCAAACACTTCGAGGCCGAGCTGAAAGACAACGATGTGCAGAGGCTGACCATCGTGCTTCGAAGAATCGCAAAGAAGAAGAAGCGTAGGCTTTTGTGAAAGAGCTTTGCGCAGAAGACGTTTTCCACTTGTCTCCTTTGTAGAGATTTGTCGCCAAGGCCAACCGCAACGCCCTGAGCGGATGCCATTTTAATTGGAGGTTTTGATTGCAGTTTTGTTTTTGATCGCACGCACACGTAGCCTAGACGTTGCGTTGCTGGCATTAGCAAATTCAACTTGTTGCAAATGTTCCGGGCTTAATTAATGCAGCAAATGGATTGCTTTTATTGGGGTATGTGGAGGAATTAACCCCGTGTTATTGACTATAATAATATGGCTTTCACGCAGGGCAGTGTAGATAACAAAATATTTGTTTGAAATGCCAATGGGATATTAATGTTTTCACTATGTTAATACGCTACTTGCGTTCATAGGCAATTGTTTCATAGTTGGATGAATGAAATATGTTCACTGTCCCCAGGGATTTTTTTTCCTTTCCATAATGTTATTGCTATTGATGCCGTGGGCAATATGTCGTGAGATTAGGAATCCATTAGGAGCTCTTACAGAGCGGTGCACCAGCCCGTGTTAGAATCAGTCAGTCAGTTTGTATTTAAGCATCGAGGAACCGTTGTGCTATATAGCTGTTTTTTACAGTTGTCCAGCGGGGAGGGGTTAGCGAGTTACAGCATATCAGTGCACTAAGGGAAATGTAGTCAGAACAATTAGCCATAGGCAGCATGTCTTTGGACCGTGGGAGAAAACCGGAGTACCCAGCGAGAAACCCATGCGGACACGGGGAGAACTTGCAAACTCCACACAGAAAGGCCTTCTTGCCGTGAGGCAACAGCGCTACTCATTGCGCCACCGTGCCGCCACGAGGCAGTGAGAGATGGGCCCGTTGAAGTAGCTATTACATTACTGCTTCTAAATCAATTGTAGGGAGGTCTCTAGTGCCTCCAAGCAGCGCAGGCACCTCTGCTGTGGCATTTAAAAACAATAACATTTTATAACAAACTGTTAGGAAAACTCATCTGCGGTATTGGTCTCCTCGCAACGGCTGTAACTTCTGAGGAAGGAGAGGACAGACTCTCATGTGCGTGCTCATCTCGATTTGTGAATCACTCCGCAAGGCTTGCAGATTTCCCAGGGCGGCCACAGCAACAAGAGGATGGTCTTGGGAAAACTAGGACAGGTGGCAACCCGACTGCTCACGAGCGCTGCGGAAGCCTGTGCGAGGCCTCGCCGCGGGGCACTCGTGTCTCAGCGCGCCGTCACTCGGACTTCAATTTCCCCTGACGATGATGTCTGTTAGGTGACGGTTTATTTTTAACATTTGCTAAAGGTGCTTCGCCTCAACGGTTACAAGCGCTTGACGGTAGCGTCGCCGCGTTGCGGTGGCTGGGGCGCGTGCGTTGTAATGGGTTAATAATGCGTTATAAATAAACGATATGTATAATGCGTGGCACATAATAGAGCCAGGGTCGTTTTTGACAAATTCGTAGAATTGTTTGAGCACCACTGCCGCCAATGCAGTATCGTAAAACCAAATGTGGCATTATGATATTAGCAGGATTTTATACTGGGAAACTGCAGGGGATTTTGATAAGATAATTCATTCAGCCCGAATAATAGATTTGGCGGACTTGCCCTTTCAAATGTCCCCGTGCGTTAAACTCTGCAGCATTACGAACCTTGTTCAGGCTTTGGCTTGATAACCTTTCGGGCAAAGCATGAGGCATTTCGTAGACCTGTGCAGCCTGTGCCAATATTCCACAGGTCTGGGCCGTGTAAGCGGGTCTGCATTCAGCTGCAAATTGTAGAACATTAACGCTGGAACAATTATAATGCAAATGAGAGAGCTGTGTTTTCTTTGCAAAAAAAAAAATCTAATTGTGTCGTCGGTGTTGTTATTAACTGTAAAATCCGACTGGCACCCGCCCAAAAAATCTCCCCATTCTAAGTCTTTTCACAGCGTGCAGATTAATGTACAGAGCAGGTTAATGCGGTTTTACCTTGCTTAACAAGTTGTACTTTACCTGAAAGGATTCCTGTTAAGCCGTGAAGTGGTGATTGTGCCCAGGTCGGCGTAACATTGGCGAGTTACTGCATCGGCTTTCGTGATTCAGCGTCCAATCATTGCGGAAATTTAAAGTAAAGCAATGACATTCAAACCTTCCAAAGGTATTCTCGACGCCAGCAAAAACAAAAGTGGCCGGCTTTGTGGCTTTGTTGCCCTGGATTCCTTCAGCGCGCCGCTCGTAATTGGGATCTGTAGTAATCTCTCTCTTTCTCCCGGCGGCGTCTTAGCGGGTTGCGCACGTGTCGTGTTGGGGATCGCTGTGCTGCAGCGTGTGCCGGCAGCAGATACGGAGTGGCGGTCAAACGGTTTTGAACATTTGACATTAAAAGCACAGACAGAAATCACATTGTTATTCGGATGGATAACGCAGCCTAATACGACGTTAAGTTATATGTTTTATGGACAAGCCTAATATAAGTCAAAGTTGGTGCAGGTTTTTAAATTAGCTTTAATATCTTAACGTCAGTCAAAGGTTCATAATCAATTATTAGAATGAAAAATGTGTTTTACGGTTGCTCTTCTAAGCTGTTCTTTCGGGATAGAAGTGTCGAGCGCTCTCCCTCGTGACGTTTCACCTCCCACGTTGGAAGCATCCTCAGGCGTGTTAGTGTGCGGCCGAATGATTGTAGGTTTTCTATTGTTATTTCGATTCGCATGATAAAGATCGGATTAAAATATTTCAGAGCCACACCACTAATCCTGTGAAACTCCCAAAGCCACTGAGCGAGGTCGTGGTTATGATGTGGCAGCACAGCAGATGGGTTCGTGAACCCATCTGTGTGGGCCTTTGAGCATTATTCCCTTGTATGCTTGTGTTTCCCTGTGGGCCTGGGTTTCCTCGCACATGAAAAACACTTCTTAAACAGTTATCGTCAAAATATCTCAAAACCTGATCTTCCTAGAGGTGTTTCTAAAGACTCAGTGAGGCTTTAAAGCATGCGTGTGTGCAATGTGCTGCGTCTGTGTCTTTACTTGTTTTTTATTTCCACTGCCCCCAGGGCAATAATTATCCGGGGAGGAGAGATCATCCAGATTTCGTCAGAGTTCACCCCAGAGACGGAGCGACAGAGGCTGCAGTTTCTGGTAAGTGTGCTTCTCATTACCTTTGGAATGCAATTATCACGAAGCAGTGTCTGCCCAATGTTGGCACCAGCTGGTCGTGTGGCTGCCTTCCCCCCGCCTCTCTGCGGTCTCCTCGCGCCTCCGTGTCTCGTCCATGACCAGGCGTGACATTTGCATGGCTCGTTATAAGTTGTATCATCACGATTATCACGGCGGTGGCACGGTGGCTCGGTGAGTAGCTCTGCCACCTCACAGCAAGAAGGTCCCGGGTCAGAATCCCGGCACAAGTGCCTTTCTGTGTGGAGTTTGCGTGTCCGCGTGGGTTTTCGCCAGGCACTCCGGTTTTATCCCACAGGCCAAAGACATGCTGCTGCATAGGTTTATTGGCCTGCTGATTAAACGCCCCGGTGCCCTGTGATGGACTGGCGTACCATTCTGGCTTTAGCCCTGCCGTGCCGGGATAGGCTGTGGCTCACTGCAACCCTCTACAGGATTAAGCGGTTTCTGACATAAATTAATGAATGAACGTATTCTCACTGTCATTAAGCAGAGAGCCGGCAGGGTGTCGTGGCTCCGCGGGTCAGTGAGGTCACGCGCGCCGTGTCCCCGCAGGCTCACCTGCAGCCCCACCTGCTCGGGGACGAGTTCACCGCGCTCGAGTTTCCGCGGCGCGTGCAGAAGAAGGACGTGGGCAAGCGCATGCTCTACCGGGACCACAGCATGGTCGGCTGGTAGGCGGCGCCGCGGCAACGCGGCACCCGGGCCCCCTGGGCCTGTCGGTTTGCTCCGGGGTCTTAATTGATTACCACTGCTAAGCCTGCGGAGGTGCGGCGCGGGTCGGGGTCAATGGGATCCACGCGCTCGCCCTCGGCACCGCCGTGCCGCGTCGCCGCGTCTATCCGCAGGGCGGCGCGCCGGGATGCTGCCGCGGCGCAACGGTCGGCGCGCCGAACTTGCGCCGCAGAGGTCGCCGCGACTCGCGTCGCCGCGACCACACGTGATGGCGGCGTCGTAGTCGCGTCCACGTGGTCGGTGACGGATCGCCGGTGCTCACGACGGGCCGCGTTGTGCGCCCCCGTACCTCGCGAGATTTCTTGTGATGCGGCGAACGAATCGTTGACACGATCCTCGCGTCTCTTCCCAGGGCGTACAAAACCATCGACGAGGAAGACCTGAAGTTCCCACTGATCTACGGCGAAGGAAAGAAGGTAGCGTACCCTGTGACCATCCTGTTGCGAGTAGACTTGTCTTTGCGAGCGCGGTGAGTGAAATCACGCCCAGTTCGCGCCGTCCCGAGCGCGTCCGAACTCGGAAATCCACCGATCGGCGTCGTGATGTATTCACGTGCAGGACTGTGGTTTAAGAATCGCCTTTTTTCGTATTCGATTAAGATCGTCTTTGCTATAGCCGCTTGTAATGATATAGGCTTTCACGGCTCAATGTATGAGAAGCCTAATGATGGGAGGCAAAACGTCGCGAAGGAGAGAGGAGAAACACTTGACACAGCTATCCATGAAAGAACAGATATGGGGAGCAATGCTCATAGGTTTGTCAGTGGATACAGTCCCTCTGTTGTCACTGTGGCAGCTGGGGTCGATGTGCAGCCCCGGCTGGAGCGTCTCGGTGCTGACGCTTCACTCGCGTGCCCTCTGATCTCATTCTCCTCCTCGCCGTGCGCCCCTCTCGCTCGTCGTTATTGCGCAACTTTGTGTGTCAGATTTCGTTCCGGCCCGCACCACGATCTCACCGGGCATCGATCTTCTTGAGCAGCGATCGTAATGACTCGCAATCGCGGTCGTTGTTTACGCCGTGCCTTGGCGCTCCCGTCGGAGTGAACGCGAGCGTGCCACCCAACACGCTGCCAGCCCAGCAGCGCCGCCGGAGCCCCCATTAAAAGGAATCGGCGCTCGCTGCAGTGACACCGTGTCGCCGCAAATGACACGGTGCACAGATAATGACGGTGGCCTTCTCCAAATTATAGAGCCCCTCCTAATTGGTGCGCTGCCTCCGTAAGAGATATCCGCCCTGCTCTCCAAATAACTACCCACTTGTGGACCCACTTCCGTCAAAAAATTAACGGCCTATAAGCCTGCCGCCGAAACCAGTGTCGCCGTGAAAGCACCGACTGTCTTTGATGTGTGAAGTTTTTTTTGCGTAGACTATTTATGCCTGTTTGACCATACTTCACCATGCTGGTTGTTGACTGGATATCGGGGCAGGCGTGGGGGGGGCTTACTGGTATAGATTTCACCTGCCACTCATTTCAGAGTGGCCAGGATTTCCCACTCGTTCATTGGCGGACGAAGTCATCCCCTCAGCTGTTGGTGTCTATGCACTGGTAACGTCTGCGCCGCACAGAAAGAAAGCCCTGCTCGAGGTGGTTAGATTCCCACCTCGGGCGCCTTTCTGTGTTGAGCTTGTGTACCAAGCCGGGAATCGAACCCAGGCCCTTCTTGCTGTGTGGCAGCAGTGCAACTCACCGTGCCACCATGCCACCCTTGCCACAGTGCCACCCTACAGCGCAAGTCACGCCAAGTGCGTACAGTACCGCATCGCTCCGGATCTCACGAGAGTAAAAACCGTTTAGCTAGACTCCTCTCTCACACACGGGCAGTTTCAAATGGACGTAGTTCAAGTGCATCAGGCCCCTTAACACGAGCGTGCTTACCGTTTAAACACCGATGTAAACATCGCGGATCGATCAATTCCAGCCGTTAGCGACGATGGAGAGGCAACCTATATATTTGCTGCACCGGAGAGATTCTATTTGCATAGATGATGGAACCGATAGTGCCGGGGTGCTTTACAAAGTGCATCGTTATATTGATGTACAGTGCTTTTATACATTGACCTGCGAGGACTGGTTGTCATAGGAACAGGCAACCGCTATTGATATACTGTACGTCATCTTATGCATGTGCGGAGCGTGTATTATGTACGGCATACATTTCACTTTGTCGCGCTATACGGGAACTGGCACGCATAACTGCACGGTGTAGTGCGCGTTATTTTATGAAGTGTAGTCATGGGATGCATGACATCATGCCTTGTGAACTTGATTTTCCAACAAGATAGATGTTTATTATTACAGCAGAAAAATACCCAGTGAGCTTGCAAACTCTTTACGCGATTCCTGCGACACAACAAACACGCGAATTGACAAAAATGATATAAAAAAATACAAAAAAAAAAAACAAGACGTCGTAATATTTAATAAAAAAACCTTTACATTTATACGGCGCTTGCCTAAATGCCCGCGGGAATCAAACCCGGGGGCTTCTTGCCGTGAGGCGGCAGCGCTATTCACCGCCGCGTCACCGTGCCGCCCCTGCGGTGGCACCAGGAGCTGTTGCTCTATAGCGCCTGTGGTGTCTTTGCACGCGTGTAATGAACAGGCAGCTGTCGTCTACGTTGACAATCGTGCGAGTCTTTCGTTCCCCGTTTGTGGAGGCGATCGCTGCGCCCGCTGTGCGTCGTTGGAACACCATTAAGAGCCTCGCATTGTCCTCTGTGCGGGCTGAGGGCCAGCTCATCCGTGCGTCGAGTCTCCAATTATTTCTTGTTTGGGAGACCGCAGGCCATCCGCGATGTGCGGCGCAACCTGAAAACGCGTTGGACGGTTGTACAACGCGACCGCGAAAACCCACGCAGCGGCACTGAAGGATGTTACCAAAGTGCACTGATTGCTTTAGAGTTTGTGAAAAAAATTGTCATGTAATTGCCACGTAATTATCACAGTTATACAAAAATAGAGGTCATTTGTATATACTCTCCAGTGTCTTACCATAAGTTAAATATATTTTTTTTATTCGCATGTTTGCTGTGTCGCAGGAATCCCGTAAAGAGCTTGCAAGCAATAAACATCTATAATAAATAATACAATTATAAACATGGCTGGGTAGGTCTCCCTTTGAAAAGAGATCATATGACCCTGTCATATAATTTGGTCAAAATAAAAATACGAATATTGGAGCCGCGTGCAACAAATATAAAATGAACAATAATATCTGATCGGAATTAATTTATCACCGCGCTATGCACGTCAACAATCTTTGGTCGGTGCCTTGAAAATGTGTAAATTTCACATCTGCGCGGTTTGTTTACAAGTGGAGCGCCGCTGTGTTTCCCGGGAACATTGCTCATTTACTGCAGGTGGTTAATTTGGCCCTGACTGGCGCGCACACAATGGGCCGTCTCGCTGAAGAGTGTTCATTCCAAGTGCATGGGACGCGTGACTCAGTGTGACTAAGTGTTCCGCGTGACGCACGCAGCCGCCACCGCCTCGCGTCGGACACAGTTGCGTCGCGATGCCGGCCTGGCCGGATGTTCCTCTTGCCGTCACAGGGGCTGGTCTCTGCTCCACCAGACAACCCACTGTTCAGTCAGGTTACCCCGCGCCTCTGAGTCGTTCTGTCTTCGAATGAAGACCTTCGAAATTGAATGAATACGTGCGCTTTATAAACAGTTCACTAATATTAATTTGATTTATCTGCAGCGGTGGACAGGTAGAGCGGTGCGCCAATGGCCGTTCGCGAACACGGAATTGACCCCACTGAGATGGCGGGCGTGAGTTTGGAATCAAGCCACCGGTGATGAATCAGAGATCTGATGTTGATGCTCTCCATCCAGTCACTAATGATCGAAAAAACCCATAATATAAAGTTTTATTTTTTTACATGTTTTGAAATATTTCATATCTAAAGATTACATTCTTTACTACAAAGCTGTTCGCTGGATGTAAGGAAATGTGTTCCATCTACTGTGGTTAAGAATTCTATTGAAGTGAATTCAGAAGTAATTCTGTGATGTTATTTTACAGAGGTAAAATATTTTACGGAGGTCAAATTATTTTCTGGCACAAAGTGATGCACAGCGCACACTGGGAGAGTCCTGGGTGGAAATGTCTTCATCTGATCGCATAACGTGGATAGCACAGTTGTATCATGGTGCTTGTGAAGAAAATGTAAAAACAAATTTAAAAGTCTAACCAATAATGTTTGCATTTAATTAGGTGTTTCACAGATTTAGAAAGATTATTCATCAGATAAACGCAGCATCAACCACGCACTCACCAAGACGGCTAGACAATGCTGCTGCTGGTGATAAGATAAAGCCTTGAAATATCTCAGATAAAAGCCTCTGATGTTCGTGTTTCCTAGTCCTTCTGAAATGCGGTGCGTTCCTCTGAGGTAGAGAGTTTTCGTGAAGGCAATTGCTTCTCCCCTCACTTAGACGGAGGCGGCTTTAGTGGTGAAAAAATGAAAGCTGTGCGAGCGTTTACAAAACGCAGCTCAGGTTTATTATGAGACGGCACTACTCTGCTATGCCCGGGCTCAATCAGTGCCCGAGATAAGTGGTCAGAGGGTGAAAGTGCTGCACGAGCTATGGTTCTTTGCATGAAACATCAAACTTAAGTCCCACTGACGTCCCAGCTCCTTTTAGCGGCAGTCCCAACGGTGACGAGGTTAGAAATCCCATTGCGCCGGGCTCGCGTACCATGGCTGCAATTCCAGCACATGTCACCGTGTCCCTAAATGACCCTGCCAGGATGATTATTTATAATTACCGCTCTACATGCCACGCAGGGGCATACCGGTGCAAGGAATATTTGTATCTCGTGAGAGCAATGGCGGCGATTATTTAAAGAAAAAAATGCGTTTACAAGATGTTGGCGCTGCGTTGGTGTGGCTTCGTGGTGGGATTGCAGGAGATGACGGCGGCTCGTGGAGGCCTTCATCCAGCAGTGGATTGACCAGGGCTGACGATGATGATGAATGATCACCACAATGTTGGCATTGATGAAATACACACTGCATCAGTGGTGTTCCTTCCCGTTATCGTTAGAGGAAATTCTGCTGCGACCGTTGTGTAGGCGGCTCGTCGATGTCGAGCGGCGTGCCGTTGACTGCATAAGTATGCGTTGCGGGCCCTGGAGCTCCGTGCGGCGCACACACACACAGACACCCGGGCTCGCCGTGCATCCTGAGCGGTTGTGTGGCTGCACATAAACACAAACTCGCTGTGCCCCCTGAGCGGTTGTGTGGCTGCCCACACAGGCGCGCGTGCTGGCCACCATCGGCGTGACCCGGGGCCTGGGCGACCACGACCTCCGCGTCTACGACTCGAACCAGCACATCAAACCATTCCTGTCCTGCAGCCCGGAGGTGAGCACACTGGCCGCCTACCACCCTCGTGCTGCTCCACCCACGCTGTCCACCCCGCCCACCGAGCCCACCCTGCCCACCGAGGCACCACAAGTTGTACGTTATCATCATCATCATCCTCTGGAAATGTTCTTTAGCGGTTTCTTTACCGCAGCTAATAGAGGGCAGGTAATGAATGTCTTCACGGTGTAAGGTGATTGACGCGGCACGACGGAGGCGCGATTGGCGATGAGACGGAGGCTCGACGCTCCGCGCTCGACAGCACGGCAGCACGGCAGTGCGGCCGCTGGAGAATCGCGTGTCGCGCCGCTCCGTGTGTCGCGCGTGTCGCGCGTGTCGCTCCGCGCGTCGCGTGTGTCGCGCGCGATACGGCGTACACGATGGATGATCGTGCCGCGCGGCGGTTGGCGTTCAGCGGCATTTAAATACCGCGTGTCTAAACATTGGCAACGTCAACCGGTCTCTTTCGTGCCGTGTCATTCCCATCGCGTGTAAATTAAACCTCCGAACGCCTATGAGCGCCATATTGTGTTTATGTACGTGCGTGTCGATGAACGTGCGAAGGAGCAATGCGCAGACCGACCGGGCCGCCACGCACAGCTGAGTTACGTGACTTGGAGATCGATAGCTCGTAGTTTATGGCGATTAATGTTCTGCAACCCGCGTACATCACGTAATAAACAACCTAAGCTTCCTGCCCCACTGGCGAGAGGCTCAAATTAGTTCTCGGTGCGAGTGAAGAACATTTCATTTAAAGTTGAAAGCTATTTATTTATTTATCCTCGTTCTCGCTCGCGCTGCTCCTCCAGTGCTGTTCTTTGTGCTTTCGATTTGTGTCACACGTTGAAAACACATCGGAGAGGTGAATAGCGCGACCTCGAAAACCTCCGTTAACTAGTAGCACTCTTACTCGTGGCGCTGTGACTCTGTGGGCGTGGTGTGTGTGCGTGTGCGTGCGCTGCGTGTGT
>JAZEWU010000025.1:7306515-7328898 GCA_036362915.1 Geotria australis | reverse complement strand
AGGGGGGGTTGCCCCGCATGACGTCACCTCACACGCAGCGCCATTACAATCCCCACCACACGTCGACCCGCGCGCGCCTCTTCGCGCCGCGCATTGGGCAGCACTGCCTCGGGACCCTTCAAACGCTCGCGTTTGATTGGCCAGACGGCTAACCCCGACCAATGGTGGCGGCGGGGAAGGGCGGGGCCGCGGGTGCGCTGTAGGGAATGTTGAAGGCGGCTTGAGGAGCCGAGCGAGCGAGTGGCTTTGCGCCGAGAGAGCGAGGTCTTCCCCCGCGGTGAGTGGGTGGGTGGCCGCCGGTCGGTCGCCGATTCCCCGCGCGCTCGCATCGCCGACGCGCGCCCCTCCTCGTGTCGAGAAGGGTCCTCGACGCGTTTATACGTAACGCTCACAAGTGGCAGCGAAACTGCGATTGTTAAGAATTTTCGCTGAGGCCCGGTCCTCCGCTCGGTGTCCGGTGAAGGCTGGCGTCTTACCTGGATTTCGCGCCGCCCTGAGTCGCGGTTTGGGCCGCGGGGCCGTGGGTGGAGACCGCGGGGTTCTCGACGCGTTAGACGTTTTGAGGACGAGTGGTTTGACAATGGGAAAATGAAACTACAGTCGCGTGGGATCGTGCCGCTGTAGACTTCGTGACAGGGAATACAATAAAGTGTTAATACAGTAATTGGTACGACAGTCGTGTACTGTATGTAGATGCCGCTATAGATTGCTCGACATTTCTGGGCAGTGTGCCACAGTGATGTGCACTAAAATAGTAATAAAAACTATACAGTCTGTATGAAACATATACATTATACATCGGCTCATTGCCTATAGACTAGATGCGCGAAAGGCAGACTTCTCGTATTAGCGTGTGTCCATTGTGTCGTGTGTGGGGTTGACAACGTAATTTTATCACGTCATTTGACTAATTGTTCAATAATACACTATTGTTTCTTTATTATCATGCGTTATAAGCAGGGTCCATAGCGGCGGTACCGTTGACGTGCGCCGATTCATCGATTATTTAATGTTCGTGTGGTCTCGTTGCTTTTCACGTCCACGTTGATTAGAGGTGTTATACGGGTTCGTTGAATGGCGACCACTACAGTGTTGTGACAATGCATCTACTCGTTTTGGGGTAAATCGTCGCAAGCCTAGTTTATAGTAGTATTTTTTCAAATCTGCAACAGTATATCGTGTAACAATTATAACGTCTCGATGGCCTAAGGCTTGCTTTAAATCCATGTTGATTCATTTATACGTGAATGCGACGTATACTGTAGGTCTGTGAAAGAGTATTATCTGCACTGTGGGGCTAGGAAGGTCGTAAAGCCAAGTTGGTATTTAAAGTCCGTGAGCCCAACCTAGATACATCTCTTGGTCCCACACACCTGTTGTTGAGTGCTTTAGAGCAAAGGGACGTGTGGATCACGCTGTAAGGTAGCCAAGAGATGGCATTACAGCGTGTGGGTACATGCGCTGATCTGTTATTGCCCCGCGGCCGTCTCTCTTCTGTGGGAACTCACGTTTGCTCCCACAGTTAAGGACATCATTACGATGTTTGTATCGGTATACTATAAATACGCATGTATAGCGACATTGTGTATAATCTTGGATGGCGTTCATTTCTGTCCTGACCATGCGATGACAGGTCTGCCGTGTGCCTGCTTGACTCGTGTTTTGCATTGACTCCGTTGAATGCTGACAGCTGCGCATGGTTTGTTTATGAGACGTGACAATACTAGCCCAGGTACTAGCAAAGCGTGGCATAGATGACGGCACAGTACCGTATTAAAATGCATGAAATGTTTTGGCCACGAACATAACGTTAATGTATGTGTGGTAACGACCCTGACATCCGGGTCTTCTTTGAGAGATACACAGCACAAAATCTAGACTTGTTCAGCCACGAATATAGATGCGGCTCGACAATACTCAAGCTTTAGCTTACGATAAAAAACTGTATTGTTTTTGACAACGATACTATTGTGTTGGGTAGGATTAGTGCTGTTACCTACTTTTTACCTATGTCCATTGAATCATACGTGCACTAAGTCACATTCCTTGGTATGTCTGTAGAGATTTTGAGGGCGCACCTTGGCCAAGTTTGTTGTCTGCGTTGTCCCACGTGAGGATTATCAGTAACCTGACTCTTTACACCCACCCTTTCACTTCTCTGGCTAAAGCCGTCCAACCTCCGCTGCCTCCAGGTAACAGTGCACTTGGGTGTGGCTGCATAGTTAAGTTATAGTCAAATGGCGTTGAGTACTGAGATACGGTTTGTTATTGAGCAGAGATGGGGGAGGAGTGGGGAGGAACGCCCATGTTTTAACTCTGATGCTGTGACAGCCAACAGTACCTGAATAGTTGATCCATTGTCCAGAATCTTCTTCTAGGTAGTTGCCCAAAATGAGCGCCCCCCCCCCCTTTAAAGTGTTTCAATAGGGGTATATTTTATGTAATCATTCATTGTGCATAGAGGCACATGCATAGCATGCAAGGACAACATAAAATGATAAAGAAAATATATAACAAATATAAACCATGTAAAGTGTGAACTAAATTCTGCGCAAGCATTGCCTGTTAACCGTAATACCAGGAGCCTCGTTCTAAACAGCAGCTCTGACACGTTTTTGTAAATGGTTGAAGGTTTCTTATGTAATGTTGTAAAATGCATTTGCTTGCACGCGACCATACAGACGTTTCAAGGTTAGCTAAAAGCAAATAGTCATGGTCCTTGTCATAGTTAAATATTCTTGAGCAAGACTACCATCGCGTATGCGGGTATACAGTAGATTATACTTTATAATACGGTGGTTACTGTTGGGATTTGTCAACCTGCCTCTTGTTGCCGAGACCCTAAAGAGGAAACAGGATATGGCACAGACTACTTGAGACGCCCACTCCTTGGCACACCTTCAAGAGGGTGAGGAGGTTGGGATGTCTTGCTTACAAACTTCATATTTTGTAAACAACCACTTTTGTATACAGCCAATTTTTAAGCAAAACATTTATAAGAGCATGTTTAAATTATAAAACACTTAAAACTGTTGTAAACTCGTTTTTGTCTTTGTATAAACACCCTACTGCAGCGTTCTTGGGGTCCATGGATGGACCACTCGGAAAATATTCCCCTAGACCTCGGTTTTTCCGTGTAAATATGTTTTAACAATCTTGTACCTGTTAATTTTGTACCAAATTGTATTTTTTTTCTTGGTTCCTCCTTAGAACAAACGACGCTAAACGCAATCATCTTTCTCTTTAGAAATAATGTGGGAGTGGTCATTTGTCATGGCTGGGCGGCACGTTGACATGGTCAGTAGTGCTGCTGCCTCATAGCACGAAGGCCCTGGGTTCGATCCCCGCCTCAGGTACCTTTCTGTGTGGCGTTTGCATGTTCTGTCCGTGTCTGCGTGGGTTTTTGCTAGGTACTCTCGGATTCCTCCCAGAGTCCAAAGACATGCTGCTGTCTAGCGCTGCTCACTGCACCACCATGCCACCCCCCCCACCCCCAGATTCATTGTCCTAAATAATTGTCCTGCCTAGATTGGCCTGCCTAAATTCATTGTTCTGACTAAATTGCCGCCAATGCCCGGAGATGTTGTAACTTGCTTACACCTCCCCGCTGGACAACCATTAAAAAAGCTACATAGCTTAACCGTTTCTTCCAGCTTAAATACAAAATTACTGACTAGTGAGAGCAGGGATGCATTATAATTTGTGGCTGCGTTGCAAATGTTTCTGTACGTAAGTCAGGGTTAAGCGATAGTCACCGTGTTCAAGACTCCAATAATGATGCAATAGCAAGGGTGAATAATGTTGATCAAGCCAAGCATGTTTATAAACACTGGCAACTGGATGCATTATCTTTTGCAGGTTAAACCGGGTCCAGTTGTCGTAATGCTGGTTACCGTAGGTGTAGTGTTGCTGTGGAATTTTTCTTCTGTGCTGGCAGCGGTGCATCATTCTCTGCGATAAGTATGCATGCTCGGCAGCCGTGTATGCGGTGGAAAATTGGTTATTGCGTGTCATACACTGCGAAATGTGCAGAGCACTTGACCATTACAGAATTTACCGTTACAGAATTCATCGTGCGTTATACCCGTATAGCGTGATGTGAGGACAGTTCTAAATAACGTGTCTTGGTTTGTGCACCGTTGCAATTATGCCACAGTCTTTTTTTACTAAAGGAATATTTTATTTCGGGCAGATCTTCTGTAACTGTGCTTGTGACAGTGTTGTATGGAAAGTGTTAAATCCGTAATTATTAGCTTTTGGAATATTTGTGTATTACAGGTTTTTTTTTAGGTGTAATTTACAACAGGGTCTTATTTTAAATACTGTATTGAGATTATGTGCTCGATCTTTCAGCTAAATCGTCCAACACCGGTACATGTATTGAAAATCAAAATGGATCAAATTGTTCTGGTTTCTAGCTTGAGGTCAGCACATGTCTCAACCTGCGTTTTTACTCCGAATGTGCAACTGAAATACATTTTTCAACGTTTGTGTTGCCCGGTGGCTAGAATTATTGGCTTAGAGTTCATGGTCAATGTTCAAGAATAACCTCGGTCTTAAAATCTTGCACCCTTGCAAAGGTGTGAAACGTTGCATTATTTGTGTTCAACGAGACTTTTCCCATCGTAACGGTTTTCACGGCTCGATTCATGACGGTTGCTCTTCAGAGCTGTCCTTTCGGAATAGCCGTGTCACTGAGCGCTCTCCCTCGCGACGTTTCGCCTACCACGTTTGGTTTCATTATTTTTCGTAAGCATCCGCAGGATTGCCTTTGTCCGCTTTACCGCCTAGCCCGTGACACACGTGCGGCGCTGACGACGGCGACGCTGCTGCGCGTTGCCCTGACACGGTGTTTGCGACGCAGAAATGGCGGCCATCCGCAAGAAGCTGGTGATCGTGGGGGACGGCGCGTGCGGAAAGACCTGTCTGCTCATCGTCTTCAGCAAGGACCAGTTCCCCGAGGTGTACGTGCCCACCGTCTTCGAGAACTACGTGGCCGATATCGAGGTTGACGGCAAGCAGGTGAGCCTCTTCGGCCGTATGTTTTTTGATTTGTTCGTTGGCCCCCGCTGTAAAACGTAACGGCGTTGTGGTTTTTTTGCTCAACCTCAACCCGGCTTTCCCTCGTAAGATCATTATCTGTGGCCGTGGTGTCGTGCAGGTTCCGCGGTGTTATCAATTAAACCGGTCTCAATGCAAGCTGCACTTCCTGCAACTGCGCGGCGTTGGCTGCAGGCCCTTAGCGATAGGCGTTAGGCCGCGATGAACGGACACACCCCTTGTGAGTTGGGCACAGAAGTGCGTGCGCACGTTACTACACCGCGAGAATGTCGAGGTTACACGTGCCGTGGCAAACTCGGGAATTTCATTCTTCATTTGAGCATCAATTGTATACTTTGTGAGAGACTGATGGGGTCCAAACCCATATTGTGGCTTATTGAGTGTTCTTTAGAGTCAAGTAATTTCCTTTTTGTTTGTGTTATCGTACCAAATAAGCTTATTCCACGAGCACAATAAGATTTTGTATGTACATTGAACGAAACGTTTAGGCTTCTGAAATCACTTGTTCTTGTCGCTGCTGGAGGGGGGTGGGGGGAACTCCATGACAGGGAGCTCTAGAGAGACCCTTTAGAGAACATCTTGCCTAATCTATTACGCTGGTCAGACGTCGTGGAAGAGATGTAAGTACCCACAGGTTACCCCACCACACGTGACCTGCCGATTAACTATGGTAAACCCACAGCTGCTCATGTGTGGGCAGGGACGTGCAGATTTAAATAACTCGCTCCTTTTGTTTAAACTGCCGTGCTTAGGAGAGTGAATCGGTGACCTCTGGATCACACATTGACTGTGCATAACCATTACATGGCAGCATCCAGAATACTTTCTAAAATGAGCTTGGCAAAATTGATGGAAACGGTTTTGTTTTCTAGCTCGAGGTAAGGATATGTGTCTTGGCCTGTGGTTTTATTGCTTATGTGCAAAAGCAACAAAACCTGTGCGAGAAAGCGTTACAAAACACTGACACTGTAACTTGGTGGATTCCTTGTGTTAAGTGAACTGTTGCCAAAAGGGGTTGTTTTTCTCCTGATGCATTCATGTATTGGCACGAAAACACCTCACAGCACCCTGTAAGTCTGGGAGATTTCGTTTTTTCAATGTTTATCCTCGGTGTTTTAAAACATCACATTTGCTGTTCTTGTACCATTGGTTTGTAGCATTTCCTGAACGTAGGACTTAATTTGCTAAAGATAGCCAGCACTGGTGATCGTGCACAAGCACAGATAAAACTTGACACCATTGTCATTGACGTACCTGTACATAAAAAAAAAGTTGTGGGGAGTGGTGGTGTGGTGCTTAGTGCAATTCGCCCCGGCGATCTAGGTTCAATTCTCAGCCACGGCAAACATCAGTGGCGAAGTGATACCTGAACCGGTCCTGCCTGTCCTGCGCTTTTCCTCAACCCGTATTGACGAGTGTTGTGTAGTAAGACCAAGCCACTCCCATAACCAATACGGTGGGGGGAGGGGGCCGTCATATCGCTATTAATTGACAAAGAGCTGTACGTATTACATAACAGGTACATGCGAAGTGAATGCTTGGGCTTTTCTACAAAACACTATTTTCAAGTCATTGTGCTGTGAAGTGGAGGGTTAATCTTCACTCATTGTGTCCTCTCTCTGTTCTGAAAAAGAGTTGCCTGAAACATTGGCCTGTTTATATATTTGTAGTAGCTACACCACCAGCATACGGTACATGCCAACTCTTCGCAGCACGTAAAGTTTGTTTTTGAAATCCAAACATCTTGCAAAAGAGACGCATGAGATAACCACCGAGCCAGAGGAGAGAGGTTCCGTGGTGGGGACACGCCCGTGTCGCCCCCTTCTTGGGTCTCCCATTGCCCGTGCTCAGCCGCGCGGGGCACTGCCACGCTGCCACGAGCGACCGGCAGAAACCCGGCGACACGCAGTCACGATGGCAGCCCCGCGATTGCGATCGCTCCCCACTCAGAGACCGAGAGGCTCCCGCTCCTGAATGCGGTCGTGCCTGTCTGCCCCGACAACAAATGGATTGAAGGGTCTGTACAGCCGTAATCTTCGAGAGGCCCAGGGCCCTTTGTCACATTTCAGGCCAGCAAATCCTGAGCGAGTGCATTGCCATTCATGCATTCGCAATGGAGTTGAGCTCAATTGTATAGGCTCTTGGAGAGCGGGATTAGTGCTATCTGCTGACCCATAGGAGGTGTACCTGTGTGTTTCTAAATGCTTTCCTCATTGGCGATTCTTGCGAATCACAGCGCCAGGACACCCCTTGCGCTTCTCCCTTCTTATCGCGGCTTTTCCTCGCGGATTCTCGTCCGTCCCAGGGGAGGTGTTTACGTTGGAGGAGGCGACGCGGGATGTTCTCTCTCACTGGGCCGTGACCCCTGTCAGGGTCGCTTATTTTTTCATGTGTTTTTTTTGCAATGAAAATTCGGTCGCTTTGCTTCGAAAACATTTCTACATTTTTCTGCCATACATTGGTGCGAGGTAGCGTTTGTTGTATGGTGGTGTCAAAATATATTACGAGGTATTAATAATGCAGCTGGTGATTTTCTGTATTGGTTGAAACATGCTTTGGTAGTTTTATTCGTCCTAAGGAGCAACTATATTTAACATGAAGGCTTTTGTGACCAATGTTATCCATAGTATATTTATTTTTATGGGTTAGGTCACGTAAAAAATAAGTGTCCTAAACCCACCTCCACCCGACACAGCCAATTAGTAATGTTTGTCACGAGAACAAAACGTTCCGATTCTCTACTACTTCAGCACACTGATATGTTGGAGAGCGACCCCATGACTTTACAATGAAGGTACGACGTTTCGCTGATAGTAGCAATCAGCTTCATCACACCGATGTGCTGGAGTAGTAAAGAATCGTCACGTTTTGTTCACGTGACAAACCTTACAAACTGGCTGTATCTTGTGGAGGCGGGTTTACGACACTTATTTGTTTTTCTTACGTGACCTAACCCATAAAAAGGGGTATATACTATTGATAGCAACTATATCGACTTCTTAAAATCCACCTTCTGTGAACAAGTGTCACATCGTTTGATCGCGATGCATTCTCGCGCTACAGGAACGTGTCCCGATGTGTACACGAGCCCCCCGGCCCCGCGGGTGCGCTCGCTCAGTGTGTGCGCGCGTGTGTCTGTGGCTGCGGCGGCGGCTTTACAGGTGGAGCTGGCGCTGTGGGACACGGCCGGGCAGGAAGACTACGACCGTCTGCGGCCACTGAGCTACCCCGACACCGATGTCATCCTCATGTGCTTCTCCATTGACAGTCCCGACAGTTTGGGTAGGAGCTGCTGGAAAGTCGCGCTTTCCAGGGCGTAGGAGCGTTTGGCGGCGCTCGCAGTCTTGACGGTGATACGTAGCCAAGCGGCGGCGCCGCCGTACGCTGCTTGTTGCGGAGGTTCCCGCGGCGGGTGTTTAATATCGCTAACGGCGTTCTTAAGGGATTAGGTAATTTCCTGTAGGATTCAATTTAGTTTGTTCGCTTCATGCTGAATCTGTCTCTTAGCATTTGACCATTAGCGAGCATTGAACAAAACCACCTAGCATTGGTTCGTTCTGTCTCAGGTTTGTTCTGGCCTTCAAAGCCTGCTTTTTTAACAGCAGGAAAGCGTTGTGTTTGCTGAACACAGAATTTGAGGCATCGTGCGCACGATTTTGCAGAAAACATTCCCGAGAAGTGGACGCCGGAGGTGAAGCACTTCTGCCCCAACGTGCCGATCATCCTGGTGGGCAACAAGAAGGACCTGCGCAATGACGAGAACACGCGGCGTGAGCTCGCCAAGATGAAGCAGGTGAGTGCGCCGGGTGGCCGTATGAACGTAAAGAAAACATGCCGTTTGCAAAACAGGAATTCTCCCACAAAAGCAACATGCATTTTAGCAAACAGGACAAAGTGCCAACGCGTGTAAACGTTTGGCCGTGCGCAGTTCTCGCCGCGATTCTAAAGCATCGTTGACCCGGGGTACCCCGTTGTTACGTTGGTCGCGCGTGGCTGCCGCCGCTACCTTAGGAACCCGTGAAGTCCGAGGAGGGGAGGGACATGGCGAACCGCATCAACGCCTTCGGCTACATGGAGTGCTCGGCCAAGACCAAGGACGGCGTGCGCGAGGTGTTCGAGATGGCCACCCGCGCCGCCCTGCAGGTCCGCAAGCGCAAGGGCAGACACCGCTGCGCGCTGCTTTAAGCCGCCCCCCAGCCACCCCGCCTCGCCGCCCGCGAGGTCACCCTCCTCCGCTCGCCGCCTCGGTACGGGACCACCGGGCAGCCGACGAGCGACGAGCGGCGAATCGGCCGTCTCTACGCAACACCCTGGGCGTCTGCTCACGAAGGGAGTGTTTGCTGTGGTGTGTCCTGTGACTGTGTAACACTCGCCATCTTTACCGACCACAGTGCATACCATTGCTTGAAATTTACCAGGGTGGGGGTTGGGGGCGGCGTGTCGGAAATGTGGCGCGGCGAGCCTGCGAAGGTCGCGTAAAACGTGACAATGCGCTGCCTGGGTGCGTGGTCCTTTGTAGCATCCGCACAACGGTAATTAATGAGTCCAACCAAAACAATGTCTTGAAAAAAAATTACCTTGAAATCTCTATGTAAATAATTTTGGCAAGTTTTCTAAGAAACGAGGAAAACCATTGTCAAGTGGTCCATTTCCTGATGTTTTCAAACACGCCGTTTTAATCCTGGCAGATAATCCATCAGAATGAAGTGAGAGAGGGTGCTCTAGTCTAATTATATCTTTACAATTGTTGTAAGCAGTGAAGGCAAGCATCACTAGAAATCACACTGTTTATTCAACAGTTGGTACTGTCTGAGGGCACGGTAGTGCAGTGAAGCACACTGAGATTATCAACAAACATTAAACATTTAGCTAACCCCTCGAATGAAATTATGCAACAATCACTAGATCTGGTTGTTAAGAAATGATTCTAACTTATGTATGCTTAAAGCCAAAAAGTAAATTCCAAACTTTTGATAAGTTGTGTGGTTCTGAATTGCCACAGCAGTGCCCAATCTATGAATGAGCGATTGTTTGCATTCAGAGAATGCAGTTCTGAGTTTCAAAAAATAACTGAGTTTCAAGAAAATACTCTGTTGGTCAAGTGCATGTTTAAGAAGCCTTTGCACACATATCACAGGATTAGGCTTTAAAAAAAAGTACTTTAGGTTTAAAAACATAAATCAAAATGCTTTGCAGTGCACTGCAACCTTTTATTTGATATCTGTGCTGTGCATTGTGCTGAAGTAGTTGTAACTTTCTGAGTGATTTTAATATTTTAATGCATGAAAACTTGCTAGTTTAATGTCGCTTTTACAAGTTGCTATGGTGAGTTAACATTGGAAATGTTGTTGCAGTGCTGTTAAGAGACAACATACAATGTGTTAGCTGTTGACTGAAATCACACAGTACTGCATTAACATCTGTATTGCTAACTACAATTATTAAAATAGGAAACATTTTCTAAGGGAAAGCGATATCATTAATTTCAATGTTTTGTTTTTAACGAGACTGAAACATGAACTAATCCGTAATGCGGCTTTTTGAGTAGTTGATACATTCTTAAATTCTTAAAACTTAATTCTAAAAGTAATAGCTTTATGTGCAAATGTTTCGTGGTTTTTATCCTAAACTGGACTCCTGTACATAAAGGCTAATACTTTTAAGCAGCTTAAACTTTCCTGCCAAGTGCCGACACATCTTCCCGTGCACTCACACATTTGCAAAAGTTTTATAGGTACTGCTCGTTGACAGTAAAAAAAAAATCAAAACACATCAAGGATCATAAACTAGTGCAAATAAGGCAGAGTAGTTAATTTGTTTAGTGTATGTGTTGGATGCTTTAGCGCTGTTCTTGCGAACTGCTTGTCTGTTACACGTAAGGCTTAGCATAACGTGAAGGTCCTCATGCCGTGACTGCTTTAGAAACCTGTTGGCCAGTTTGCATGCGTTGCCATCAAAGTATGTGGCATTGGATGAGACTAGTGCATGGTGTGTGTATGTACAGAGGGTGTCATGATTTTCTGACACCGCTGTGCAGTGTACTTCTATTGGTTTTCTCGTAACCTGTGGATGCAAAAAAAACTACATCTTAAATATATTTCTTCGCCACTTGAATCTGTACCACATTTTTGGCAGAAGGTTAAGGATTTGCAGTTATTTGGCGCTTAAATGCCTTACGAAGCGCCTTACAAAGTACAAACCGTGAAAAAGACACAACCAAACATCATCATGGGGAAAAGCTAGAAGAGAGACTTGAGACCTACAAGAACGATGATTGAAGGATATCATTGAGGCAGGGGTGAACAATAACAAATACCTGCCAAGCCCTTGCTCAGGACTGTTGACGCTTCGGATTTTGATGGCTGTGACACCTCAATGTGTGCGCGTGGGTCGTCACTGGTCCCTTGCTCATAAGTGTGCACGTCTCTATTGCCTTCAGCTTTTCCCCTCCTTCGCCATGGTTTGCTGGTGTGTGTGGTTTGCGCGATGGGATGGGATTCCGCTGTATGTAAGCGCCAGGTGAACGCGCGTCCTTAGCCCCGGGAGGTCACGAGGAGGTCACAAGGCGGTCGCGCGCACAAACCCCCGCGAGGACGTTGCAGCTAGATTGAGCGTCACACTGTACCCTACGTTTGATGCTGTTGTGGTTTGAGTCGGTGCGAGGTGTAAGCTTGTGAAGCAAGCGATACTTTTTTTGTAATAGTATGTTGTCAGATTTGTACCAAGGTGATGCTATTGTTAAACCAAGTCTCAATTCTTCAGTCTGGACAGTTTGCCGGTCCTTGGCTTTGCGCACACAGAAAACAATCGCATGTTGGTAATACTGTATAGCCGTAGTCACTTGTTATAAAACCACAAATCTCGAGCCGATGCAGTTTAACGTGTAGGCTTTAACTTGAGTAGACATGGGGCTTGGATAATGTGTGTAGTTTTACATTAACACGATACGACTTTAACTGCACTGCGTGAACTATTGATATGAAAACGTTAGCGCTCTAGAACTAATGATATTAACTTGGTTCGAGTAACTGCTTTTTTGTCCTGACGAGGACGTTTGCTTCTTAATGTACATTTTGTTGCCTTCTTGGGCATTGTGAACATGAAATGCAAAGCTTGAAATGTGGATTTTTATTTGGTATGCAAAGATGTTGTATCAGTATTGGTGTTCCTAAGTACATTTCAAACTGATCGTTAAGTACGGTTATTGAAACAAGAATTCTCATCTGCAGCAATGCAGACGGTTCAATGTTGAGATGTGATTTGTATTAAAAGCCTAAAAAGGAATTTAAAAGAACTACTATTACTACAGTGATATGGTTAAAAAGTCAGCAAATAGGTCAGTGGTTCCCTCGGTGAGAGAAAGAATGAGAAATTTCAACATCTTTGCAAGAATAGAAATGCATCCACATGAAATCTCTTTAAAGATATAGCATCTGAGATGTGTTGGAAAAAACTGGCCTTTGTAATAGTGGCACTTATTTAGCTGTTCTTTACAAATAAACTGTACAAGTCAGCATATGCCATAATAAAGCTGATATTAACAGCCAGACGCGGTGTGGCTGTGTTTGAGACGTGCATGAGTGAATACTGTACCGCGCGCAATGACGCTCCCACCGCCAATGGGACCGTGACGCCACCCGGGCGACGCGCAAACACGTGGACCTCACGGAGGAGGTTAAATGTTAGTGTGCGACAACCACGGTGGCGCAGCCTCACAGCAAAATAACCAGGATTGGATTCCCAGTTCTGGTGCTGTCTTTTTGCGTGGAGTTGGCATGTGCTGCCCGTGTCCATGGGTTTTTGCCGGGTACTCCGGTTTCCGCCCACAGTCGAAAGACATGCTGCTGTTGCCTAGGTGAGTTGGCCTGCTAAGTACATGTCCGCCCCCCCGTGCCCTGCGATGGGCCGGTATCCCATCAGGGGCAAAACTACCTTGTGCCCTTTACTTACCCCTCCCTACTGGACAACAGTTAAAAAGAGCGACATAGCTCAACGGTTCCATCCAGTTTCCAACAACGTCGGACTTTTTAGGGACACATTCACAACGTTGTAGGGGAGCTTCCTGCATACATCTCGGGTTGCGTGCGTTTCGTACGCGGGGAATTTCAAACCGGCGACACAAACGACAACAGCAGCAGGCTGTGTGTATCAACGGGTCGTCTTAAATTATTTATTTGAATCCAATAAATATCCAACATGCTCAGGGCTCCACATACCAACAGCAAATCAATAAGAGATCAACATGCAACAGAAATGCTTCCCCCAGCCAGCCTGGCACCAGCGAGGCGTGTGGCCACAATCACGTCTCGGCGTGCGCCCTCATCCACGCTGACGGGAGGCACGGTGGGAGGCCACGGTGAAGAGAGAGCTACACGCAAACGTACACGGCGGCTGGCACTCATAGAGTGGACTTAGTATCTTATAATAAAGCACTCGTGCTTGGCCTTGTTATATGTCTCATACACAGCAGGCTAAATCAGAGCACAGTCTAAACTGAAGACCTGGAATGGCTTTGCTTGGAATAAAGAAGCCAAACAAACCGTACATAAAATGTAAGTTGCCACTGTACAGTTTGTTGTCAGAGCAGCGATTTTATGATAAACAAGTTTTTCCTGCAGTGGGCGGGGAAAGGCAATGAGACATGGTGGGGGTTGCCACCTGTCCCGTTTTATCCCGGTACCGCGCCCACCCATACATAATCGCCATGAAGTGGCGGTGACGTCACCCCGGCGCCTGTGCCAGGCCATGTGCACCTTGAGGCTATCACGGGACGTGTCGAAAGCTCTCCAACACTGAGTTGGCGCAATGAGGTGTTTGAAATTTTCCCAAAAAAAACGAATCGATGATGACATGTACGAAATCGAATAAGGTGACAAGTTTTTCTTGTAAGGTAAACTTGTCACCTTATTCGCTTTCGTACATGTCATCATCAATTCGTTTTTTTTGGTAAAATTGTTAACGCCTCATTGCGCCAACTCAGTGTTGGCGAGCTTTCGACACTTCCCGTGATAGCCTCAAGGTGCACATGGCCTGGCACAGGCCCCGTGGTGACGTCACCGCCACTTCGTGGCGAATGGCGGATGTTGTTGTTATGTGTGGGTGGAGTACCGGGATAAAACGGGACAGGTGGCAACCCCTACCTGTCTCATTGCCTTCCCCGCCTTATTCGCTTTCGTACGTTATCATCGATTCGTACTTTTTTGGGAAAAATTCAAACGCCTCATTGCTCCAACTCAATTCAAACGGTTATCGCACCATCCGCTATTAATTAGGCACATCTAAAAACACTAAGCCACTAATCTGTGCCACCTCAGGTTGGTATTTACTAATTAAATATCTAAACGAGAGAGATCGACTCAGAGGCGTAGCGAGGAAATCGCAGAGCGGCGGGGGAGGGGAAAGGCAGTCACGCCTGTTTTACCGGCACCAACATTTGCCAGACACTGCATCCTATATACTAGGATGTTATCGGCCGATTAATTAAAAACTGATTTTTTTTCCTGTTGTGGGAGGAAGCCGGAGGACTCGGAGGAAGCCCAGACCGAATAGGGGCAGAACACACAAAATCCGCAAACAGTCACCAAAGTCGGGATTCGAACCGCCTCGGGTAGCCCATTCTGTCTGCGAAGCACAGATTTTACCATTACGCCATCTCACCGCTGCACTGGCTTCGTCAAATAATAATTATGACTGAGAGCCCTGCGCGGCAAGGTGGCGTAGCAGTAAGTAGCGCTGCTGCCTCACAGCAAGAAGAACCTTGTTTCCAATCCCGGCTCGGGTGCCCTTTCTGTGCGGAGTTTGCGTGTTCTCCCCGTGTTCACGTGAGTTTTCGCCGGGCACTCCGGTTTCCTCCCACAGTCCAAACACATGCTGCTGCATAGTTTAATTAGCCTGCTGACTAAATTGCCCCCGGTGCCCTGTGATGGATTCGCGTCCCATCCTGGGTATAGCCCTGCCCTGCGCCCTGTGTCTGCCGGGATAGGCTCTGGCTCACCGCAACCCTGTACAGAATCAAGCGGTTTCTGACAATGAATGAATATATAGAACACTAGGTGGGGCGACCCGGCGTTGCCCGGGTAAATTTGATCGTAACTGGGGATAGTATAGCGGCGGCAATGCTTATGCAAACTGCGGATTGTAATAGCTGCGGGCCTGAGTATAATGGGAGCGGCGCATATATGCTGAAGGGAGGGAAACAAAGTGGTCTTGGACGGCGGGGTTGGCCTCGAGGCGCGCGGTAAGTTTACAGAAACCCGTGTGGGACCGAGTGACGTCGTTCTGCAAAGGTCCCGCGCGATTTGGTTGTGATTTGTCGGAGTCTATCGGCTACAAACGCAACAGGGCCGCTTATCCGGACTGGGAATTGTAAAAGGGCTTACGATTTTATATAGTTTTTGTTTTTATTCGTTGCGAAATTTGCATAGAACCAGTTTATATAATAACATATTCTGAGTTGCGATTAATCATATCACACCTTAAATCGTCACACGTTTCTATTTTTCAAAGCAAATACCTCAATCCACAGTGTAACACTTAAAACGCAAACACAATTATGGTGCTAGGATTAAAACTAGTACCAAAGCACAACAAACACCAACTCGAATGGGTCATTTTTTAGTCCAACACCGTTTATCATCGAGAACAATTTTACCACGAAGTGCAGACATTTCGGTAAAGTACTGTGTCGCACACGGGAATCGAGGCAGCGCGGAAATGATTGGTGGAACTTTATCAACGTGGTTTTGAGTTTCTCCTTAACATTCGAAATACACGTCCATGGAATTAGATCCACCGGGAATCTGACCGTCAATAGTAAAGTTCGGATAATGACTGTCGGTTATGATCGCAGTGTCGCGTGTGGAAAGAGAGTCCAACACGCCAAGGGGCCGAGCAGTCTCCAGCGATGGCCATGTGACGTTTCAATTCACACAACTTGAACTGAATTGCATTCCTCCGTTTGGGAACAGATTATTTTTTCCGACAGGATCAACCCATGAAAATACGGAGAAGTTTCCTTGTGGAAATATTTTTGATAAGCTGTGCACTCACCCAAAATAAGACGTGTCTGGATCTTTAAAAAGCAATGGTTGCTCGTGAAATATGTATCACCACCCTGGTTTGTAATGTTCACTCAGCTCATGTCGGCGATTTCAGGTATACAAAGGATATTTCCTTATCATCCAAGATCTTTCGTAGGCATCTCAATAAAGTCAAATCTGCCTCGGTCTAGTTGAAACTAATAAAATACGAAACATTGCTCCGAGACCCAAACAGTGGTCCGTTAAATTTGTTTATTTAACGCAGCGATGAAACCCTTTAAAGTTCTTTAACATCTAAATATGCACAAACGACAAACACAAATATCACACACACACTGAAAACTCCGTTTTGACCTAACAGGACTCAGCCCAATAAATATAATGGTGGCGGTTTGTTTCATGAACTGCAATAAGGCAAAGCACAATTGGCACTCAATGATATGTGAAATGCAAAACACTCCAACACAGGCCTCTGCATAAGCCATAACGTTCCTGCCTTGAGAGGATTAAAGCAGCAACTTGATAAAAAATAATCCGTAAAAATTAAACCATTATCGTCCCTTCATGTTCCATCTCCACACGTCTAGGTTTGTAAATTCTCAATCTCTCCAAGCACACGAAGGAATCGGTTTGATTCCTGACTTGCACACCTTTATCTTTTTGTGTGGAGATTGTACGTTCTACCTCGGTTCTGCAAATTATTACCTGAAAAATTACCTGCAAATTATTAAATTGGGATTTTTTTTTCGTAGTAACATTGCCCCCTACTGTCAAAACATGGCTCGGAAAATAACCGTGTGGCATTCCAGGATAATGAAGCCCAAGACACCATCAACAAATTATTTCATGCCCATACTTGAGTGTGATTTAAAAATATTAAATCGTTCCTAAATCACAAACAACTCGAGTTTTAAGAGTTAAATACGAATAATACGTTGTCATTGTTTACCATTTGGGATAGGTAAACATCCACTTTCATGAGCGTATCGGCGCATTAACGATGAAGCGACACGTGCGACGCTGTGAACACAAACAGCCTTGCACATCTGTAACAATCAGTAAGTAGATGCGAAATAATCACATGAGGCAGATATACCTTAACTCAATATTCAGATGCGATTGATTGGTAATAATTTAATGAGTGCAGTGACTCCTTCACTCTACAGCAGAGAAGTGTGCGTTGTGGAAAGCAGCAGTTAAGAAGTACTGTATTATTTTTTTCAAGGGAAATCGAGCTTAAGACAAGATTTTAACGCAGTCTTTGGCTCCAAAACCTTACCTCAGTCGAGTTTTTCCCACAGAAATCACAACTGTAAGTACTGTTACAGCGCACGTTAAACGCTCGTTTTATGGACTTAATTTTTTAGTTCATTAAGTTATCGGTTTTTGGTGGCGTTTGTGAGGGAATACTGTTTTGTAATAAGCTACATTTACATTATTTCATAAGCTAATAGCGTTATTGTCACGTTTGTGAGCTAATACTGTATTGTCCGTCCATCCATCCATTGTCAGAATAATAATAGCAATTTATAGAAACCGCTTAATCCTGTACAGGGTTGCGGTGTTTTGGTGGCGTTTTGTGAGGGTAATAAATAAACTGAAAATACTCTGAATCAGAGGGTTTTCAACCTTTTGCACATCAATGCCCACTTGGGTCTGGTCTCCACGGACCACTAGGTGACCCTCGCGGCCCACTGATTGGTCGCGACACACCGGTTGAGAATGGAGGCTCTAAATGGTATTGCAGAAATATATGGTTTGTGACTGAAAACAAGCACATTATGGGGAGGCTGCATCGCAGTGGGGAACTGAGTTGAGAAATATAACCGGGGCTTGATGTGGCTATTCGGCAAAACGGGAGCAACTGATTGAAGTGGCACATGTGCCTGAGAACGATTTATCGCAGTTGCTACCGCAGTCGCCCCCGTCAAGACGTCCACCTTCCTGCCAGGAGTCCACCAAGCAGGGAGGACGTGTAAGTGGTCAGGGGACGGCTGTCGCAGCAGAAGGAATCGCGGAACTGAGTGGCTTCCGTTGGCCTCCCGCCCAACACCACACACCGCTCCTGCACGTCCTCGACCACGTGTCTACATGTCAATCTTCCAACGTGCGCGTTACAGCTTTCATTCGTCACAGAAGGACTAGTTGAATGGCAAAGCAACACTTGCTGGGCTTTCTGCAAGCGTGAGACAAACTACCGACCCATCCCGAAGATTTAACAAATCACCTGCCCACCCTGGCGATTCAACGAAGCGACACAATTCGAGGTCACGACGCAGGAATTACTTCTATTTTTTGGCCCTTTGTGGTCGACACCGAATAACGGCCGCGGAGTTTCCAGGAACCAGTTACAACAAATACACCGCGTGCACAGCGAGCTCCTACGCGCGCGATTCCAAACACGCATCTTCAGCAACATGTGACTTTAATGGATGAATCATTACACGCCAACAATTCTGTGCATTTTGCGACTTTACTCACGCAAACACTGCACTTGAAAATCTGATGGAATTTCCGCTGGCAAACCCGCCAAAATCGCAGCAGAACTGGCTGTGATCTTGATACAGCCGCTGATTGTTTTTAGACAGCAATGGTGCACAAGCACAGGTAACAAAAAACCCAACACATCAACAGCACTGCTATAAAGAGGAAAAAACATGCGGTATATAATAAGCAATGTTTCAGGCAAGGTCCCTACTTCATAGTAGATGGCGCAGTGGTGGAGAGCAGGGGTTCTTAACCTTTTGCATCTCAAGGTGGGTCAGGTCTCCACGGACCACTAGGTAGGGGGTGGTGCTCGCGGCCCACTGATGGTTCGCGACCCACCGGTTGAGAATGGTGGGTGCAGAATGGCATTCTCTATTACTCACTTTCGGGTCCATCTCTGCTATTTCTTCTCTAATGATGGCTCTGTTAATCCATAGCTTTACTATGGATAACATTGGTCATGAAAGCCTTCCAGTTAAATGATGGCTGTGTTACTGACGGATGTGTTGGGTTTTTGATAAAGCCAATAGCTCCCAGAGCCACCACTTAACCCACTTTCAAACGTGGTGGATCTGCAACAATTCTTATAATACTATATCACCGATGTGTTATGTGAGTGGAGTGGTGGTGTAGTGGTTAGCACGCTGGGTCTTCAACCCAAGACCCCGCGTTTGATTCCCAGTCGCGGCTAACATCAGTGGAGTTGACATCTGTATTGATCCTGGGTCCCCCTTCGCTAACCAACAATAATCAACATGGTGAAGTATGGTCAAACAACCCTAATGACCATTAGGGTTGTTTGACCGTCCTTCATTCAACAGTTTATTTCTGTTTGCTATGTACTGAATGTGCTCAAATATTAGCACTGCAACTACCGCCAAAAGGTATAATTGGCTACTGTTGTCAAACGTGGTATTTGGCATTACCATTTTAAACATGTTCAAAACGTGCTTTCTGCTGACTTAATTGGATTCAGTAGCATCTGCTGTCTCAACCAAAGGCAGCTTAACAGCTACACACAGTTCCGTCTTGTAACGTTAACTAAAACTCAATGCTGATAAAGCACGTGTACACGTACAAAGATGGGTCTGTGTGGTGGCAATTTGAGAGATCCCTGCTGACGGTGACCTCAACATTCACGAAGACGACCCCCTCTGCAGACTTCACAGTGAAAGGGGAAATAAAATAAGGCAAAAAATGGCTTCGAGAAACGCAAACGGGAACGTGGCATAGAGCAGGGTTATGTGAGGACAGCACTCAACTACAAGGCAGCATTTACTTGGCAGTGTTTGGTGAGCAACAGTTGATGTATTAAAGGCAGATCACCCCCAGTATCTACACAAGTGTAAACACGTTATTGTATGTACTGTGTGTTTATGCTAGACATGCGATTCAGCCCCCAGTGATATAACGAATTAATTGTGGTCTGATTCGGCAATTAAATTCCATAATTTCCAGGCGAAGGATATAATCCCTCCAGGACACGTTGGAAGGATTATATACTTCGGCTGGCCTGGGAACGCCTGGGAATCTCCCAGGAACAGCTGGAATCTGTTACTGAGGAAAGGGATGTCTGGTCCACTCTCCTTGGACTGCTGCCACCGCAACCCTCACCAGGACAAGCGGTTTAGAAAATGGATGGATGGAATTTCCAGTCGTCTCGTTTCCGACTCTCGTTTGTATCGTTACGCGTTCGCGGGCTCGTTTGGCCTCGTTTGTTCCATTAGCCTAAACGTAACATTTGCATACTGTGCGAGTACAATTTACACCAACAGACATCTACTCTCTCAGGGACAATTGGTGTCATGTACTGGTGTAGGTTTTCACGGCTCAATTCATCATGGAGTCGTGTATTGTGAGTGTAACAACATGTTTCAATCGAAATACCATTACTGGTCTCATGCAAACCTTTTGTTTTAAAAAAAAGTGCAGGTTACCGCAGTTTATCTTCTCTCAGATGGGGAATGCGCTGATCACAAATGAATGGCTTGGCGTGTGGAGCAGTTCAGAGCAGATCAATAACGGCAGCGTGTGGTCCTCTGCCGAGTCTCCACGTCGTGCCGCATGTCGTTCCGCGCGTGACGTACAAAGTTTCGCTCTACGCGCTTGGCGCTTCTCCAAAAAACGGAATGTTATATTTTCCACGGCGTGCGGTTCCTCATATGACAAATTCAGTTCCTGAAGAAGCTCCCAGCACGTGAAGCGAAACGTCGGACATCGTGCTTCAACATGCGGTGCTACTCGGAGAGGCAAGTCAAGTGTTCCTGCCTACACATTCTAAAGTAACACGAATCGATAGGTCATAAAACGCAAAACAAAAATCATGATTGCAAAGTTATTTTAAGTCAACAAAACTAGTTTAAGTGCCCGCTTCTATACCTCACCTATCTGTAGTCATCTGTCGCACGCCGTGTTTATACGTAGTGCGTCGCTATTATTTATATGCCGACACTTTCCCAACAAATTGGCATGGCGATAAATATGAGGGGAATTAAATATTCGGATAAAGAATAGTTACAGGCAGCAGCATTGTGTACATGTAATATCATGTGCACATGTAATCTCATGTAAATCTGACTGTCAACTTAAAAATGAAGCATCACCGACCAAAAGTGCTTAACACGGAGCAAAACAAAAAGTACGGGCGTACAGTGAGCGTTGTCGTCTGTGCAAACAAAACTGTATTCTCGTGCTCCGCTTGCCCCGCTCACCGTGGCGACCCTCCCCACCTGAGTTCGCCCCCCACCCGGGTTCCCCTCCCCTCCTGGGTTCGCCACCCGCCCGGGTTCACCACCCTACCCGGGTTCGATCCCCGCCCGGGTTCACCCAGCTGCACTCCACAACGATCGGACGCCGACCTGCACGATGCGCGGGAGACACGCGGCTGATGCGAGCGTGCAGCGGCGAGCGATTGGCGAGCCGAGAGAACTTTGGCCCAGCGACGACGGCCCGTGCGGTCGGCCCGATGGAGGGTTTGCCATCAGTTCGCGACTCTTATCGTCGCACCTCGTGTGAGGATGCGCGCGGTTTTAATTGCACTTCTCCGCACCGAATTACCGCCACGTGTAAACCGATGGCGGCGGGTAATGTAATTTGCAGACCGGTGTCGGCGTCGGTCGAACACGCTGCAAATGATGATCTCAGCACGGTGACCGATGTGCTATGTACAATTTGGTTGCTCAGCACTAAGGCAATAATAACACGGAGTGTGTAGGCGTGTCGCTCGTGCGTGTGCAGCTGGGTAAAGGATCCAGGCGCCGGTTGCTTAAAACAAATCAAACGTCGGGAGCTCTGCACCGTACGTTCCAGTAAGACACTAAATGTAAACACAAATATTTAACGCATGCGCCGCATCGGCACACCGGACATGCACCTGGAAACACAATACGCGTTCAGAACGGTCTCGACCCAGAGACACTCGACTCACGCAAGAACCTACTGCCAAATCAGCACAGGGCAAAAGTCTCAAGCTGACACAGTAGCCATAATGGTCGGGGGAGGGCGGGGGGAAAAACAAAACGTGTCTGCTGGCTGTGAGACGTGACGCGGCGGAGACGCCCGACGACGGCGACGCAAGCGGGTGTGGCACCGCGGGTGCGAGACCGCGTGCGCGGCACCGCGGGCGTAACGGCGCCGTCTCCCACACGGGCGGAGGCTGCCCCGCGCTCGACCGCGTCGACACGCGGAGCCCGGTTGCGGATCGCGAGCCGCGCGGAAAACCCGCAACCGGCTTCCGCAGGATCCCGCTCTCGGTGACGGACAGGAGGCCACGGTGCGCTCGGCTGCGGAGGGAGAT
>JAZEWU010000025.1:7285060-7306480 GCA_036362915.1 Geotria australis | reverse complement strand
CGGCTGTCGGGATGTGGCCTCGGGCCCTCACGCACCGGTGGGGGGGGCCGGGGCGAGAGCTGGACGCGGCTTGGGTCTTCTCTGCGCGCGAGATTCTCACAACGCGCATCCGGAGGTCGCGACCCTGCGACGCGTCTCGCGGTCGCGCGGATCGTCCCGGGCGGCGCGACCCCGCCGCTCCCGACGCGCGGTGACCTCGACCTCGCGCCGTTCCGTGCCGCGGGCGGGGGGCGGGGAGATGGCAACGGTCCCGCCGGGGCACGCAGGCGCCCTGCGGCCGCCCCGAGCGGAGCGGCGCGTTAGTTTGTGTCCATGGAGTCCTCCTCGGCGCTGCTCGCGGCGCCGTTGTCCAGGCACTCGTCGTCATCGTCGTCGTCGTGGCGCCGCGCGGAGGAGGAGGCGGCGGCGGCGGCGGCGGCGGCGGGGGCGGGACGCGACGGCGACGCGGAGGAGGAGGAGGCGGCGGCGGAGGCGGAGGCCGAGGCGCACGGGGAGCCGCGCGGCGACGACGGAGCCACCAGCGTCGCTGCCGCTGCCGCCGCCGCCGTGGCCCCTCGAGCCGGGCCTCCCGCGCCGAGCGCCTTGCTCGCCGCGTCTTGCCGTTGGTAGAAGAGGACGTAGGCCGCCTTCGACTGAGCCGCGGCGACGAGGCGTGCCGGGTTGGGTTTGGGGAAACGCGCAAACAATCATAATAACGTTCCATTTATAACGCGTGGCAACATATTCATTCGATGTCGTAGCCATTCGTTCGACGAGAGAACGACTCGGAGGCGCGAGGAAAGCGCAGAGAGGCGGAGGAGGCAGCCAGGCGGTTTGCCGGCACCAACATATTGCCACACACTGCTGCTTCCTATATATTATGTTATCGGCCAAATAGTTGATGTTTTTTATAGATAGATGTTTATTATTACAGCAGAAAAACATCCAGTGAGCCCGCAAGCCCCCCCACGGGACTCCCGCGACACAACACGCGAATTGAGACGTCGACGGAGTTTGGCCGCGGTGCCTCCGGGAGCCCCGCGGTTTTAACTCGGGATGCGACGCTTCTTCCGTCAGAACCGCAAATCGTCGAGCCGCAGGTCCGTGCGCCGGACCTCGAGTGA
Source organism: Geotria australis (assembly GCA_036362915.1). Classification (NCBI taxonomy): domain Eukaryota; kingdom Metazoa; phylum Chordata; class Hyperoartia; order Petromyzontiformes; family Geotriidae; genus Geotria; species Geotria australis. Next base: position 7,305,377 of record JAZEWU010000025.1, on the reverse strand, counting down.
CGGCTGGCGCGGTGCGGCGCCCGAGAAGACTCACCACGATCTGGTCCTCGGTGGCCGGCGACACGCTGCTGTCATCGAAGTAGTACCAGTAGCCGTCGTCCTTGTTCTTGGCGAAGGCGGTGTCTGCGGAGGTGAGCGGCACAGAACCGCGGCGCCGCAGCGCTCTCACACGTTTACTTCAATCGCGCCGGAAGTGACGTCGAGCTTTAGTTTCAAAACCCGACGCGAGCTAACAATTCAGCGGCTACAGATCTTTACGTGAGGCAACCTGAGAACCTCGCATGTCGCTCCAGCGAGGTCCGACTTGGGACGTTTAGTGAGGCCACGCGTGAGAAATGTTGGGCAAGAAACAGGATTGTCCGTGTCACACCGACGCTGCTTAACGGATTTGAAAACGCACTGGTCTGGAGGACAAACGCGACTGCAAGCGGGAAGAGACGCCATGGATCACGTGACCGGTCCGCCCCCTCGGGGCAGCTTTGCCACCATTAAGTGAAAGCGCCTCGGTGATGTCTCGAAGCGTATTGATGGACACATTTTGAGTGAATGCTAAACACAAGCAATCTTTCCTTTCCTAAATCACCACAGACGTTTATGACACAAAGGCAAGGCTTCAGGATATTGAATTGCACACAATAGGCAGGGTGGCGTCGTGGTAACTTCTGCACCTCAAAGAAAGAACGCGCCTCGGGCGCGTTCTTCTGTGTGGAGTTAGTGTGTTTTCCGCCTGTTCTGCGTGTTTCCTCCGGGTTCTCCAGTTTCCTCCCACAACTTAAAAAATAAAACCACTCATTAATTAATTGGCCAATAACATCAAAATATATAGGACGCAGCGTGTGGAAATATGTTGGTGGCGGCAAACCGACTGGCTGCCTCCTCCGCCTCTGCGGTTCCCTTGCGCCTCAGTCGTTTGAACTAATACCTTCATAACTAAACCTTCAGAATTGAATGAATATGTGCGCGTTGTAAATAGAGTTCATTATTATTTTAATCATAGTGGACATGATTTAAGCACGTGTTTATCTGGGCTCTTGCTGCCGACGCAGGGCGATGCGAGCACTCACAGTGGCCGCCCCCCATCCCTCCGTAGTGATTGGAGACAGCGATGAGGTCGTATTTGCAGGGCCCCGGGTTAGGGTTAATGACAAACTCTGACATGTCCAGATTCCTGCAGTGCAAACACACACCGAGATAAACAATAACCCAGCAGTTACTACTTGGTTACTAATACCGTCACACGTCCAGTAAGTTTTAACAAAATAATGGCTAGGATGTTGGACTCGATGACTGGTAAACTGGTAAATTCATAAATGAGTATAAGACGGAAGTAGGATTTGAATTCTACAAACACTGTGGTAACCATAGCGATGCTTGCACCCAGTACCAGGAAATCAGTCAAGAACCAGCAGATAATCTATACACAATAGGGCTAGGCATGCGACAGGTCACCGATAAATCCCTGGCCTCTCATTGGTTGGCGGCCTTTGTGACGTAACAACCAGCCCACTAGATAGCGCACATCGCGATCTAGCGGTCGGCGCAGATCTGGCCTATGCGGCCATAGGTTGTCGAAAAGGCCAGTCCGAATAACGACGTGGTTTATAATTGTCGTTTGTTAATTAGTTTGTTGGTACGTTCGCACCCTTTGCAGTCATATTCTCCTTGTTGAACCTACAAGGCTTTCTTGCCGAGTTCTCTCCAATACCTTCAAATCTGCCCACATCATTCGTTTGCTTTACGGCTGCGACATTACGTGACCGAACATGTATTACACGTACAGTAGAGGTAAACAAAACAGCCCAACACCGTACCGGAACGGAAAGTCGACGAGCGTGTCCAGCTTGTCACGCAGATAGCGGCTGTAGGAGAACCTCTTGAGATGCACCACGAGCACGTGAGGCAGCGACCACAGGTCGAACTTCTTGGTGGCCTGCTGGTGCCGCTTGCAGGAGGGGCAGTACCTGGGCAGGGCGGCAGCGTCCCGTGAGCCCGCGCGCCACCGCGGCGCTCGCCGTGGCCCCGTGAAGCTCTCCGTCTGTTCGCTACTTCCGTTCAGGGACGCTAGCCGTGGTCTCAGGGCGGCAGGGTGGCGCGGTGGTAACAGCTGCGCCTCACAGAAAGAATGGTCTTGCCCGAGGCGGTTCGATTTTCCGCCTCGGGCGCCTTTCTGCGTGGAGTTTGCGCGTTCTCTCCCCCCTGTTCTGTGTGGGTTTTCTCCAGGTTCTCCGGTTTCCTCCCACAACTTAAAAAAACCCCACTCATTAATGAATTGGCCGATAACATCATAATATATAGGATGCAGTGTGTGGAAATATGTTGGCGCCGGTAAAATCGCATCTTAAATAAACCCCTCACGCTGCACGGCGTTGCGATTGCACGCAAGGCTCGTCGCGATTGAGCCCACGTTGGCTACGTTACTACCGAATGTTCCGGACTCGGGGAGCGATCCGTCGACGCGGTGGGGCACAGTGCGAGCACTCCCGCTCGTTCCGCGGCAACGTCACGCCGCCCCGCCGGGTGACCGCGCGCCGGGATTCCCCGCGAAACTGCAACACGAGGGGCCGCGAGCTCCTCACCAGGGGTCCTCCACGCCCAGCCGCTCCTTGGTGGTGAAGAGCTCGATGCAGTCCCGCAGGCGCACCGAGTGCTTCCTGGCCGGCTGCGACTGCATGCTCTCGTGCCGCTCAAAGTCCTGAACGAGAAGCGCGCGGCACGGGGATCGGCCCGCGGCGTTAACGGGATCTACGCTCGCCCGCTCTGGATCGACGAGCAAAAACAACTCTGAAGACTAACTATTGTTACATTCCTACCGGTCCATTCTGCACTCTCAAGCTACACGTTAGCAGTGAGAGGGGTGATTACCTCTGCAGCCTTCTCATCGTAGTAGCGTCTCTTGAGCTCGGGGTCCCAGTCTAACGCTGTGTACGGCTGATCTGGGGAGAGTGAAAAACATCGGCAGACTCGGCATTAACCAGTTTAGCGTGTGAAATAAACCACCCACAGGGCGCTCCATTCATCGCGGCGCACCTCAACGCACAGCTCGTGTCTCAACGCGGCGGGGGGGGTTGATATGAGGCACATCAAGGCTGAACAGGGGGAGAACACACAAACTCCACGCAGAAAGGCGCCCAAGGCAGGAATCGAACAATGACAACGTGGTGTTGCCCGTGGAGACGCCGTGCCGGAACGCCACGTGATACAACCCGAACACGCGTCAAGACGTCCGATTCAACCCCTGCGTCGGAACCAAGCCGCCCCGAGCCCGGCTGCCAAGCGGGATCGCGCTCTCTTCTCGCGCGCCGCACTCACTGACGAGCTTGATGGGCCGCCCGTCGTCCAGGATGGTGTTGACCTCGCTGTTGCCGTAGGCGTTGACGACGTGGAAGGTGAAGAGCGGGCGACGGCGCGGCGAGCGGTACGCCTGCTTGCCGGCCGCGTTGTCGTTGGTCGGCGCCGGGCGGCAGCGCTCCGCCTCCTCCTCGTTGTCGGCCGACTCGTCCGATTGGCTGTCCTCATTTTCCGAGGGCAGCTCGCGGTCCATGCTCGACTCCTCCTCCTCCATGTCCACCTCTCCTGCGCACGCGCACGCACACACGCACACATGCACACGCACACGCGCACGCACGCACACACACACACACACCGCTAGTTCCTATCGTGCTGCGCTGCCGATCGCAGTCGTGACGGTTTGGAGGAACGTTCACACCACGATCTACGGAGAGAAATAGTTTGTGACGTTATCCAACTAGTGTGCACACAAATTCCTATTATTAACGGTAATCTGCGTGCCACAAACAAGGACCACTGCCCGATGCAACACCTATCACATATTATATATTGACGTTTTGTTTTTATACATTGTAATCGACTGTGTTGAGTTTTTCTATTGGTGCGCCTCTATTGGCAGCTGCGCACCAATACACCACTGACGATGCCGAATTTGTTTAAAGGTGGTGAAGTGTTTTTTATTATTATTATTATTATTTGGACTTAAAAAGGAACAGAATCAACAGACCTTCCAGAAAAATGAATGGAAGGCAGAGAGGCTTTCCTGGTGCAGACATCATTGTATTGAAAAGAGGTTGTACTAATGGAACATGTGACACATGGGTCAAATGGCGTGAATAGAAAACAACATGCAGTTGGAGAGTGGTACAATAGTAAACGGTCATTCTAAAACACAACGTAATTTGGTTAAAGATGCAACATTTCTATCACAAAAATGCTTAGATTTTGCCCAAATAACCAGGATAAACATGCATCTAAAAACACTTAATTCAGGAAAAAAATCAACTCTCAAATGTGGACCTTTAAGCACAGTCAACGTAAGAGGGGTTTTGAAAAACCTGAGACAAACAATAAAACGGCACTCAAGCCAGTCTCTTGTGATCACCCCTTGCACATTAGGGGACAGGCAAGTGAACGCATTAAACGCCACCGACATCAGCCAAGCGGCAACCTGTTTACACGACTGGCGGCTATTGCCGTTCAGGGTGAACGGGACTGAAACGCGTTCACACGAACGGCCTGGCGCCGTGACGCTTACAATGTCCCACCTCTGATAGAGCGTTGCCAACGGTTCCCTACCGTTTTGCCGGGAATAGCGCATGTTGTTGGCGTTATTCTGGTCCACGTAGAGCGGTCGGTCATCGTGATCCTCCTCGTCCTCCTCGTCGTCGCTGGGCCTGTTCACGTACCTCCTGCGCACATTAAACACATTCTATTATTTTTACGTCTGCGTACACTGTAGTCGCATGGAAACAGCAAGCTGTGTACTGTTCCAACGCGCTTTTTTCAATGTCGATGCCATACACCGCACAAGTATGCTGTTTATGAAATCCATTATGATAGAAATGAACTATGGCGTCAACAAAATATGGCATCATTATTCATTAGATAGGACACATTTTTATTAATGATCAAGTCACAGTCCAAATACTTGCTGCTGCATAGGTAAATTGGCCTGCTGAGTTAATTACCCCCGATGCCATGTGATGGAATGGGGTCCCATCATGGGCATATCCCTGCCTTGTGCCCTGTGTCTCCCGAGATAGGCTCTGGATCACCGCAACCCTGTACAGGATTAAGCTGTTTCCAACAACGAACGAACGAATGAATATCCCAACCTGTCCTGGGCCTCCCCCCCCAGTTTTATCAATATTCAATGTGTACCTGCTGCTGCGTACAAATACGAGCAGAGGAGAGGCCAACCGCTGCCACGCTTGGAACCGGCCACTCCGCCCACTCGCGTGGGGTTCCTGCTTCGACCGGCCGCTCAGCAACACCGCTCAAAACGACACCTGACAAGCGACCAGGCTCGATACACAAGACGCGAGACGGCACCCGGGCCGCCGGCGAGGCCGCGCGAGCCACTCACGCCATGTGGTCCAGCAGCATGTGGTAGAGGCGGCGGCACGTGGTAGAGTTGCGCGGCACGGAGATGAAGAGCGGCTGCCCGAACAGCATGCCCGTGGACACGAGGTTGCAGTTGTAGCTGTTGTGGCGGATGCGCTTCTCGCGGTGGTAGATGGGCAGCACCACCTGCTCCGAGTCGTCCTGCTTGCCGCCCGCAACCTCGTACCTGCGCGGGACGGGTAGGCGAAGGAATGCGGGATGAAAAGGTCGAGGCGCGGCCCTGAAGTTATTTCACCGATCGAGAAACTGGCCGGCGGAACGGTCTTCGCCGGAGGGGAATCTACCGAGCTCCTTTAGGACGGGGGTTCTCAACCTTCTGCATCTCAAGGCCCACTTGGTTTACCTGGGTTGAGAATGGCGGCCCTAGGGTACTGGCATACTCTGCCATGCTGACATTTTAGAAGTAAGTAAAGCTGTTTTTATCCCTCCTCCTCACAGTTCAAGACTAGTGAACCCATTTAAGCCGCAGGGTGGACACCAGCTCGAGAATAATGAACAGCCAGCTAAGCGTGCTTGTAATAATAATAATAATAATTAAATTATAATAATAATAATAATAATAATTAAATTTATATAGCGCCTTTCACCCGAGGGTCACAAAGCGCTGTAGCTCCAGATTAATGAAAAAGTCACAAAGCGATTTTCTGTTTAAATGAGCAATGAAATGGTGCTCATCTGTCTATTGCCCTGGCCCAGTGGTAAATATTACATATTCCTATGGCTGTGGTGAATCTATCCATAGAACAGCAGCTGTCGGCTTTTCCACAAGGTGGTACTGATTTTATCAACCCCGGAAGAATGATGAACTGAGTCAACCCCCAACTAAGATTTGACCTCGCAACATTCTGAATGCGAGCCACTCGCTCTATGCTGAGCAACTTGGCCAGCTGGGAAAAATCTGAGAAATAATATTGTCTTGACCTAGTTCATATTTGTCCCGACAAAATGACAACGAAGGTGATGACATTTAAAAAGGGTGATTCAATGTTAGTACATTATATAAAACGATACACGCATGAACAGTGGCTGTTCAACGACAAGGGAAGCCACGGAAGGAGACGCTTACACGAATATGTCGTCTCTCTCGAGAATGTTGTTTAGCTTTTCGTCCATTTGGAAGATTTTGTGAAACCTGTGGTTGTAAACGTCCGCCACGACCATCTGCAGGAAAGAAAAAGCCACATTCACACCGTCAGCAGAGATTTAGCGCCACGTAAAAGATTTACATGGGATGAAATTATTTATTCAGCTAGTCTTACTAAATTATGGAACCAAGAACCATTAGAATGTGGCGAAATCGTTAATATATGCAGATATAAAACCGTATGCATCGCGAGGCTCTCAGTTTACAGGTCAATCTATGCTGCTATCCTCACCCATGGTCATGAGCTTTGGGTAATAACTGAAAGAACAAGATCCCTAGGGGCAGAAATCAGGTTTCTCCACAGGGTTGCTGGGCTCACTCTCCGTGACAGGGTGAGGAGCAAAGCAATCTGAGAGATCCTCGAAGTAGAGTCGCTGCTCCTTCGGATTGAGAGGAGCCAGTTGAGGTGGTTCGGGCATCTGTTAAGGATGCCCCCTGGGATGCTCCCCTGGAAAGTTTGCCAGGCACGGCCCACTGGGCGGAGGACTAGAGGCCGACCCAGACACGCAGCGCTTTGTGACCCTCGGGTGAAAGGCGCTATATAAATGCTATTATTATTATTATCTCTCTTGGCTGGCCTGGGAACGCCTGGGAATCCCTGATGAAGAGCAGGAATCTGTTGCCGAGGAAAGGGATGTCTGGTCTACCCTCCTCAGACGGCTGCCGCCGCGACCCTCACCAGGACAAGCGGTTTAGAAAATGGTGAGACTATTTAAACAAATTTTACTACGGTGGTCAGTGCGCAGAAGAGACGTTACACATCACAAAACTATTCCTACAAATGTGACGGTGCAATAGCGTACGTTACGATCAACACCTTCCATTTAACAATGGGGTTTTTTTTCTCTCTCTTCACAATTGGTGAACAGGCTCCAGAGAACAGTGCACATATTGTTAACACAGGGCGACGGGAGCAGTAACGTGAGACGCGCGGAGCTCACCTTGTGCGCAGGGACCCCGGACAGCTTCGACAGGGCCACACACAGGTCGGAAATCTGACCCGACTTGGGCACGGTCACTTTGTACTGCGACACACAGCACGACACATCACGAATGAGTTGCACGAAAAAAATATCGACGCGTTTCTTTCGTGAACGATGCGCAAACCGGACAAAAGTAAAAAAAACTTCGTATTAATAAACGCCGGTCGCTTGTTTAAAGCCGAACAGCAGCGACCTCACCTGCGTGGGTTTTGACCGCGGGTCCATACGTATTAGGAACACCTCCATGTTCCGCTCCTTCTTCATGGGCAGTGGCAGGGTGAGGTAGCAGAACGGGTCGAAGGTCACCGACACCTTTGAGCACTCGGGGCAAACGAGCGTCGACTTGAAGAGGCCGTGAAAGATGTCGACGATGATGGAGTTGTTCCTCTTCTGGTGGTTCTCCCAGGCCTCGCGCGCCACCACCTGCAGCGACAGCGAGCGAATCACTCGGGAACGATTTCACGCAGGAACAATTGGGAATCACTCGGGAACGATTTAAAGCAGGAACAACGGTGAATCACTCTGGAATGATTTCACACAATAACAACGGACGAGAGCGATTTCACGCAGGAAAAACAGGGAATCACTCGGGAACGATTTCACGCAGGTACAACGCGGAATAACATTGTGCCACACAGGGACAGCTGCCAATCGGGGTGCCCTTTCTAATGATTAATGTAAAGGGCCGGGCATATAGCGCTCTCTTTTAAACACGAATCGTTACTGCTTACTTTGGTGCAGCACACTCCTACTTCCCAGATGTGTAACTAAAAGCAGACATCAAGGCTTTAGTTTGGGCGACGTAAATATGCTGAACGTCAATTCAAACAGATGTTATACACATTCTGGAAATATCAATTGGTTGGTTCTCTTCTGTCTGGATGTAAAAATAAGAGCGTCAGGTAAGACTGCTGGGATGCCAGATGGGTGCCAACCAACATGAGCTCATCCATCGCTTATTCAAGCAAGGAGACAGATATTTTTGATTTGATTGGACGGATTACACAAGCTCAGTTGGTACTGGATAGTCAATCGATGCGTCTACAGTGATGGCAAAGAGGGTACGTTTTAAAGATTTTCAACTCTTGTGCCCCTAAAAAATGTAAGTCTAGTATGACAGAGAAAAATCGATCGACATCACATGAGCCAAATGAATCAAGGAATTAGCACGGGATGCGTCAACACCACTCAGTGTGAAAGATAAGATGCTCTCGAAGTAATTTGTCCTCTAATCTATTTTCCATTACAGAAATCCAGGTCAGCTAGTTTTTAATCCAACTAATTACCAAATTGTTATATTCCTTAGAGTTGTATTTGTGCAGGTTTTTCACGGCTCCATGTACGTTCTTTTGGGGCAGCCATGGCGAGCATTTCCCCTTTCTCCCTCGCAACATCTCGCCTCCCACGTAGGAGGGCATTTTCAGGCTGTGAATGACCCTAGCCAAACCGTATTGTTTTACACGCGAGCGCGTGCATTCTCGTGACGCCGACTGTCGCACGTTGCGGAACCGGGGGGGGGTCGTCTCCGGCGCGGCTCGGTCGCGCGGTGGGGAAAAAAAAAGGGGTTAACGGAGCCGGGCTGGCGCACCTCGTCGGGCCTCCCCTCCGCGTCCTTGAGCTCCACGTAGGGCTTGTTGAGGATGCGGTTGAGGTCCTCGTGCAGGCCGTCCAGCAGGAAAGCGAGCAGCTCCTGCGAGTCCTGCTGCTGGTAGCCGGAGAACTGCGGCGCAAACCTCCCCACCTGCGTCTGCGCTGGCGGGGGAAAACCCGACGCTGGCAGGGATCTCGCCACGAGCCGCCACGGCTACGCGAGCGCAAGTTCTCGTACCGTCCGCTTGCGCACTTGTAACAGACATTTCGTTCGTTCATTTGTCAGAAACACCTTAATCCTGTACAAGGTTGCGGTGAGCCGGAGCCTATCACGGCCAGGCACAGGGCGAAAGGCAGGGCTATACGAAGGACGGGATGCCAGTCCATCACAGGGCGCCGGGGGCAATTGAGTCCTCAGGCCAATTACCTATGCGGCAGCATTTATTTGGACTGTGGGAGGAAACCGGACTGCCCGACAGAAAGAACACGCATACTCCACACAGAAAGGCACCTGAGGCGGGATTCGAACCCGGACACTTCTTGCTGTGAGGTGGCAGCGCTACTCACCGTGCCACCGTGCCGCCGCATAGAAATTCAACTATCTTCATAATGTAAGAGGTAAAGGTACAGTGTTGTAATTGCTTGCTCAGCCGCTGCTGGTGAAAGAGCAAAGTAGGACAAAATTGATTGAATTCTGAATCGAACGCTGACCAGGAATCTTTGGGATTTTTGGAATTACACAGCAATCGGACTCCTACTGTTTACGGCACAAATATTTACTCTGTTGAGGAAACAGGATAACATCGCTGCAGCGGCTTCATCGGTATTCTAATCGGGCGACGCGCGCGCAGTGCGAACTGTGATTGTGCAACGGGAGCCCTGCGGTGCCCCGTCGAGGCGTCGCCCCGCGTCAGCGGGCGATGCAGGGCGACGGGCGCCGCTCACCTTGAAGGCGCGGGGGGTGACGTAGCTGTAGCGGCCGGACCAGATCTGCTTGGTGAGGTCCGCGTACGCCTTCGCGATCTCCCCCTTCATGCCCAGCGGGTTCTCGTCGTTCAGCTCGCTCACGTACTTGTTGTTGACGAAGTACTCGGTCAGCGGCGGGGTGTTGCTCAGGCACTGCGGGCGGTAACTCCGTCAGAGCGCCACTCGGTTTCCCCGCACGTTCAGTTTAGCCTTCAGAACACTGGTACGTCGGTGTGCGTCCGTGCTCAAATTAATATTGGCAGGTTGCTATTCGGCCAATGTTGGTGGCCTTAAGCCCATAGTAGAAATCCTGCGTTATTATGTCGAAGCAGAGCACAGTGGTCCCTCGCTTTACAATGGCCTCCCAATACGATGAACTCACTTTTTGATATACGCTCTATAAGAACATTAGTATCACATTACGATCAAATTTCAGTTCACGATACGTGTTACGATATGGCTGTGGAATTTCCATATTCCTATGGCAGGGATAAGAGATACCCTGCACACATTTGAGTAGGCAAACAAGTCAATTTTGAAAATCCATCGACAATAAGAATTCAACAATTCACATATTACATTGATACTGTACCAAGCATGCCCGAATATCGTTATACTGGCAACAAGGAAATATTTTTCCAAGCTAAAGATTTTCATTTTTTGGTTTAACAATGGAAATGTCGTAAAAATATTTCCATTATTCACGTTGTTCCAAAAACCAATAAACATTGGAAAAAAATCCTAATAATAGAACTGGTCAAATATTTAGAGTGAAATTGCAAAAAAATTACAATAAATTGTGACTAATATCATATCCCAATAGAGAAGCATATGACTAATGGCACTGTGCAAGATGATGAATGTGGGGCTGGTTATAGCAAACAGCAATGAAATTGCATGGCTGTACTGGCTACTACACCATCAACTGCTTAGTCATGCATTTTCAGAGCCCAGTATTTATTATTATTATTATTGTTGTTGTTATACAAAATTATACACACAATACCTCCATGTGTGAACATTGCTCTCACACTGTCCTATTATTCGGTAAAAAATTGTGAAATTGTAATTATTGAGTAAGTCCTCCTCAGGATACTGTAAATTATAAACATCTCAATATAAGCATTACAATATACAGTAATAACAGGAATACTTGGCCGTTGTCAATTCACTGCTGGGATGAAGGCCATTCCAGTGTTGTCAAGAATGGGGGTTGTTTTAGTTTCAGGTTCAAGTTTATTTTGTTTAATTATAAATGTAGAGACAGGTACAGTCTCATTGTAAGCGTGGCCTGTGTTTCAAAATAACAACTCTTTCACCAGTGACGTTAGCCATGGTTGGGAATTAAACTAGTAACATGGGATTTAAATATATCTACACAAATAAGACACCAACAACTAATATAACCAATCGCTCCGTAATTAGATGCAAAGGTCAACAGAATGTTCGATTTTATATATACACGTTATATAGCCTTGTGCAGCGCTTTGTGACCCTCGGGTGAAAGGCGCTATATAAATGCTATTATTATTATAATTATGACATTGCAATTATATGGAGTACGTTTGGCAGTGCGATACAAAGATGTTCTGATGAAAGCCTAAACAGAAATCACAGAAAAAATGTCTATCCTCCCGAAAATGTATGTGACAATGTGAAAAAATGCTGAAGGGAAATGTACCCCGAAACTGTAACAATGCTAAATAATTGCAGTGGCACGTGCGACTGATGTCGCTAATGTCTAATAAAAAATCAAGACCGTTCAAAGAGGCTTTCATTTTCACAAATTGACGGCCTGATAAAAACAACAAAATCATCCTGTAAATGCACTTTTACGCCACCTATATCCATGCACTTTCAACATGAGAGCAGAGAAAAAAGCAATTTGCCATTCTCTAAAATCCCATAGCAGATCACGCAGTGGAACATCCACGAAGCATTATAATTTTTTCTAGCAATACCTTTGAAGGCTCTATCATAACGAGTCAAGTTAACCTGCACCCTTTCAACGGTCCGGATGAGTGGCTTTACACCAGCGCCAGACTGTAATGAATTCAATACCATTAGCACATTTTAAAGACGGTAATGTTGGTGGAATGGTTGGTAGCTGGGCTGAGACCATCACACCATGTACACAGTTCCCTTGAGAGGTTCACGTGGCACAAAGCCAGAATAAAAGTGGTGCTGGCTCAGTATTCCAACATGCCGTAGCGCCGTCATAATCCACGCGCCACCTTTGGCGCGCAAACCTTCAAACCTCACGTCAGTCAGCGTTACATCGGAGAAAATGTGCGCGTTACAAAAGTAGATTATTATTATTATTTTTAATAGTTGTTCAGTAGGGTCCAGTAAGCAAATTATAACATCTCAGCGCACTGGAGGCAATTTAGTCAGGATAATTAACCTAGGCAGCATGTCTTTGGATTCTGGGAGGAAACCAGAGTACCCGATGAAAACCCACGGGGACATGGGAAGAACTTGCAAACTCCACACAGAAATGTGCCGAGCCGGGAATCAAACTCGCGACCTTCTTGCTGCGAGGCACCAGCGCTACTCACTGCTCCACCGTGCCGCCCTTCTCCGATGTAACGCTGTCAGCCACGCCCTGCCTTGCGCGCCATGTCTGCCGGAATAGGCTCCGGCTCACCGCAACCCTGTCGAGGATTAAGCGCTTTCTGACAATGAATGAACGAATCGACGAAACTCGAGGGGGAGTTGAGAGCACCACCTACGCTCACGGCGCGCGCCCACCTGTATGGCGGAGTTCATGAAGCAGGTGTTGCCCAGGTTGCTGAGTCCGCAGAGTCCGGGCTGCGAGGTGCCGCGGCCGGGCTCCCGGTAGTCGTACGAGCTGTAGCCGTAGCTGTTGTAGCCGCTGCTGGAGCTGAGACACAAACAACGCACATCGGCGCGATACGCTTCACGGACTACACGAGCTTTCTGGACAGGAATTGTTTTCTTTTTCCAGGCGGGCGGGCACGGTTTATTTGTAGTTATGCGTGGAAATCAATATTGATTGAATTGTAAACAACGATATAAAAAAGGTGTGAGAATGAGAAAAAAAACGTGTACGAAACGATAATAATGATCCGAGCATCACATTCTTCCTTCAGATAATAAAATATGTAAAAGGTGGCCTTCATTAATGTTTGGATAGTCTCACTTAGTCCTGTGACTAAGTCGCTGTATATGTAACACCACAATAAAAAACGCTTTGTCCATCACAAAAAACTCCACTTGTTTAAACCTTATAGTGTAAACCAAGCTCTTTTTCCTTATGATTTGAATTGAACAATTTTACACAAGTTTAAATATTTCTTAAGAGCTCTCGACTGCACTCATGAGGACAGAATGTCAACATTCATAACTCATCAGCACTAGGTGTAGAAGCAGACACACGTGTATGTAGGCTGTGTTGTATGCACAAGAGAGCAACAATCGGTCTATCCATTTATCCAATGGCCTCTGAAAATACAGAATACAAATGAGGTCATACTGTACACAGACTTTGCATTCCAGCGCAAGGCCAAGCATCCTATGCATAAACGTCTCAACCGGCATCAACAAACTCACATTGATCTTCGTATTATTTTTATAAACGGCAGCACTTTGGTATGTAATCCATACAAAAAAATCAATAGGAGAATGTCCCTTAAGCATGCAAATGCCGATTGAAATGCATTGCATGATTAAAATATTGACAGTTTATGAATGTGTATCATGAAAAACAGCCAAACTCACCATGTAGACTGTTTTGTAAAAAACAATTCTGCATAAACTCGGGAATAAATGAGTGTGGAAGACAATAAAAGGAACAGATTTTTTTTTGCGATTTATTTATAGAGTTCGTTAATTGTAATTGAGTACTCGTTCACAATTGAGTACTCGTTCACTGTCAAATGTAATTGCTTTAAATGCCAACTCTAACACAAAAGAATACAGGATTGAATTCAAGATCCTCCTGCTCACTTACAAGGCTCTCACTGACGCAGCTCCGACATACATCCGTGACCTTCTTCAGGCACCCTCCTCAACACGACAACTACGATTCTCCAATACTCGCTTGCTGTATGTTCGCAGGTCGCACCTCCATTCGATGGGAGACAGAGCCTTCTCGCGCGTTGCTCATAGACTCTGGAATGCTCTTCCATTGGAAATTCGTTCAGCGGAGTCCTTGAACATCTTCAAATCTCGTCTCAACACTTACTTGTTCCGTAAAGCCTTCAAGCCGTCGTGCTAGGACCACTGATACGGCTCAATGCTGTCGTGCCAGGATGTTGGCTCTCCTCCCACCTGCACCTTCATGGGAGCCTTTGTTCCTTCCTCTGGCTTGGATTGTTGGTGCGGGTCAGTGGTGCCGTGCGGAGATGTTCCGATATGCGTCTGCTCAGGTGCATCTGTTCCCTCCTTGCTTGTTGTAGAATTATTATTATTATTTTCCTGTTGTTTGTGTCCTCTGTCTTGTGGTTTATCGCTATTGCTTCACTCTCGGTTATTTGGTCTCCCCGTTGTTAACATGCCGTTCTCTTTACAGCTCGGATAAAAAAAAAACCCAAAAATACTATAATAATTTGTTGCTGATTAACGTTCTCTGTCGTTGTTGATTTGTCGTTCTCTCCGCAGCCCTGTGCAGCGCTTTGTGACCCTCTGGTAAAAGGCACTCTATAAATGCTATTATTATTATTACTAGCATACGTTAGTTAAAATATCTTGCCCAGGAAAGACTGACTTTTTTATGCAGGGTCCTGCCAAGTTTTTCTAATAGGGAGCGATGTTGCCATGTATTGTCCTAATGAGTAATGAGCAGGTAGGTTTTTTAATCATTGGGATGTTTGGCCAATACAAAATACATTGTGTGTTATATTCGCTATTACAGAGAACCCAGAGAAAACCCATGCATACAGGGGTAATATCATACAAACTGTGCCTGAGTCGGGAATTGAACACAGGAACATCTTGCTGCGAGACAAAAGTGTCAGCACTGTGCCACCCTGCCACCCATAAATTATGTGCATTCACATAGCTCAAATTACAATCCTGTGACAGACTGTCACGTTAAAATGATACACCTATTTTCTACTTTGAACACACCTTCATAGCTGTTTACTTGGCTGCACAGTTTCTCTCGTTTTACCAGATGGCGAGAAAATGACAGGAGGTTACAGGCTCACAAAGTGAGAAAGGCATTCATTGCCTTATAACATTTACGTCTTCTTGTGACCAAACAAGAAACCCATTCAGAGTGTCAGTCTTGCCATTAAACCATTTTTCAGGAATGCCAGGCCATGATATTTTACTTTACATTATATTTGTCCACAATCGACATCAGTTGCGCTATCAGTATTTACATACACAACATGCATTACCAACCCTTCTTGGACTCACACTACATCACCACGTTATAACGGAGGAAGATTTAACAACATTGATAATGCCAGCCTTTTCCTGACATCCTTCCCAAGTCCATCACACTTCAATCACTGTAATATTATACTCAGCCAGGCAAATAGAAGCGAAGCTTTATTGATCTCTCATAGACACAGTTAAGCAGTCAAAACTGCATGTGACGGGACTTTATCGTACAAGGCTGACATAAAAATCTCCTCCATAGAAAACAAATTCCAGAGATTCCGGCTCAAATCCAGGAAGTGAGCACCGCTAAATCTCTACCGATACACAGGAAGTAGCACTAGTTCCTCGAGTTGCTCAGCCACCTCAAAGGGGTCAGAGATCAGACATTCTGCCAGACACTCATCACAAGTGAGTCAGTTTTTATTTAAGCCGGGAGGCACAGTTGAGCAATGTAGCTCTTTTTAACAGTTGTCCACCAGGGAGGAGTAAGCAACTTACAACATGTCAGGGCACCGGGGAAAATTTAGTCAGGACAATGAACCTAGGCTAGGCAGCATGCCTTTGGACTGTGGGAGGAAACCGGAGTACCCGGCGAAAAACCCACGCGGACACGGGGAGGACATGCAAACTCCACGCAGAAAGGCACTGGAGCCGGGAGTCGATCCCGGGACCCTTCTTGCTGTGAGGCGGCAGCGCTACTCACCGCTACGCCACCGAAGCAGGAGGTGCGACGCAGCAAGGCTAAGCGGTGTGGCATAAAGACGCACAGCACGGACTTACGTTCGGCCGTAGCCAGAAGAATAGGTGTTGGAGCCAATGGCAAGAGAGGAGGAAGCAGAGGAGAGGCCTGGGGAGGTGGGGAAGCTCCCACCCGTGCTGCTGCTGGCTCTGCCAGGGCACGCCACACCGGCACAGAACAGAGACGGCAGGCGCTCTCAGGGCCCAGGCTTTTGACAGTAATAATAATAATAACTTATTTCATTTATATAGCACCGCCTTTTGGCCAAAGGTCCCAAGGCGATACAGGAAACTGCAGAGAGGTGGAGGGAAGTAGCCACGTAGTCAGCCGGCGCCAACCGGCTGACCGCGTGGCTACAGACACTGCGTCCTGTATATTATGATGGTATCGGCCAATTCATGAATAAATGTTTTATAGTTGGAGGAAGAAACCGGAGAACACCCATACATAACAGGGGGAGAACACATCAATTCTGCACAGAAAGGCATCCGAGGGGGCAATCGAACCACGTCGCGCAGGACCTTCTTTCTGCGAGGCACAATGCGTCACCCTGCCGCCCGGCAGAGAAGAAGGCCTTACAGTGTGCTAGGGTTGCCGCGATACGGCCATTTCAACAAGACCAATGGAAGGACGGGGGGGGGATTGAGTTTAAAATTCACCAATCAAAAACAATCCCAAATTATTTTCCTTTCATGTATTACTCTTACAAAATTGCAATAAACTTTTGATCTTACGGCAAAGTTTGACAAGGCATTTTATTAAATACAAATTAATCAATCCCTGCAGAGGTTGAACCATGAGAATTTCAGAAAAGATACGCATATGATTCCAATAACAAGGCAGCCAAGTCTGCTGAATTCGCATACGATAGAGAGAGTATGGATTTCCTCCCTGAATTACGAATCACAGTATGCAAAAGGGTTTTCCAAATGCCAGCCGCAAAGGTCCTGCACAGTCATGCGTCTCCAGCCACGGATGTATAATGCGATTGAGCTAAAGGTCACCAGGCAGGGCCGAGACACGGGCCACCTCGAGCAATTAAGCACAGGACAGAAACCCTCGTGAGATTAATACATTCCCATTAGGGTTAAGGTTGGTGAGAAGTCTATGGGATGTTTGTCATAAAATAAAACTCAAAACATCTGTCAATAACACTGCGTGGCCCTTAAAAGAACTATATATAATATGTCACGTTTCATGCAATGGCCCTTCTTCATGGCAGGCAAAGGAAGGTTCCTCAGAGATGAAGTTGCGAGTTAGAGAGAGCACATTACACCAGGGCTCCTCAACATTTTGCACCTCAAGGCCCACTTGGGTCTGGTCTCCACGGACGACTAGGTGGTGCTCGCGGCTCACCGATGGGTCACGACCCACCGGTTGAGAATAATAATCATAATAATAGCATTTATATAGCGCCTTTCACCCGAGGGTCACAAAGCGCTGCACAAAGCTGCAGAGAGAACGACATGTCAACAACGACAGAGCACGCTTGATAATAAATAACAGTGGCACTCGGTACGTGAGCAGGTATTTGGCCCTTCACCAGTTTTCTCAGACTTAAATTACTACAGCGTGCAGGGTCTGAACATCAGCGCTGGCGCGCGGTCTCACTGTAAGAGCACTCTCCTTAATGGGTGAGTATGACTCCGCTTCCCCGATGCGTCACGCTGGAATTAATAGGTGCTGACTGGCGGCACTACGCCTCGCAGTCCATAACACTAAACGGGTAATGCGTTATCTTTGTAGGTGCTATGCGAATAAAACATGTGAAAACGAGCATACAAACCACTCGCGGACGCACTCATCCACGCGATGTGTGCGCACGAATGCGTCAAAGTACTCATCGGAGAAGATATGTAGATATACGTACGAATAAAACGTATCCGCTGTTTTTCAGACAGCATCCACCCAAATATAATACGAGCTACATTTGCAAGAACCTGTAAAATGTTACCATTCTTAACCGGTGGGTCGTGACCCATCAGTATGGCCGCAAGCGCCACCTAGTTGTCCGTGGAGACCAGACCCAAAAGGCCCTTGGGGTACAAAAGTTTGAGAACCCCTTTTAACAGCCTTTACCAGGGTTCTGATGTAGGTTTTTTTAATGGCTCCATGCATGAAAAGTGCTCTCTACAGCTGTTTATTCGGGATAGCCGTGTTGAGATCCTTCGCGACGTTTCGCCTCCCACATTGCTATAAACTAGGAGCGCTCTCCGTGTCACACAGCACACAGACACACATAAAAGCTCTCCTGCACGCCAGATGTAAACACGTTGTTTGTATTTTAACAGAGAGGACTGGGGGAACACAGAAAGGTGCCCCACAGTGGGTGGCAATGATTTGAATCTCAAACATCGCGGCTTAAATGAATCCATAATTGTTTACCTGAAAATGAGTAAATACAACAGCCGATGCCACAGAACCGCAAGCAAGACACAGATGCCATGCACGTGTCAGGGCGCTGACACTCACTTGTTTGAGATAAACTGCCGAGGCCACGATCCGTCTTCATTTTTTTGTTCGATAATGAGCACCTGCAACGGCAATCAGGAGACACCCGCGCCGCCCGTCATTAATTCGCACAGCATAGTCAGGGAACTCGCCGCTAAACAAGCAGCTTCTAGCCCAGGGGTTCTGAGCCTCTAAGGCCCAATTGGGTCACTTGGGTGGGTATGGCCTCCACGGACCACTAGGTGGCGCTCGTGATCCACTGTTGGGTCGCGACCCACTGGTTGAGAATGGCGGCTCTAACACACGCGCACCAACAGGTAACAGCGTGCGGGAAGAACCTGCTTCGCTAATCAAATTACTCTCTGCTGCGTGAAAGACCTCCGTGAAACAGACGACTGGCGCAAAAGAAGGGAACAATGGATTCATTAGCAATGGCTTAAATTGTAAAATGCATGGCAAGTGGAAAATCAACATCGCTGTGCAGCGTGACTTAACACCGTCACGGTTAAACAGCGCGATTTGAAAATGCACTGGCCGTGGTACAGTAATGCTTTAATGCCTGCACTATATTCTTCCGGGCAGGTATTCACACACAAGCACACTGAATAAAAACAAGGCTGTGGCATTCCGTATACCTTAAAGGACGCTCTTTCAGTAGTCACTTCAGCTATGGGACGTTGTCCGTGTAAATGCAGGACCCGTGTATCCATCCACTGCTGGATGAGGGCCTCCCAAGTCTCACGGCATGCGGGCAGCGCGCACTAACTGCCTAACTGACGCACTCGGCGTGGTACGTTACACACCGTGCGGCAAAAATACTGTGGTTGCTATCATCGTACAACGAAAAACCCCGAGCGTGCAATGTATTTCGTCCACTCCCTTACTCATCACTACTCAGCGAAGGGAATCGGCACACACAACACGCTCATTACTGTAAAGCACCAGCCCTGTTAGTCATACCCACGGGGGATGCTGACTCAACTGACATTTTACGAGAAAACCTATTCACTCAGCACCCGCGACAGGGCGCCCGTAATCCGCGGTGAGGACACCGCGGCCCGGAGGACGCCCGCTGCTGGGTGCCCACGGCTCACGGACACGGGAGAGGCGCCGGTCACCGACCCGCGTGTGGCTCAGCGGCGCTTGCCACCCCCGGCAAGCGTGCATTGACAACATTAAAACCCTAAGCGTGGCACAAATCAATTCGCATCAAATCCTGCACTCGCAGTTTATCTTCACACTCCCGATTGCGCGTGCAGCAAGTCAATCGTTGATGATTTGTTCCAATTATACGAATGCTAATATTTCACTTGCTTATGACGGAGCGAATCGCCCGGAATACACCCGACGTCGTCAGACAACGGGAGCAGAGCACGGGGTGAGAATTGAGAGTACTGAGATGGGTGACCGCCGTGCACCACGCAGGTGTTACAGTTCCCTGTCGAGCTACCTTGTCAGCAAGGGGCAGTACAGGCAAGTCCCATCTTCGCCAACCCGGGACTGACCAGCGTGATGAAGTATGGCAAATTAAGCCAACAACCCTCACGGTGTCGGGAGGGGGGGCTTCATCCGGCAGCAAGCGGACAGAGCGGCCACACGTGCGCGCGCACGTAAATCCTCGGACCAACGGACGGAAGGAAGAATGAGATCGAGCGGAACGGACAATACGAGGCCGTA
>JAZEWU010000025.1:7264229-7285009 GCA_036362915.1 Geotria australis | reverse complement strand
GCACTCGCCTGTCCCTGGCACAGCCCCGCGTCCTGGATGCTGCTGTCCAGCTTGTTGAGAGGCTCGTAGGTGTTGGACGTGTACTTGTTCCACAGCCGCGTCTCCTTGTCCTCGGGTATTTCAAACAGCTTCTTCATTTCCTTCTCAATCGTGTCTGTTTGGCAAAGAGGCAAAGGAGAATTATGCGCAAGCGGCGCTGCCGGTGCCTGGCCTGGACCGAAGTGGGTCCATGTTTTATTGAGACTCATCGGAGTTGTGTTTGCTGTCGTGTTGTGGCTTTAATTTGAACAACTGACACATATATGGTGAATTCATATGCAGCCTCTGATGATGCCGAGAATTGCTTAGATACCACAATAGAAACACATATTGATGTATTATTAACACCACGTGCAAATCCACATATCTGTATATTTGAAGGCTTATTGGGATGTTTAAAAAGTTTTTTCCAAACTTCACTCGAATTACGCTATCAGCATCATGTCGAGATATGACAAAAACAATTTAACGATTTTTTTTCAAACAGTTAATTGCAACTAGGCTAGAATCATCATTACGACTGCCCGGATTTTAACCTAGAAACTTAGCAGTTCGTCTCGGTATTCTAACTCCTGAGCCACCAGGCCACCTTATGGGAATGATGTCAACATCAGTAATTGCACTTAGCCGGTGACAATGTATTTTGGTAGCACTCAGAAGAGAACTCTGAAGGGTCCTTGTGTGTTAGGGTCCAAAGACACGCTGCTGCCTAGGTTAATTGTCCTGACTTAATTACCCCGGTGCCCTGAGATGCTGTAACTTCCTTACCCCTCCCCGCTGGACAACTGTTAAATAAAGCTACATAGCTCAACGGTTCCTTCCAGCTGAAATAAAGACTGACTGACCGACTGCATTAACATTGGGACGTTATTGAGTTCAAATCCCGGTGGGGTTGACCCGGGACATCATCGCTCCGGGGTCAATAACACGAGACATACGGCACTGTGAGCCGGCATTCCTCGTAGGAACGTGACATTTATAGCATGGAGTCGTGTTTGTCAAAGGGATGAGCACTGTGCCCTGTTCATCAGAACAGGGCTTCTCAACCTTTTGCACCTTTAATGCCCAATTGGCCCACTTGAGTCTGGTCTCCACGGACCACTAGACGGTGCTCGCAGCCCACTGATGGTTCGCGACACCCTGGTTGTGATTGGCGGCAATAGACCATACGAGCACTGACTGATTATGACACAAGACAGAGAAGCGAACCTGGACAGATCACACTGCGATGAGGGGCCCTGGTTGATTGAAACCATTAAGTACACGGTGGACAAGAGGGGGCAGGATAACCAAATGAGAGTAAATAAAACCTTGCATGTGTTTTTGTGTTAGGACCACAGCTGCAGAGGATGCGATAAGAAAATATTTATTGACTAAAAAACAAAGTTAACATTATCAAATTCAAGTGCATGTACCATTAAGATAATCGTCAGTTTGCACGGAAAATGTTTAGCAAAACACTTTGGTCTGCGTGGGTAGTAACAAAATGTTTTTTCCTATACTGAGATCATTTAAGAAGAGAAGGCTATATGTAGGCAATGTTTATGAAGGGTCTAAGGCATTATCTGGACTTTAATCAATGATAATAACCAAGAATAAAACGATAATGCTGCCATACTTCCAAGTACAGATAACACCTCACTTGCATGCCCTACCTTTGAAATTAGTGCACATTTCACGGCATACATGAATCATCTTGAACTTGGTTTGTAAAGATAAAACGTTACAGCATTACGTGAATATTAAACCTATTACCAATAATAAATCACTTTTTGGGGGTGGATCAGGTAAAAAGTAACGGTGTTGTAAACCCGCCTCCACCTGACACAATCATTAAGGTTTGATCACGTGAACAGAAAGTGTCAAAAATTTGACTTACCCATTAAGTATGTTAGAAACTATGTAAATTATAATTGAAAGTATAGTCTTGCTTTATTATGTATAATACTGTTCGCGAAAGCCTTCATGTTAAACCTAATACCTGAAATGTGATAGAAACCTTCAACAGGATGGTGTGATATAACACACCTTATACCACTTTAATCAAAGGCTGGTTGCCATTAAGGTACCCCGTAAAAAATACTTCCACCTGCATTTAAAGTGATACCAGCATTGCCGTCTATATACAACAAAATAATGCTTCCAATATGATAAACTCTCAAAAGTACTTAGCTATACCAATCAATCAACGCCTAGAGTGCCAAGCTCCGCCAAAAAGACTTCGGTTAATCAGTTCACAGAAACACACTTAATATGATTCACTGATGTCCATTAAGGAGGACGGTTACATTGACTTCAATTCAGCCTAAATGCATCTTGACATGGTCTTGTCCTAGGAGTCTCCTTTTAAAAGTGCATAGTTTCAGACTTTTCGCTTTAGCCACATGGTGTTGTTGTTGTGATGCTTGCAGTAAAATAAAACAATACCAGTGTATACCGATGTAGGTTTTCACGGCTCGATGTATGCGAATTGCTCTCCATAGCTGCTCTTTCGGGACAGCCGTGTCGAGTGCTCCGTCTCTCTACTTTGTGACGTTTCGCCTCCCACGCTGGAGCCAGAAACTCCCAGTGATGCCCCCGGCGTGGGAGGCGAAACGTCGCAAAGGAGACAGAAGGAACCCATCGACACGGCTATCCCGAACAAACATCTACGCAGAGCAATTCTCAAAACGGAAGAGTTTCGGGCTCACCGATTGTGTCGGCCTTGCTGAAATGCCGCGTGAAACTGTTTTCCACGTCCCCGTTCTCGCACAACTTGAGCTCCGTCAAGTACACCTCCACCTTGCAGTGCTTCACAAACATCCCGTGTTCCACCACCTGGGAGACGGCAGCAGCAGCAGCAACACGGTCGTATCAGCACCGCCGCCTCCTCGCACAGTCGCTAGGGTCTGCAACAGGGCAGCACGGCTTTCATTCACCGCAGAAGAAAATCAACGCATCTCCCCTGCTCCTAGACGCAGTGTGCCTGCGCTCATCTTTCAGAACGGCACCTGAGTAGTGCCGTTAAGTCTACATTGCAATAGATAGACAGATAGACGTTTATTATTACAGCAGAAAAATACCCAGTAAGCTTGTAAGCTCGTTAGGGGATTCCTGGGAGACAACAAACACAATGAGAGTGGAAAGTTCCTCCAAGGGAATGTGGAGTATCCATGAAGCAGTACCTATTGTTTTGCATCCAGAAAGGATGATAGGATAAATACGGTGACCCCTGACCATAATTCGAACTCGCAACCTTTCAACTGAGTGATGTGCTATACGCACATCGCCACCTTGGATGTAGCCATATTCAAGGCATTATTAATATTTCCACCGTTGTTTAACCAGGTGACAGTCCAGTGAGATAGAAATAAATGAGTAGTCTTACAACCAGAAGAGCCTTACTAGGTCAGGAGACACGTGTTTAAGTATGTTTTTTGTCGAATCACTAGAATCCCGCTTCCAGAGCTTGCAAGCTTACTGTACATTTTCTATTGCAATACTAGACATCCATCTCCCTCTCAAGGGACAGAGAGAGAGCGCTCGACACGGCTATCCCGAAAGAACAGCTCTGAAGTGCAACCATCATGAATCAAGCCGCGAAAACCAGTAGAAACATCTATCTTCTATTCCATGCATGTCTATCAAAAAAGGGATACGTTAAAAACCAAAGGAAAATATTGACTGCTACATTTCTCGTATAGTGTAGTTGTGGGTGGACAGGATGGCGTCACGGGGAGGGTCGGACAGGAGGAGGAGGCAAACGTTGCTCTTGTCCCCAGCATAAGTGTGCCAATGGCTGTGGGAAACAAACCGTCGACCTAGCAAATTGGCTCGCTGTGAAACTGCTTACCATGAGGTTATACGGCTGCCTAATCAGAAGCCTTTGTGGCCTGAAAACTTCCACTTTACATTTAACTGAAAATTTAATTTCCCAACTACACTGCTCAGGCTTAAAACGTCCTCAATGTGGCCAGTGACAGTGTTGACGTTAGTAAAATTTCAAAATCCCTTTCCTCGGTTGCGTATTTGTTTCCACGACGTAACTTTAAACATTCAAGAACAGTGGCTGCTTTTGGGATGAACGCTAATCCTGGCTACAATCATTTTGAGTTTCTTCACATTATAGACGTGCTTTCTAAACTATCACAATTTGTGGGTTTTCACGGCTCTCCATAGCTGTTCTTTTAGGAACACGGTTATCCCGAAAAATCAGCTGTGGAGAGACATTCTTATTAAATTCGATTTAAAATGTCTCAGGTTGGCCACATCATTTACCCTAGGCCACACCTGGTCTGCAGTAACTGCTCTGTATACCAACTGTGTCATGGTGACATTGTCAGCGGGACATGACGAAGAGTTTAAAAAATATACTAATCAATTCAAATGGAGTCACCAAGGAGTGTTCCGTGCTACAGGACATTGTGTGCACAAGAGAATACGTGGGTATACGGGCAGTTGGTATTTTTTTTATATAAATGCTGCAGATATCATAATCCTCATTTCACCAGTTGTAAATGTAAGACCGGCTTGACATCATCGTTTATAGCTTTATAAATTGCGAACTTGTATGACAAGCCATAACTGGTTATAAAGCATTAAATATGTATGACTTGAACATGCCCACGCTTTGGAGAGGAGGGCACACTGTACAAACATTCCAAAACACCACGTCGTCGCATGAAAACAACACGAACGCAGCACAAACCTGCGAGTGACCGCTGTGTATTTACACATTCCTAGTCTGGTCGCTGCCGGGGAGAGTTGTGTCTACTTGGGCAGGAATGTGGAATGCGTAAACCTGCAGCGGATTGCGCGTGGCAGATGGGTCCGCGCTTGGGATTAAATCGCGACGCTGTCGCCCGGCTCTGCCGCCGGGGAAATCACCAGCAGGCACGGGGAGCTACCGACCGCGCCGCTTGCGTAATACGCCGCTCTTCAGAGCGCCACAGCCAGTGCCAAGCTGCCACTTAAAGCACTTGCCCACGTGGCTGTGCCGATCAATAATTGAGAGCAGGCAGCAGACAGTTGCGTGGACCGCACTGTGCCCACCAGAGCAGCTTAGGGTTAATTATGGAATATACGACTTCAAAACCCAAGGCCGTTAAAAACTTGATAACGAAACTTCCAACTCCCCAAATGATGTTCGGTTATCAATGGTCATGGCTAGCAAGCCATTGACACAGAAGACCCCATCCCCGTCCCAATCTACTCGCACCACTCGCCGCAACGCTCTCACTCACTCCGCAGCTCCGCGCAACACTTACTCAACATCCGCCCCACCCCGCGCTCAAAATCAAAACCCGCAGAACGGCGCTTCTCGATATGCAACCTATACAACTATCTGTGTCCGCCACGTGGAACAGCCTCCCCCTGCACCTTCGACAAACCACCGTCCGTCTCATCTTGCCTTGACGCTGTCTCAACAAGCATTCTGTCCAATTCCCTCCGCGTGACTCGATTCAAACATTCAGCAATATATATGACCGTTGCTTGACTCCTGCTTGAACCTGGTAAGGGGATTGTCCTGCGGCATCCAGGACATTGGTGTAATCCTTAACCCTGAGCTCATTGTCCAATCCCACATCTATAACCTATGCAAAACCTCTTATCGGCCGGCAGGGTGGCGCAGTGGTAACATCGGTGCCTCACATAAAGGAAGTCCTGCCCGAGGTGGTTCGACTCCCACCTCGGGTGCCTTTTTGTATGGAGTTTGTGTGTTGATGTAAAAAGAGAAAAGGTTTAACCCTTTTTGGAAATAATACAAGTGTTAAAACATCAAGTTTCAAGGAAAATGCATACATTATTAAGGCATTTTGTTTGCAGGTTTTGGCAAAAGCATACGTGTTTTTTTGTAAACTGATATAGGTTTTCACAGCTCGATTCTTCATGGTTGCTCTTCAGAGACGGCAATCCCGAAAGAACAGCTTTGAAAAGCAACCATCAAGAATCGAGCCGGGAAAACCTAAATCACTACACCCTTCAATTTGACAAAATCTAAAATAACATTATCCAGGCATCGCAGGGTGTCACCGTGGTAACACTCTTGCATGCACTAATGTATACCATTTACATCAAATTCTCTTAATTTTAAATAGCAAATAAGCACGGACTGTTTTTGTCAGTTCAGCTGTTGGTCGTAGAGTCTATAACCCAGAGTAAGCGAAACGCACAACGGCCAACACAATCCCTCACAAACACCGCTGTCGTGCTGAATGAAACGACGCACAAACAATATTGCGGAACGACAACAGGTCGCAAACGCACACTCCGCACAACAATGCTTTGGGACAATAGCTCTTGGCATTTTGGCAGCCACCATAAAAAAATGTGACTTCGATTCCACGAGAGGGAGCTCCGGGGCCATTATAAAGGGGATTTGGCCTACTCTTCCATGCTGGCCAAGCATCTTAGAAGAGGTGGGAGTACCCACACTTTACCCCACCACTGGTGGCCTGCCGATCGACTGTGACGCACCCATTAATGCTGTGAGTGGACAGAGGCGGTGGGATTTAAGACGTTTGTTCCAGTCCTGCCCAAGGCAGTATGCGTCCCGCCCCGGGCACCTTTCTGTGTGGAGTGTGTGTGCTCTCCCCCTGTTCTGCCTGGGTTTGCTCCGGGTTCTCCAGTTTCCTCCCACAACAAAAAAAAACACTCTTTAATTAATTGGCCGATGAGATCATAATATATAGGACGCAGTGTGTGGCAAAATGTTGGTGCCGGCAAACCGCCTGGCTGCCTCTCCCACCTCTCTGCGGTTTGCTCGCACCTCTGAGTCGTTCTCTCTTCGAATTAATACCTTCGACATTGAAAGAATACGTGCCACGCGTTATAAATTGTAACTATTATTATTAACTGCCGTGCCGGGAGATATTACGAGTGACCATTACGCCACAGTGGCATAAAATTACACCGCATAAACCGATTGATAAAACTGTGCCATAGAGCTCCAGTTTCAAGACAGACCTTCCAATGGGACACAGCTTGTATTCTTGGCTCTGACCAAGCACTCACTGGTCCTACTTGCAGAGAATTCTCAAGAGCCACACATCTGCAAGCAGTTTATGGCAGCAAGCTTTAAAGGTCCTCTCGGAACGCAAGCAGAGGAATGGATTCACGAGTCTTCATTGCTTGCAGGTGTGGCCTTACATTCGGCATTCCCAGTCTAGCCTGCAACCTTGCTCAGTATCCAGCACTTGCAAGATGGGCGACAGAACGTTGGATAGATGCGATAGATAGATGTTTATTATTACAAGTCAGCTTGCAAGTTATTTGCGGGATTCCTGCGATACAACAGGGTGGTGCAGTGGAAACACTAGTGTTTCAGAGCAATAGGTCCCTAGATTCAATTCCTCACTCGGGTGCCTGTGTAGAGTTGGTATGTATGCATGGGTTTCCACTGGGTTCTATGGTTGCCTACAAAAGTTATATGCATTGTGTAATAATAATAGCATTTATAGACATGTTGTTGCGCAAAAATCCCAATACAGGAGTCTACTGAAAAGAGTTTTCAGTCGGTGTAGCTTTCATGGGTAAATAAGTAATGATGATTATGTGTTTAACAATATCTACCGATGAACTTCACTGATGGCCTACTTGACATGATTTATAAAATCTTAAAAACCTGCAAAGATAATTTTAACCAGTGGTAAAATAACTGTCTTTGTTCCCATGCCAACATATTACTGTCTGCATATGCTGAGGTTTATGGGAGAAGTACCTCGTCTCTAAATGATTTTATATTCACACAATTCACGCTGTGGATTTATTGAATGGTGAGACACTACATTCTTAGAGACCTTGGCTTGAAAACCACTCATTCATGTAATGTGACCATTTAAAACATTCTGCTACCATGAATAACAGCAACAGATTATGTGTGAAATTACACTGATAATAAAAGTGCAATAGAGCATGGAATGCCTATGTAATATTCAGTTCACAATATTTATCAAAATACAAGTTATTTCTTTACGGTTGTACTGCATTATGGGGTTGTTTTTTTCAAGACGAGTTTCAATTATGTAGACTTCCCACGCAGAGCTGACAATGCTCCGTGATTTACAATACATGACAGAGCGCCTTTGTGCGTCAGGATCCTCCGTCACGGGAAAGACGCTACCTGGACGGAATAACAGACGAGGCGCGCACCAACGACCGGCAAATAAAGCACGCCAATTCAAAATAAACATCCATCTGTACCGATGCATGTGGTCACGGCTCGATGTATGAGAATTGCTCTCCACAGCTGTTCTTTCGCGATAGCCGGGTCGAGTGTTCGCTTGCTCTCCTTGGTGGCGTTCAGCCTCTCAACGCTGAGACGTCTTTGGCATGAAGCAAGAAAACGCCTGACAACGCCTCCAAGGTGGGAGGCGAAATATCACGCAGGAGAGAAAAGGAACACTCGACACGGCTATCCTGAAAGAACGGCTTTGGAAAGCAATTCTCGTACATCGAGCTGTTCTTTTGTTTATCCAGAAATGCTTTGGTGAGTTTAATCGCGTACACGGTCGCGGTGAGCAGGAGCCTATCCCGGCAGACATAGTGCACAAGGCAGGGTTATACCCAGGATGGGACGTCAGTCCATCACAGGGCACTGGGGGCATTTTAGTCCGCGGGGCAATTTAGTCTGCAGGCCAATTAACCTATGCAGCAGCATGTATTTGGGCTATGTTTAGCCGATTACTTTTAACGATGTTTTTCTAGATCGAGTACCCCGAAAAAGACCAGCACACCCAACGTATTCTAACAATCGAAAAAGTCCGTAGAGATGTGTTCACAAACCCGCTTGTTGTGCTGCCATCTCCTGTTCAATTCACAGCCCAGTGTGTTTTGGGAGTTGCCCAAATCTGCATCATCCGCCGATGCCGCTCAAGAAACGGAGTACAGACACGCCTGCCTCATTCTACTCTACACGAAATCCGGGACAACCTCAGAGTAGAGTCGCTGCTTCTTCGGATTGAGAGGAACCAGTTGAGATGGTTCGGGCATCTGGTAAGGATGCCCCCCGGAAGGCTCCCTCGGGAGGTATACAAGGCACGGCCCACTGGGCGGAGATGTAGAGGCCGACCCAGGACACGCTAGAGGGATTATATCCTTTGGCTGGCCTGGGAACCCCCCAGAAAGAGCTGGAATCTGTTGCTGAGGAAAGGGATGTCTGGTCCACTCTCCTTGGACTGCTTCCACCGCGACCCTCATCAGGAAAAGCGGTTTAGAATATGGATGGATGCTCGTTATGCTGCCACCTTCTAATATATGCACTACTCTGAAGGTATGAAGCTGCTAAGGAAAATCTCTGATACCACAAACTTCAAAGAGGCTGCTGGTGTAATCCCTAAGTTAACGCAAACCAATTTGGATAATGAGAAAAATCACTCTGAATATAAATGAGCGCCGAATCATTCACCGACAAGCGTAACATAGCGAATGATTACCAACGTGTCAAGCACTGTGGCATTAAGCAAAGACCTTAATGAGCTACTTACCAAGTAATGCAACAATATCCTTAATGAGATCAAATTTCACAACACTATCAACATAGAAAATGAGCAAATCTCTGAGAACAAAAGAACATCAATAATTAAGAATTCAACAAGACACTGCAGCCCATATGGTAAACTATTCACGAATGCAGCTTCACTACTATACTAGCAAATTGACAAAAAGAAACCTTAATTTGCTTGCCATGAATTTCCCGCTCAATTCAGGTGCTGTTTGTTGCTGCCGCTTGGCAGTAAAAAGCAAGAGATGGCGCTGATAATTTAACCCTCATTGAGCATGGTCTGAAGTTGCTCGACATTCTGTATTCAAACGTGAGTGTGCTGCCCATCTTATTCACTTAATTTTATTATAAAGCTCACACACTGCCAAGCTATACAATGTTTGCAGAAAATGCATTCTTTAAAGAGCCAGTGCGTTTGATTCATTCGCAACGTGCACTCGAAACTGTTTTGATGAAAAACAGTTATTACAACATGGGCACTTTGCTAGCCGTGCACACGCTAAAAGTACAGTGATGATTAACGTTCCTCCTATGTTTATCTGAAAACGCAATGTCCCAGAAGTATCGTTTGCCGCATCCTCTACACAGAAACCGTGGAGCATTATTCCACTGTCACGGTGCCTCACGAAAATAAAACCTACAGCTGACAATAATCATAACACAGCTGGAGAGACGGTGCACAGTACAACATTGCGTGAGATTTATTTGACAAGGCAACAGTAAACAAAACAAACTGATGAAATTAAATCAAGATTCAACCAAAATGCAATGCAGTATAAGAAGGTAACAAAATAATGAATGCGATCCATGCTTTATATGGAGCACTTTACAAATAAAGCCTGGTAATCCCACAGCATTTATTTCAAAAGCCTAACTCTGCTGATGACATCAAGAAGGTCAAAACTAATCCAGGGTCTCTTGCTTCTACATGTGCGTATGGCTAATATTGCTCTGGAAAGCCAGTCGGGTGATGGACTAAAACATGTTTTCCTTATGTTTGGAGACACGCAATGGAGTTCTGCTTACGTGTATTTTTACTTTAAAATAGTAATAACTTGACGCATAGGCAGTTTTAATTTTAACAAGCGTGGCAGTCTTTTAATACTAATAATAATACGTACAATTCATAACGTGTGGCACATATTCGATCAATTTCTAAGGTATTAATTCAAAGAGGGGAACGACTCAGAGGTGCGAGGTATCCTGTAGAGGGGCTGTTAAGGCACGCAGTTCGCCGGTGCCAACCTGCAAGACACTGTGTCCTATATATTTTGATGTTATTGGCCAATTAATAAATAAGTACGTTTTGGTTCTCGGAGGAAACCGGAGAACCCGGAGGAAACCCATGCAGAAGAGAGGGAGAACACACACACTCCACACGGAAAGGCGGGAATCGAACCATCTCGGGCAGGACATTATTTCTGTGAGGTGCAGATGTTACCACTGCGCCACCCTGCCGCCCAATACAGTGTCTAATAATGAACACACTAATGTCAGAAGGACTCCACAATATCTAAGCTTTTGTTAAGTGCAAGCTACATTTTAAAGTACCGTAGTGATACGTCTATCATAACGCAGCCACAACATAGTCAGCCCTCCCAAAGGAGTTGGTGAAAACCATGCAACTTGTGTTTTAACGTTAAGTGACTTCCAATTGACCGAGTCAACACGTTTGATGTAATTTGGGTGACGTCAACGGCAAAAAAAACACGAGTGTAGAACGTGCAAAAGGGTCTGCTTAAGGCAGCGAGATTGAGGGTGTGCTAAGACAAGTGTGGCTGGCCTGGCAAGTATAAACGCCCTATTATAATAATATTGATAATACAGCAACATTTCCAAAATGCGCTTGCCAGCAGAATCATAACGCTCCCTATTGTTTATCGGCATCATCAGCCACTATCCACTGCTGGATGGAGCCATCCCCGTAATCAGCAGGTCGCGAGGTGCAATCCTGGTAGAGGGGTGAGCACAGCTCACGATCCGGCTAACTCCAAGCGGCCCGTAACATCACAACCAGTTCCGGGCGCTTCCTTCACTAGCCCGCACTGACCAGTATGGCAAGGTGCGGCCAAAACAAGCCCCCACGATCGACGCGACGTGAGGATGTGACAACGGGGCTGCGCGTACACACGACGACAAGAAACGTCAACACAAGCGTGCCCTCCACGTACGGTCCCGCGTCCGGAGCAACAACGAGCGGCGACGACCTCACCTTGCGCGCGATGGGCTTCTGACCCTCCATGCAGCCGTACCAACTGACCAGCTTGTTCCACGCCTCGGTGGGCACCAGCACGTAGTCCAGCTCGTCGATGAGGTTCTCCTTCAGGGTCTGCTCCTCCGTCTCTTCGTCACGGGGAACACGCGGCACGCTCGCCCGCGTCACTACGCTGCCCCCGTACGCGCGGTACACACCGCGGGATTCGGGATCGTGCGCGGCGCCGGTTCCGCGGCGTTCGCCGCGACGAGCGTCGCAAACTCGCCCGAAACATTGAATAAATGTACCGGGGGGTAGAACGCTGTTTGCTGCACGAATGTTGAACGGTGCTCTTTGCGTTGCGAATAATAAAAAGAAAGTGCGCCGCGCGCTGCTCGGGTTTAGCTTC
Source organism: Geotria australis (assembly GCA_036362915.1). NCBI lineage: Eukaryota > Metazoa > Chordata > Hyperoartia > Petromyzontiformes > Geotriidae > Geotria > Geotria australis. The sequence goes on along the minus strand of JAZEWU010000025.1, from coordinate 7,272,886 downwards.
CGAATGATTGCTTTTGGCTCGATAAGGCCACGTGCTGCAGGGCACTGTGCGAGGGTGACGGAGAGATACACCCGGTAAAATGCGGGAGGGATAAAACGACTTCATTAGAGCTTTTAGCAAGGCCGTTAGTTTAACAGAGGCCGATCTATACGCCGTGCCGATGGCCACCGCGCTCTCAAATTATGGCGCGCGGCGACGGTTTTTTTCAACGTCTGTAAATGCAGCTACTGTGAAGATGTGATCGGCGTCTCTGACTCAACACTAATGAACAAGCGACAGAGTAAAGCCTAATTCATTAAAACGCACAATGTGTTCTTCAAACATGTGGAAACGACGGTTGCAGTTAGAATGAAGTACGCGCGATATTGTATATTTACAATTTTACAAAACTGGTTGGTGTGACTAGAACATTTGTTGACATGGCGATAACACCTTTCAGTTGTATACGTTCGGTTACTAAGGCAAGTTGTGGCACGTCGACATGTGTGGGAATATTTGCCGAGTAAGCACTGTATTACACAGCTCACTGCTCAGCAGTACAGCCAGCCAAGGTGACCCCGAGTTATAAGGTGTGGCCAATAAAGTCAATATGAAATACAGTGTGAGTAACAACGACTGTTCTCACAGTCAATAAACTGGTACTCACAAGCGGCCACACAGGGCACAACCACTCAGCCTCATTAGGTCGTAGCAAGTAAGGTGAAATTATTTTAATTATTCCCCATGTTCTTAATTAGTATGGAAAAGTGCAAGCATATCATTGTACACATTCAGAAGGAACATATGCAATACATCTGTACACACTAACCTTTTAAAAGGCCAGAGTTGTCGACTGGTCCAGGCAAGCTCTGTTGCCCCATCTGGTGCATGTCCCAGCTGTCGAACCTGACAAATTTCTTCCATAGCTTGAACCATCGGCTGTCAATGAGGTACCTGTCAAGAGAAATGCAGCATTTCACTCAAGCATTTTTCCATAATTTCCTACAGTGCTCCACCAAGTGAAACGCTTCCTTCGCTAATGCGGGTGGACAATGTTGGGTTTTTGCAACGTGAATTCACGTTGGCATATATCCCTGGGTGAGAGCCACCACGTGGCTTCACCGAAAGCTATTTCATTTCCTCGTACAGTAGTTAAACAGAATGCCGAGTTACATATTTACATCCATGCATAATTGAACATGCTCATCTGGCTGTGTTGTGCGCTGATGAAGCAGGGCTGGCTTAAAGGAAGCGGGTTTATACATTTCAAACCGTGCCAATGTAAAACCTATTCCCTCCAACAATGCAGTGGTTCGGACAATGTCACCTGCAGTTCAACTTGAGTGCTGAAGCAATGTGACAATTATTTTATTGTACTGATGTAGGTTTTCACGGCTCGATTCGTGATGGTTGCTCTTCAAAGCTGTTCTTTCGGGACACCCGTGTCGAACAGCTCTTGATAGCGATTCTCATGCACCCAGCCGTGAAACCAGAAATCATTCATTGTTGGTATGTTTTACTACATCAACCCCAGGAATGTGGCCTCAAGGCTAGAAACTCACCACAGTCCACGTGGTTACGATGAGTGGTGATGATTATGACATCATCAACCCCCACATACCTCTTCGGTAGGGTTATAGGTTTCATAAATTAGGTTTAATGTTATAGGTTAATCGGCTTGCAGACTAAGTTGCCCTCGGTGCCCTGTGATGGACTGTCGTCCCATCCTGGGTGTAGCCCTGCCTTGCGCCCTGTGTCTGCCGGGATAGGCTCCGGCTCACCGCGACCCTGTACAGGATTAAGCGGTTTATGACAATGAGATTTAATGAGTTATTAGTTTAATTGCACTTACTATTATTACAACAGCTATCGGTATATTGTGAATATTGTTTGGCTCGATAAATGGGTTGCTCATAGCATTATATTACACATTTTTGGGGGTTTTTGCCTTGCCAAAAAAATTCCAGTAAAAATCTGCCGACGTCTTCACCACCAAGAAAGAAAATAAAACCTGCGAGGCGACGCGTCTCACCGGTTTCTACAAGATGTGTTTGAGCAAGAAGGGCTCACGGTTGTTTTGTCACAGCCAAATTACCACAGAATCACCATCGTTGTGTAATATCACCCTAAACGTGAAACACTGTTCTTTATAAAGACCAGCCGGTGCAATTCCCTTCACATTTTTTCCTTACTCTGCATAAAAGAAGCAATCAAGAAAAGTGGACGAACCCAAGGGCTAACATTCGCTGTACAGCAATTCTATTGGGCGCGGAGTGTAGTGCACTTTACCGTAGCGGTAACTTTTCCAACAGCAACCGAGCCGCACCATTTGTCACTGGAAGGTTTCTTATGCTGTCACAGCTGTATTATCATTTTCCCTTATTTCTTAATGCTAAATGGAATATGAAATGATTGATGAAAATGTTACGTGCAAATGCGCGTTACAGTAACAATGGGCTCACCAACGTCCACACCGTGGATAAACGACAACATAACTCAGCGGCCATGTGGCCTTTGCTAAGACTGGTGATAAATAACAATTGCGGTTTTGTTATGGCTTTTTGTCTGAGCCCATTACAGAAAAAAGCTATTCGAGTCACCTCGCACATCTACGTAACATTATTTAAAGCAACAGTGCTTTAAAAAAAAAAACATTGTGTCTATGTAATTCCTAGCATGTACCTCTCTATGCTTCAATGCACTTTTCAGCAGAAATGCCATTTGTCCATGTTTCTGAGCCATCCTGCCCGTGACCACACGCGGCTTCCTCGTGTCTCCAGGTTTTCCATCTCTCTCGTTGATCTCACTTTCATTTCACTCATCGGTTTATCTCTGTGTCTCAGTGAGACACTCGGCTGGGCAGGCCCGCGTTCGTTGGGCCACTCCAAGAGACAGTGTGGGCCACATGTGGCCCTGCGTTACCAGTTTAAGGAACCTGCCGTAGTGCATGGAATGAAGCTTTCATACCACTGAGGCTTTAAATTCACTGAATAACTAGTGCAGGACAGCATAGTGTTATAGCCATCACAAACACTGTATAGGGTGTAACAATCGATCAATTAATACTGGCTCTTCAACTGAATGATACACGCATCGAGTTACGTAAGAATCAATGTTTTTCGACTCACGTTTTATGTAAAGGTTTCACATGACACGCGCATCATCTAGAGTCCCCTACGTTCACCACAATGTCATAAAATGCAAGACACTCGAATCGAATCACGACCCCGAATCGCTACAATTCAAATCGCTGGGGTAAGAGACGGGGAATCGTTACTCCCCTATTAAAATGCGCCACTGTCTCCCGTGCCTTGTGTGGATGGAGCACGCTTACCCCCGAGTCAGTCACAATGGGTGCACGGCTTGATGCTTCCAATCTCCCCCGTGCCAAGTCATGCCATATGCTCAGTGGACGTTAAAGACCACCTGGGTCATTCTCAATAGCCCTTTGTCCGTCGCGTCATAGACCAATCATTAAATATATTGACTAAAAGCTTCTCTTAATATTATATGTAACATATTCAATCATCACAAATGACCCTACATTTTAAGTGGTTCATTTCCCTCAACTCTCGCAGTTATCCGTCATTCGATCAATGGTCCTGTGTGACATTTTGATGTGGCCATTTTGCACATTGTGAATTCAACTCTAAAGCAGAACTCCTTTTCAAGACAATTCTCCATGTAGCCTCTTTATCATACAAATATGAACGAATCCTGTACTATAAATAAGACCCTTAGCACATAAGGAGTCAAATGGAAGACTTTCCATAATGGATTATTGGGCAAGAGCCAGTGGTGAAAATTTCACATTTCCATGACGGGTGCTTGATGGGCTGATGTAATACTGTGCTAAACTGTACTCTGCTTTGGAAAAATCATAATAAAACAGTTTAGTTTTAAACTAAATGGACTATATTTTAAATAAAGATTAAGACAAACTACAATGTGTGGATTCGTAAGTGACTGCTTCATTATAGACAACATTTAATTCCAGTGAAATCGATGAAAAGCTATTGATTTATGTGTGGATTGTACACAGTACTCTATTACACATTCAGACGCCAACTACATTATCATAAGATCCTCTTTACTGTATTTCTAAATGCAATCTCAGATAGAGTACAACTACTCCATCCATCCATTTTCTAAACCGCTTGTCCTGGTGAGGGCAGCAGTCCAAGGAGAGTGGACCAGACATCCCTTTCCTCAACAACAGATTCCAGCTCATCCTGGGGGATTTCCAGGCGTTCCCAGGCCAGCCGAAGGATATAATCCCTCCAGCGTGTCCTGGGTCAGCCTCTAGGTCTCCGCCCAGTGGGCCGTGCCTGGTAGACTTCCCGGGGAGCCTTCCAGGGGGCATCCTTACCAGATGCCCGAACCACCTCAACTGGCTGCTCTAAATCCGAAGGAGCTGCGACTCTACTCTGAGGTTGTCCCGGATTTCTGTGTTTATATTGGTTAATTCGTATGTTGTATCGCATGAATTCTACTTCCAGAGCTTGCACGCTCACTGGGTATTTTCCGCTGTAATTAAAACATCTAATAATAATCACATTCATTTGAACTGAATACGAATTTACATTTTTTTTACGAATACGCGAATATGGGTACAGTACGTGTATGTGCTTATTCACAATCAGCTACCATTACCACATGTCCTCCTAAACTATATGCTGTATCAATCATGATTATTTATATGCATTCGAAATTGAATATGACAGGAGAAACTAAATTATACATGTGCAGCATGTGTGCACAGCTCACTTGTACATGTGCAGATTGAGAAATCGCTCACGCCGCCCAGCACACACTCGCGTGCTGCACTTCCGAACGAAACATGAAATGCCAATTGAGTGAGTGATGAGAAAGCACTAAAAAAGACTGTGCAGTACTGAGTGCCGACCGTGAAAGTTACACAGTAGAAACCCACTCCGCTGACAGCACCACCTCCTTCCTCCGTGTTGCGCAACTGCGTCTCTCCAGGCGCAACACATACCAGAGCCCGCGCTGGACACGGGGTGCGCTTGCCAATAACATGTGCCCCGTTGATCCAGCAGCATTTGGTTTTCACGATGAGACCGAAGCCAGGGGCCCTGACTTTGTTATCCGAAACAAACAATGGACGGTCACTGCTCGAAACGTCGCCTATATATTTTTTTCGTATTAAAGCAGTGGTGACTCACAGACGCGTTGATTGTTTTGTTACAAATATTGGCGTGGGAAGACGAAATTTCGGTGGTTCAAATTGTGTACAGTATTTATACGCAGACACAACGGCGTAATGTACTTTAATAATGACATTAGCTATGCAGTACTGTACACACAATGCTGAAAAATAATGCAGTACAGTGCACTGCTGTGAAACAGCACTATTACAGTGTCGTACCACAGCCAGACTACCACACCAATACAGTACTGTACCACCGCAATACAGTACCAGTGCGAGACAGCACCACGGCAATACAGTACCAGAGCAAGAGCGGCACAGCGCGACAATACCAATGGAGTACCACGAGAGAGGCACAGCGAGACGATACCGATACAGTATCAGAGCCTGACAGTACAACATCGAGACAGTACCAATACGTCCATGATTACAGTAGCAGTACAGTTCCAGGGCGCCACCGTTGCGCATCACATTGACACATTCCCCCACCCGCAAGGCCACTCGGCCTTCGCGAGATCTCATTCCCCAGCGCGTCGGGGACACATCCAGGCGCCACCACCGCGGCCGCGACAAACAGGGACCACAAACCCAGCGACGCGATCCGGGATTGACTCCCAGCAAGCGGGCGCTCTCGCACCCGCAAGCCACCCCCGGCTCCGGCCGCGGTGAGCCACCGGGGCCTCCGAAACACTCACCCAGCCACGCCCCAACGACCGCGAGCCCCACCGCGCACCCCCAGCCGCGCCCGGCAGATCCGCGGACCCCCTCACCAGGTGTCCCCCTTCTTGAGCGGGATCTTCAGGAGCAAGGCGACCTCGTTCTTCTGCGCCTCCAGGTCCGGCGAGCCGCCCTCCGCCATGGTGGAGCCTGGAGCATCGAGGGGGGCGGGGCTAGCGCGGAGGGGCGGGGTGTCGGGGGCGGGGCTTGTGCTCGAGGGGGCGCGGCCTCGGTGTGGAGGCGGGGTTCACGTCGAGATGGGCGGGGGGTCTGGGAGGGGGCGGGGTTCACGTGGAGATGGGCGGAGACAGGATAGAAAAGATGTTTATTGTTCATTAATTGTCATTATAATAACAGCATTTATAGAGCGCCTTTCACCCAATGGTCACAAAGCGCTACACGGGGCTGCAGAGAGAACAACATGTCAGCAACGACAGAGAACGGAAAATCGGCAACAATTTTTTTGGGGCTTTTTTATAATAATAATATCATTTTATATAGCGCCTTTCACCCGAGGGTCACAAAACGCTGCACAAGGGCCGCGGGGAGGACGGCATGTCAACAACTAAAGAAAAAAACAGCTAATAAAAACCAAAGCAACGAAAATTAAATGATTAAGCGGCCCTTGTGCAGCGCTTTGTGATCCTCCGGTGAAAGGCGCTATATAAATTAAAATTATTATTATTAATCCTGTATAGGGTTGCGCTGAGCCGCAGCCTATCCCGGCAGACACAGGGCTATACCCAGGATGGGACGCCAGACCATCACAGGGCACCGGGGACAATTTAGTCCGCAGGTCAATTAACCTATGCAGCAGCATGTCTTTGGACTGTGGGAGGAAACCGGAGTGTCCGGCGAAAACCCACTCGGACACGTGGGGGATCAGTCTTCTTCATCTTTGCGATTCTTCGAAGCACGATGGTCAGCTTCTGGACATCGTTTGGGGGATCAGTGAGGCACAGGCAAAGATGGATGGTTCTCGAGCCATGTTGACGTGATCAACACTAGGGGGCAGCCCTCCTACGGGCACGATGGAGCTGCCTTCACGTGACCCTCATCACTCACAAACACTCACGTGCACATTGTCACGCGTGTTTACGGATCAATTTGTCACAGATATAGATAGCTGTTTATTATAACAGCAGAAAAATACCCAGTGAGCTTGCATGCTCTTTACGGGACTCCTGCGACACAATAAACGTGCGAATTGCTGACAATAACAAAAATGGCAGCAATACACCATGATTGCTGCTCTGAGAAATGGGCGGCAGGTTGGCGCCGTGGTAACATCTGCACCTCACAGAAAGAAGGTCCTGTCCGAGAGGGTTTAAATACGCCGGGGACGCCTTACTGTGCGGAGTTTGTGTGTTCTCCACGTGTTCTGCGTGGGTTTGTCTGGGCTTTCAATATTAAATTTACGTCCTTTCTCGTGAATTATATTTCGTGTTTAGAATGTCATTCTCTTCACGAGCCTCACTGTAACATCTTCCAGATGCTACATGTAACATTGCCATAAATTCGACCAAAACAATCCTGAAGAGGGCGATTTGCTTGTACGCGCACTATTTGATGCATTGCACGGATGTAGGTTTTCACGGCCCGATGGATGGTACTTGCTTTCCAAAGCTGTTCGTTCGGGATGTCCGTGTCGGAATAGCCGTATGTGCTACATTATTGTAACTTACTTACCCTTCCCCGCTGGACAACTGTTAAAAAGCGCTACGTAGCTCAACGGTTTCTTCTAGCTAAAATAACTAAACCTGACTGACTGCGTGAGCCTCAATCCGTTGTACACGCCAATGCACGGGGGATATCTAGCAACAGGAATACAACAACAACCGCCATTCGCCACTAAGTGGCGGTGACGTCACCACGTCGCCTGTGCCAGGCCACATGCACCGTGAGGCCACGTTAAGTGTCGAAGGCTCGTCGACAGGTCACAGAACAGACCCAGGTGTCATGGGCTGCCTGACCGAGATGACTGGCAGATGCCCGTTTGGACCCCTCTATCCGACCAAATAGAAGTTGTTTTGGCATCCGGTGGCTGGGCATGCGGGCTACATGACCCAGCCAACGCAACCTCGCCTGCCGGAGGAGCTCACCGGTGGGAACGTGTCCCGATCTTTTAAGGATCTGTGAGCTTCTCAAACAGTAATCCAATCTGCTTAAACCCAGGATGGATGGATGGTCGTCAGGCCAGCCTGAATCTGATGCGACGCCGTGCGAAGGACACGGAGCGCCGCGAGGCGGTGTCGGAGGGTCGCTCTCGAATGATGAAAACACGGACGTGAATTGCAACGACGCAGTGAGTCACACACCGACTTTAGTCACAATTCCACGGCTGTGCCGCCGCTTCACCTCGCGGTTTCTCACCCTCCAGTTGCCTATTATTTTCACTGATTGTTAACTTATTTATGGGGCGGCACGGTGGCAAGGTGGCGCGGTGAGAAGCGCTGCCGCCTCACAGCAAGAAGGTCCCCGGTTCGAATCCTGGCTCGGGTGACTTTCTGTGTGGAGTTTGCATGTTCTCTCCCCGTGTCGCGTGGGTTTTCTCCGGGTACTCCGGTTTCCTCCCAAAGTCCAAAGACTAACCTATGCAGCAGCATAGGTTAGTTGGCCTGCGGACTAAATTGCCCCCGGTGCCCTGTGATGGACTGGCGTCCCATCCAGGGTGTAGCCCTGCCTTACCCCACTGGGTATTTATCTGCTGTAAAAATAAACATATATACAGTATAGCTGTACCGTGCTGCAATACACACAACCCAGTGGGGTCCTAGCTCCACGGACGAGG
>JAZEWU010000025.1:7248244-7262206 GCA_036362915.1 Geotria australis | reverse complement strand
CTACCTTGATCCCCCCTACTGTGTGTAACATGTATACTGTGTATAATATTCATAATGTGTATGAAAACGTTCTATTGTGTATTGCATGCATTCTGTGCATACCATGTATACTGTGTATAAATGTAAATATATTATTATAACATTTATAATGTGTCTAACATTTATGATGTTCATAACGTGTATATTGTGTATTACGTTTTTAATGTGTATGATGTGTATAACACGTGCTGTGTATAACATTTACCCTGTGTATAACAGGGCCTATGTGGCCTACATATCCCCACATAATGTGGGACAGTAAAACGATAAACGAATGTTGCTTACCTTGAAGATATCGACCAATCGGTAGTTAAACATTCTTCTTCTTTGCGATTCTTCGAAGCACGATGGTCAGTTAAACATTAATTGTGCAGTACTCACGTACACAGACACAGATCTAAACATCCCCTTAACACACTGTCGGGTCAAGTGCAGTTAGTGAGTACCTCCTACTCATATACGGCCCTGAGATGGCGTAGATTGCTTACCCCTCCCCGCCGGACAACTGTTAAAATGAACTACGTAGCTCAACGGTTCCTTCCAGCTTAAACACAGACAGATACACAAACACAGAGAGGCACACTGGCAGCGCACGCTACCGAATTGTCACGGACTTTGACGCGACGCGACAGACGGCTGCAGGGGCCAGCGGTTTGCCGAGGATGTAATCTGTGTGACAATCGAGACGTGCAAAGGTGTTGAGATTGCCAAACGTGAATGCGTGTGCCGGCGTCTCGGCCCCAGATCGTATCCCGATGACTCGCTCGCTCACGATCACCCGAGATCAATAATCAGGTCGCGTGTTGGTTACGCTTGCGTGCGCCGATAACTTCACTCGTATCTTTAACATGAGGCCGTCGTGACAAATGTTATCCATATAACATTTGTTCCCGATTGCGACAATCAGCGAAACGTCGTGCCTTCATTGTAAATGTCGTGGGCTCGCTCTCCAACATGCCGGTGTGCTGAAGTAGGAAATAATTGGCGCGTTTTGTTCACGTGCAAAACCTTACTAATGGGCTGTGTCGGGTGGAGGGCGGGTTTACGACACTTATTTTCCGACTTGTCTCGTTGCTAACCGCGGTTTGAGAACGGTGTCGGTGTGATGCCCGTGTGCGTCTCTATGAAGCGGCATCGTCTCCCGCCAGTTTGGCTGATTCTGCCGAGCGCCATGTGCATGGTTATTGTACATTGTATAGGATGCACAGAATCAGCCACCGATTCGCAGCAACACTCACACATTAGCTGCAATCCACGCGTTTGCTAATTTTGCATTTCTTCCGATTTTTTTATCAATGAGATACGTGCTGATGTAAGTTTTCACGGCTCGATTCGTGATGAAAATGAGAAATACATATTTAGCAGTACAACAGTTTGATTTACAAACATGTTTGTCTGCTATCAAATAGATACGAATAGGTAACTATTCATACGCCAACTTAAAATTAGTAACCACAAAACATTTTACAAATGCAATTCTCACCAGGCCCCCTTGGTGTAAAGTGTAAACGTTCTGATCCACTCCGTGGTCTATGCGCTGCGCTACGAGGAGAGGGCACCGCCCCACGCGTCCCCGTTTTACTGGAGGACGCGTTGAGGTTTTAACTCCAAAAGTCACCAACACCGGGAGAAACCGTCAAGACGTTTCATTACTGACTGCTTAGTCAATAGTTGAACCTGACCCGACAACGTTTAAACTTCAGAATCAACTCCAAGTTTTATATCTCCTGAAACCTACAATGTTCACGTATATGTATAATACCCCCCGACTGATCATAGACTGACAGATAGATCTCCACACAACATTGGCTGTGACTTGCTCTTCATGGCTGTGGTTTCGGGATAGCCGTGCCGAGTGTTCCTTCTCGACACAGCTCTTCCGAAAGAACAGCTACGGAGAGCAGTCAGTTTGTATTTCAGCTGGAAGAAACCGTTGGAGCTACGTAGTTCTTTTTAACAGTTGTCGAGCGGGCCGGGGTAAGCAAGTCACGACATCTCAGGGCACCGGGTGGGCAATTTAGTGAGGCCTATCAACCTAGGCGGCATGTTTTTGGACTGTGTGAGAAAACCGGAATACCTGGCGACAACCCACGCGGACACGGGGGCGAACACGCAAAGCCCCACAAAGGAAGACAGCACCCGGACCGGGAATCAAACCCGGGCGCTTCGTGGTGCGAGGCGGCAGCGCTACTCACAGCTGCGCCACCGTCCCACCACTGTAATACATCACATCGATCCCAGGGCCGGATTACGCGAGTGCGGGGCTTGTAGCAAACGTTACACAGGGGCCCTACATTAAAAAAAAATACACATAAATATTAAACCATAAATTATTTACTTGCGTAGTAAAAGTAATTCAATGTTTTCATTTACCATCCGTACCATGCAGCATCCAGCTCACCCGACATGTAAACAACAGCGTTGACAGATCACGAGATGCCGATTTCACCAGACGGCTTGCAAGCGTTTAGTGTGCGGGGGTGCCCTCGAAAACGCGGGCCCCGTAGCACATGCTACTTTTGCTACTAGGGTTAATCCGGCTCCGATCGAGCCTTGCGAGAACCTACAAGAGTTACATACGAGTCGGATATTCGTGCGTGGCGAGTTAGCGGCGGGCCGCGAGCCCTCGCCAGACGCCGGACACGCGCGGTCTCGCGAACGCGCCGGACACACCCGTGCTGTGGCCGTTCGTGCCGCCCCTAACACATTACCCACAAATGAATGTAGGGAGCCGTGTGTCCGTGACCCGTCATACCGCGCGCCTCATAACGGTCCCCGCGAGCCGGCGATCGAGCCACGGTGTCTCCGCGGTCGCCGCCTCGCTGGGACCCGGTCTGCTTTGATTAAGGTCGCTCATTGAATATGTAGCACGGTGACACCGGGCGCGGAGCAATATGAAGCTGGCGTGGACACACAGAATATATAAGATGTGATTCCCGCACGGAGCGTGTCTCGTGGGCGGTGTGACCCGTGATTAGAGTGTGCGGGAGCGGCCGTCTGCGCTGCGTACCGTGTGTGTCAAACACAATATTGGTATTCGTGCGAATGCGCCGGCTCGGTGTGTCGGTGTCAGAATTCTAGCTATGAGACAGCTCATTGAGATGTATTGGGTTTTTTTTTGTTGCATGAGAGACGCGCGAATGCGACTATGTAGCCTATCATTACGTCGTTACGTTTAATTTTAGTGCAGAAATTTGGACTTTGTTGTCAGTTCGGAGCGAATCTCGGCCTGAATGTCCCGACGACGCGTTTGGTAATTATTTGCAAAAATGACGGAGCGGATTGTGTCCGAGTCGCCACCTTCATTCACCCTGGTGTGAGCCTCGTGGCGCCCCACTCGAGAGTTCGCGACACGAGCGTCGCTGTCCGTGCCGCATTCAACACAGCGTCGTGTGCACGTGTTCAATTGAACACGTTGAATGCTGTATGATACTTGTAACTGTTCAAGACGTGCAAAATCAGAAGTACAAAGAGGCCACTGGTTGAGCGATAGGTTGCGTTCATTCAGTGAGAGCACCTGTGACGGTATCTGGGCGGCACGGTGGAGCGGTGAGTAGCGCTGCCGCCTCACAGCAAGAAGGGCCGGGGTTCGATTCCCGGCTCGAGTGCCGCCTTTCCGTGTGGAGTTTGCATGCTCTCTCTCCCCGTGTCCGCTTGGGTTTCCTCCGGGCACTCTGGTTTCCTCCTACAGTCCAAAGACATGCTGCTGCATAGGTTAATTGGCCTGCGGACTAAATTGCCCCCGGTGCCCTGTGATGGACTGGCGTCCCATCCAGGGTATAGCCCTGCCTTGCAGATAGGCTCCGGCTCACCGCCACCCTGGTTGGGATTAAACGGTTTCTAACGATGGATGGATGGATGGTTATCCAGGTGAGCCACACCGACTCTTCGTCAGGATGGCTATGCGGCCACATTGTTTGTTTTTACGAGAGAAGTTGGCCTTTCGCGCCAGGCCAACGCTCGGCTCCCCGTACAGATGGAAACAAATGGCGACGACTCCACCTGCTGTACTGCCTTCTCCTGGCGAGACAGTGCGTGGCACCTTGACCCCTACGGGAAGAAGGGAGTTTCGTAACATCTGCGCGATCCGCGAGTCACGGCTGGTTAGCGTTAAAAACAAACTGCCGATGCGAGTGCAGATTATTTTTTTTTGTTACTTTATTCTGCCAGGGTTGGAAGTGGATGAAAGTGCAATCCGTGCGCGGGAGAGACGGGCAGCGCGCCCACGCACGCGCGCCGCGCTGCCGCCCACGGAGCCCGTGAGCCGGGGCCGCGGGTCGCTCGCGCGGGTCGCTCGCACGGGTCGCTCGCACGGGGCCACCAACGGTGATCGTGCACCGCGCAATCGCACCCCACACTAATAATAATAATAATATTATGGAATATAGCGCCTTTCACCCGAGGGTCACAAAGCGCTCCACAAGGACCGCGAAGAGGACGGCATGTCAACAACGAAAAGCAACAAAAAATAAATGATTAAGGCTACTTCGCATATACGGAAAGGTCGTGAAACTGGCAATCTTAAGAGCGGCAAAAATCTGCCAGCGTCCCCTAAGATGGTCGTCACTTACGTAAAGACAAACTCGGAGAGAGACAGGGAGGGTGAGCGACAAGGAGAGACATAGGGACACCATAACCACCGCTCCCCACCGTACCGCCCCACCACCACACCACTGCTCCCCATAGCCCCACCGCGCCACCGCTGCTCGTTGCTGGCCGCTGTGCGTTTTGGGCCTTCGGGCCACTGCGACTCCTTCTCCTTGCGTACGGGCGCGCACCGCCGAGAAAAGCGGCTGAGATGAGAAACGCCAACAAACGTTAGCCATTCGACGGCCATGGTCGTGAGCTCGTGAATAACGATTTGAGACATCTAGCTGAGACTCAAGACTCTCTTACGGCAGGATCTTGAATTAGGATGTTTGTGCAACTCCTTGTAAAGAAGCGTTTTGTGCTTAGGGAAAAAGCACATTAAAAAAAAACCCTCACTGCCCGGAGAAAATACACACACACACACAAGGCGATAAAGCGTAACGGTCCACTCAGATATATTTAAGAATCCACATGTCACTGAGATGGGTTAATAAACCCGCTTTCTGTCTGCCACCTCCGGCCCACGCGAAGCTGCAGATGCGCATCGCCACATCATTCTGCCCGTGAGACTCAGGAAGTCAGAAGTGGTTGCAGCAAGTTTCTGTTTGAAAGTAATGTTTTTTTTTAAACATTTCTCCGTAAAAGCCTCTTTTTGTCCGCGTGGCTGGGAACGCGGTTATCGGCACACAGTCGGCCGTCTCCCTCCGCGAGGAGCGATCGTCTCGGCGGTAGTTCTCCGATGCCCGCTTGCGTGGACCGTCCTCTATCGCGCTGGGTTGGCCCCGCTCTGCGGGAGACCAGGGAGCGAGGGGATTCTACCCGTGATCGACCATCCATCTATCCATTCTCAGAACCGCTTAATCCTGTACGGGGTCGCGGTGATCCGGAGCCTATCCCGGCAGACACAAGGCGCAATGCAGGGCTATACCCAGCACGGCACGCCAGTCTATCACAGGCCACCGGGGACAATTTTAGTCCACAGGCCAGCATGTCTTTGGACTGGGTGAGAAAACCGGAGTACCCGCGTCGCAGCCGCGGGTGTATCGGATGTTGCGACACCCGTACGTTCACAGCAACATGATTCCATCCCCCCCACTTTTTTCTGTGGGCCATAGATACGAGACTACCATATATATGGGGCATACCTCAGGAAAAAGTGGGGGGGATGGAATCATGTTTCTGTGAAAGTGCGGCTGCGACGCGCCTGCCTTGGCGGCAGCGTTCAATCCCGAGTCGCGTTAAACGGACACTCAGAGGCCCCCTCCCTCACGGCTTCCGCGTGGCTTCCGAGCGACACCGCCGTGCAAACGATGGAGGGGACAGCTGGGGGGGGGGTGGTGGTCACCGTGCCGCGTGCACGGTGGAGGTGGGAGCGGTGGCTCAGTGGTTAGCGCACTGGGCTACAAAACCTGGCTATGAGCCGAGTTCGAATCCCGCTCACGGCCTACACGAGTGACAATTTTCTGCACAGGTCCTGGACCTCCCCTAGGTCGACTCACCCTCAAATGAGCACCTAGTGCGGTGTGTAAACATCGCCACTCGGGAGACAAAGGCGGCCGGGCGTGGTGCTGGTCACCCACCTCCTCGTGTGCCGTGTCTACATTCTTAGGTGCTCGCTAACGGCACTTGACCCTACAGTCTGTTAAGGCTACACGGGGGATCTTTGTCTTTGGTGCCGGCGGTGGGGTCAGGATGCCGTGTGCAAGGTGGAGAGCACAGCGGTGGCACCGATTCCAGCATCGCGCTCGTTTCGTCAACCAATGGCGCTTCCGCGGAAAAGTATTTGCAACTAAAATCCCAACAGGCGTGAGATTTCGTTTGTCTGCATCAAATCACTTGTAACACACGGAGCGGGGTAAAGAAGCGCCGTTTGTTGTTTGACTCGGGTAGTGAAGTCTGCAGAAATAGCTGCCCTGGAATCTATATCATCACTCGGGGAAGAAAAAGGAAATTCAATGAAGCCCGGCGTGGATCCAGGTAATGTCGCCTCTGATGGTATTCTCACGAGGCGAGGGCTCATCGAGATTCTCTCGCGACGTGAGCCGAGCACCGCCACAGCAATACAGCCGTAAAATACACAGGGGGCAAAGTATACAGTAAAATAGTCAACAGTAGTAAAATAGTCGTGTCAGCTGGGTGTGGCGGCGTTGCACGCTGGTCACACTCACGCCTCGCATCAACAAGCGCCAGGGTTTGATCATGGGGCGCCTTGCTATGTGCAGTTTGTATGTGAATTACGCTTCTAAGCAGCCCAACGCATTCATTCATCCGTTGTAAGAAACCACCCAATCATGTACAGGGCCGCGGCGAGCTCGAGCCCGTCCCGGCAGACACAGGGCGCAAGGCAGGGCCACACCCAGGACGGGAGGCCAGTCCATCACAGGGCACCGGCGGTAATTCAGTCCACAGGCCAATTAACTCGTGACTATTCAATCTAATTTCTATTTTTTTACCGAAACGGCAGAAAGGCACGAAGGAAGCACAGGCATTATTGCAGGTGTCTCGGTTATAATGCAGAAACAGCGCGCGTGCTGCAGATCCCATTACTCTTGACATTATAGTCCCGATAGAAGTGATGGAAGTCGGGGGCATGTGTCAGCATATCTGGAATTGAGTGAATGTGTGAACAATTCCTGGCATCGTGGGAAACCCCACGGGACACGTGTGTAGTACACGCGCGGACACACGAGCACGTGATGCGTGCTTCCATACACAGACAAAGATCCCCCGAGTAGGCTTAACAGACTCTAGCGCCAAGTGCTGTTAGAGAGTTTCAGCTTTGCAATGCAGTTGAAATTATGTGAAAGTTACCGTTGGCGCTAGCCAACCGCGTGGCTGCCTTTCCCCCACCTCCCTGCGGATACCTCGCGCCTCTGAGTCGTTCTCTCCTTGAGGGAACAAATTCGACACTGAACGAATACTTTGCCACGGCTTATAAATTGTAGCATTCCATTCCTCAAATTATTACGAGCGGTGACATTGTTCAATGTTAAGGGGGTGTTGTTATCGAGTGACACATACAGTGCAGCACTGTTACAGGCGCAGGTTTAAAGATAGCGACCCAAAAAAAATCCCCACGTGGCGCAACAGAGCGTTTTGAGGATCTGCTTAAGACGCGCGCATTTCCCGTCTCACTTTCTGGTCCTGTGTTCCTGTTTTTTTCATCCAATTTTAGACACCAGACCTGACGCGGTCACTAAAAATACACGCGCGTTAAACTTAGCGTCTCTCGCTTCTTCTTCTAGTTTTCCCTCTCGTCAGCTCGAGCGTTACTCTGCGGCCGAAACTGAGCGACTCGGCATCTCATACTGGAGCGTGTGGGTGTAGCGTGTGGGTTTTCTCTGTGGGTGTGGGCACTTGTCCCTACAGTCTGTTAACGCTATATAGGAGATATTTGTCTTTGTACAGCATGCCCATGGCACCTGGGTCTGGCCCATGATCGCCTGTCAGCGAGCCTTCAACACTCTGCATGATAGCCCCAAGGTGCACCTGGCCTGGCACAGTTGTTGTTGTTGTGGAGCACGGAGCGTGGGGTCCGGCAGAGAGCCTCCATCCGTCTCTCGTTAACACACTGCGCCAACAACACAGGCTGTCCCTGGACAGGAACAGCCAGCTCTAGCAGCACACCAGCCATTTCACGAACACATCATAAAATACACATGTTTGCGTCCGCAACAAGCATATTTATATTTGGCGGCACACATTAGTTTTCACGTTGAAGTTGGAGTGAAGACGTGTTTTTCTTTACTCTCTCTCTCGCAAAGAGAATCATTGAGAGGCCCAGAAAACTACAAACGGGAAGGCAGCTAGAAACGGCGTCAACCATTGCCAAAGTTCTGTATTTGGATGTTGAGTCAACTCCATTAGCGAATGGTTATAATAATAGCATTTATAGAGCGCTTTTCACCCGAGGGTTACAAAGCGCTGCACAGGGCTGCGGAGAGAACGACATGTCAACAACGACAGAGAACGGAAAATCAGCAACATGTTTTTTTTGGGTCAACACGCGTTAACGCGTTAACAGCCCGTCAGGCAGCACGAATAAACACACGATCTCAAGGGTTCATATCGCATTCTACACGTGCGTGTATATATTCGTTCGTTGTCAGAAACCGCTTAATCCTGTACAGGGTTTCGGTGAGCCGGAGCCTATCCCAGCAGACACAGGGCGCAAGGCAAGGCTATACCACGGATGGGACGCAAGTCCATCCTGGGTAGTCAGCAGGCCGTGTGTACGTCGAGCAATATAACATTCGCACACACACATAAACACTACACTGAAATCCCATAGTGCATTGCCAGGGCTGTAAAGAATTTATACGATTTATGACATGCAACTTTGTACCCTCTTAAAACAATAAACAAGTTTACACAGGGATTTTATCCTGCACAATTCTACAGGAATACACTTTCACTTTTAGTAAATTAACCAGGTATATTAAGTCCCCCTTTTAGTTCGTTCTATACCCGGGGCTATCTATATCAAATACAAAGATTCCCCGTATAGCCTCAACAGACTGTAGGGTCAAGTGCCGTTAGCGAGTGGCACCTATGAAGGTCGACACGGCACACGAGGAGGTGAGGGACCAGCACCCCACGCCCAGCCGCCTTTGTCTTCCTCGTGGCAATCTTCACACACACCGCACTCGGTACTTATTCGAGGCCCCAGGACCGGTTCACAAAATTGTGACCGGTGTTTCGCCGTGAGCGGGATTCGAACTCGGGTAGCTCGCTACATGGGTCACAACGGAACGAGGGGGATCAAGGTAGAAGCGTTCACGTCGCGATCCCTGTCAAGTAATACTTGGTATTTACCTGCAAATTCTACCAAACACTTCGAAGCCCAGCTGAAAGACAACTATGTCCAGAAGCTCACAGATGCCAGAAGCCCCTCAGTCTGGAGCAAGAAGAGAGGCCAACGCCCGCATTTTATATCTCTAAATGTTGAAGGGCTGTCTGCAACTAAAGAAGACCTTGTTGCAATGGGAAACTGTCATAAAACCATCACGCTACGAAGAATCGAATCGAATTCGAACCTGCACGAGGGGTGCTTTCCGACAGACTTGCCGGGCAGTAGTCGGTCGCGGCGCGTGTGGCGAGGCCGCCCCTGGCCGGGTCGCGCTGGGAGCGAGCAGCGCTCACGATAAGCGGCCCCGACCGCGGTTGCGGGGGATGTGAACGGTGGAGGGCGAGGCTGCGGGGGAGAGGAGGGAAAGGAGGAGAGGCGTAGGGAGCTCGGCGGAAATGTTACGACTGGCATCGGTGCCAGTCTCGCGTCGGCCTGGCACAGAGGTCAGGACGAGAGGCAAGGGGCGAGGAGTCAGCAGGAGGTCGGTGAGTCGGGAGGAAGTAGGTGAGTCGGGAGGCATCAGTGAGCCGGGAGGGTCGGCGAGCGATGGGCGCGCGGTGTGAGAGCAGCCAGATTGAGGGTGTGCAGGTAGGTCGAATTCGATTCGATTCTTAGAAGCGTGATGGTCTTCTTCTTTGCGATTCTTCGAAGCGCGTTGGTTCGCTTCTGGACATCGTTGTCTTTCAGCTCGGCTTCGAAGTGTTTGGTAGAATTCGCAGGTGATACCAAGTATTACTTGACAGGGATCGCGACGTGAACGCTTCTACCTTGATTCCCAGGTAGGTGAGCAGGTGAGCAGGTAGGGCGGGTGCAGCCGCCCGGCGAGGCTGGCTGACGAGTGCAGCGCCGCGGATTCACGTCCCTCTTATTGCACACTGCTTCCATGTGCTCTCGAATATCGATGGTGGCTCGGGACCACGGTTTATCAGCGTAAGGCATTACGACTAGAGGCACAAAGTACGCCTAACCACATTGATACTATAACATTGAACTGCGACCTATATTCTGATAGAACAGTTTAAACAAATATTTATGCAAAATTACGTGAAACGGACGTGGCGTGATAAAAATAGTTCCCGGAACAGTAGTGATGATTGTAACACACTCTAACTCGGAGCGTCTCTCCCTTCCGATTGATGCATTTAATGTGGTATCTAAAAATGGATCACCGCGTATTGTTGAATAACCTTAAGCTCACGAGATAAGTTTGGCAGAATTAAGACAGCAATTACCTTGCAGCTGTAGCTCAATATTGATGAAGGGAAATGTGGTTTGTTTTTGAACAAGCCAACAAGTCTCCTGGTGTAATGGTACAACACGTGGGCTCTTCACACCTAATAGCCGTACGGACGGATTTCAAATAAAACGATTTATAATTGATGAGAAGGCGAGCGGTCAAACGAGCAGTTACCGTAAACAAACGTTACAGTGATTCAATGGTTAGTCATTGTACAGCGACATGATTTGACTGAAAACAACATTTACATTGAAAACGTGTCACAGTGCTCGAGACGCACACGCGTGGTTAGAGAATGGCGCGATACGCTCAACATCGCTGGGGTGGCTTCGTCTCACAAACGCCGTTACCAAGTCTGCTTGTTAAAAACACACCGACAAATAGAGACGCAACATTCCGTAAAAACCTATGACAGTGCTAATGACCGGATAATCGGTCCAGCATCCACTGCACCGGGTGTGTAGTCGATCGCATGCATTCGTCATTGTGCGTCAATGTTCAAGAGCAGTCCAACGTGGCATGCATCACGGGCGGAAATGAGCCACGCTGAAATGAATCGGCATTAACACGCTCTTGTATATCCACGTTTGAAGCGAGCGCGACATGCGCGAAATTCACACGCCGCACGAATCGCGAATGAATGGCCAATCAAGCTGCCTGAGATTGTCGCAAATAACAAACACACAACACATTTGAACTGATGTACGTTTTCACGGCTCGATTCGTGACGATTGCTCTTCAGAGCTGCTCTTTTGGGATAGCCGTGTCACTGAGCGCTCTCCATCTCTCCCTCGCGACGTTTCGCCTCCCACGTTGGAAGCTCGACACGGCTGCCCCGACACGGCTGCCCCCGAAAGAACAGCTCTGAAGAGCAACCAACACAACACATTTGTCAACCACATTGTGGCCCTAACAGGGAATATATATATAACAGGTGACATTCCCAGGCAATAGTCAGTCTTCATAGCCGAGATAAATATGAAATAAATACACTAATGAAAAAAGGGTTTTACGACTTCATGACTTTCAAGCGACGGTTGTTTTGCTGCAGCTACTCTCTTGTTCAATGGGGCTTATCGCTAATAATATTCCAGAGTATTATCGCAGAGCCATTCTCTATGCACTGCTGGATTACTGTCTGAGCATTGTTTTTGTTGTCTCATGCAGATACAACCATCGTCAGCAGCAATAATTCCATATCCACTCCTGGACGGACGGAGAGTTCACTCGAAAACTCGTGCGAGGAGGTGGGTTCGATACCAACCCTGACGCCTGTGTATTTAGAGTTCGCGTCTTCTCTCTATCTCTGCGTGCATTTTTCTCCAGGTTTCTTCTGTGTTGGCCTCCTCCACAATTAGAAACATTCGTTTAAATTACTTGGATGCTATTAAACGTTCTCACACGCTATAAGTCACTGTGATGAACTATTGTTGCTGATTTACCGTTCTCAGTCGTTGTTGGCATGTCGTTCTCTCCGCAGCCCTGTGCAGCGCTTTGTGACCCTTGGGTGAAAGGCGCTCTATAAATGCTATTATTATTATCATGTTGGGCAGGCCACCTCTAAAATAACTTCTAGCTCAGTGGATTTTATCTGGTAAAATAAATTAAAAAGTTAGAATATGTAGTTGTTGTACATGAGTAATATTTTGAGCCCATCTGGTTAAAGTTCTCCACGTGTTGGGCTACAGCCACACAGGACCCGCTCGCTAACGCAGAGCAAATGTGAATGCTGTAGATTCATTCATTAATTCATTGTCAGAAACTGCTTAATCCTGTACAGGGTTGCGGTGAGCCGGGGCCTATACAGGCAGATACAGGGCGCAAGGCAGGGCTACACCCTCGATGGGACGCCAGTCCATCACAGGGTATCGGGGGCAATTTAGTCCGCAGACCAATTAACCTATGCAGCATATATTTGGATTGTGGGAAGAACCCGGAGTGCCCGGTGAAAACGCACGACGAGAACGTGCAAACTCCACAGAAAGGCACCCGAGCCGGGATTCGAACCCGGCTTTCTTGCTGTGAGACGGCAGCGATACCGTGCCGCCCCCTCCCGGGAGTTTAATAACGAAATAACTCAACCGTTTCGTCAATATAATTTTGGCCTTAAAAGGGAAATTACGTAAGAGTCGGCATGCTGGGCAATGGCCCATCTTCACAGTTGAAAGGAATTACAGCATTATTCCGTGCATGGCAGTGTTTATTTGACGAGTGCGTTGAGTGTTTGTTATCCGTGTTTGGGCATCACTGCCAACGCTATCACGTCTGTGGGTTTTTTTAATTACAAAGTATTGTTCACAAACCAACATAACAAAGTGTACTCTTCACAGACCAAAATTACAATGTGTACTCTTCATAAACCAACATTAAAACTTGAGGCAAAATTTTTTTTACAAAAGCGAGAGCCTCCAACGCTTGCTGGAAGTTAGAGCGGAGTGACACCGACGACGATTTTAAGTGGAAAACCAGCTCGGCACCGAGTCTGAGCGCGATGTGGTTACGGTTGGAAACAACCGCTCTGCGTGTGGAAATCAGATCAACTAAAATAAGCGGGCACCTGAATATACAGGTCGCGAAACAAAAGGACGTCTAACACGGCGGGTTCCGAGTGGAGCGGTTCCCAAACGCTCTGCCAACTATCCCATTCAAGCAATTCCATTCAAGCAATTCCAGCTGAGAGGCCTTCTGAGCTGGTGTATACATTTAAGTCCTAAACGCTTTACATATCCAAAACAAACGCTCTGCATGATACAATATTACATTGAACTGGCGATGTCAACGTAATTGTACAGACAGCTCAGCTATTCTTCTATCCCTCGCGACGTTTCGCCTGATGATGCTTCCAACGTGGGAGGCGAAACGTCGCGAGGTAGAGCGCTCAGTGACACGGCTATCCCGAAAGAACAGCTCTGAAGAGAAACCATCATGAATCGAGTCGTGAAAACCTATATCAGTACATATGGATTGCATTGATCACGAAAGCCTTCACGTTAAATAGACAGCATGGTAAAACTCTGTTTAAGGGTTTAGGTCATGTGGAAAGATATGTAAATGAGTACTCGTTGATATGGTGGAGAATCAAGCGAGCAACAAACAGCACTTACCTCCAAAGGTGACAGCGTGGTTGTGTATTCAAGCGTAAAAAACAATTCAAGGTCGAGGACTGAGACGAGAGTCTAACCTAACACATGTACAAGACAAAGACAAAGATCCCCTATATAGCCTTAACAGACTGTAGGGACAAGTG
>JAZEWU010000025.1:7175267-7248166 GCA_036362915.1 Geotria australis | reverse complement strand
ACGTTGCAGGATTGAAGCCATTACAACCTTTTTCACCTCGAGTAGGGATAGTTTCAGACTGCTGATCCTCGAGGGCTACAGATAAACCCACAGAGGGTTACAAATAGCGGCGTCTCATTTTGAAATGTCACACGACACTCATTCAGTTCCTCAACGTTCAGTTGCCGTGGCTGGCAGGCATGCTGCTGAGGAAGGTGGGAATGTATTATATCACATCCCACTGCTGCGATGGATCTTATATGCCACTCATTTTTGCTTCTGCACCGTCAATCGTCGTGCACGCTTGTTTATCCGCGCCTTTTCAAGAAGTTATCAACGGGTCAATCTGTTCAGGATTATGGTTCATAAAGGGAGACGTCGATCATATTGTTTTTAAGCTATGATAAGGCGCTCTATAAATGCTATTATTTATTATAAGAGTAACACTAAAAGAACGCGGCTAAAATTACAAATTCATAGGTTGTGACCACGTGTCCCGACTTTCAATGCAAACGTTCTCTACTAAGGACACCCGCAGCAGTATTATATATTAGCATGAACGGCGTGTATAGACATTGTCATACTGTTGACGATTTAGTTGTTTAGGGGGAATTTAAAAGGAAGAGTAACCTCTTTTAACGCTCCCAATTTAGCATTTTGGATATAACAAGAACTTTGACTTGGTATTTTACAAGTTGCCCATTATGACTGCAAAATACAATCCAAACGTTTTAATTTATGCAAAGTATACACACAATTGCTGTTATAACTGACCACGTCAGCCAATTGTATTATCATGGGCTATTGAGATTTCACTTTGCTAAACAATGTAAATTTTAACTTATCAGCCAACATCAATCCACCGCTAGATGGAGGGATCCTCAAGCCGTCACAATCATATCTCACGACGCCGCGAGGCAAGAATCCACCGAGCGGCTCCACAACAGCTGATTTCATCGCTCCATCTCCGCAGGACGTATTTGCGGACACGTTGCCTGCTCTCGGTCATTAATCTTGCGCAAGCCAACTTGTTTTTCCAACATTGTATTCAGAACTAAACGGGCACCCGTTTGGATGCATCTGTCTATAGGTCTGTGTTGTGATGTGCGATGTTGCCGATGCTCCACTTCACACACTGCCCTATTGACAAACGCAGCCACTCACGCCTGCCGTCAAGCAACTTGTGGCCACCACAAGCTCGAGGTCAAATCAGACATTGCTCAAGATTCCAAGACTTCTGAAGTAACACTTACAAATATGCCTATGTATTTAAATGATGGTTGCTCTTCAAAGCTGTTCTTTCGGGACAGCCGCGTCGAGTGCTCTCCCTCTCTCTCCATCATGAACCGAGCCATGAAAATCTACATCATTACGACGTATTTAAATGTTAACAATCGTGTTAATAAAATATTATGACATCAGTATGTTGTGCCGGATCGTTGTGTATCTTCTTCTTTGCGATTTTTCGAAGCATGATGGTTAAATTACAGTTTCCCATTTCTGTACAAAGGTATCGAAGAAGACTGAATCTGCTGATGAGACACTGGTCAAAATAGTCAGTGGTTTTTTTAGAAGTGGAGATAGGAGACTTGTGTATATAGGATTCTATGGTGCTGCTGCTGCTGCTGCGATGTTTATAGGGAGCAGTTAGATCGTCTCTCTGGTCACCTCCATCCAGCAAGTCTGGATGGAGGTGTTCACGTGCACTTTTACAACTGCATAATCGAGTATGGTTAAGAGTTATTCAATGAGCATCACTGGGCAACCAAATGCAACACAACTTTTCTTTGGAAAAACAACTAGCGATTCATTATCTCCTAATAAAGGTTTCTTTAAAAAATAGATCACCGACGATTTTATCTGCCATGATACAACGGTCTGCAATGTGTGGAGACCCACATCCAGAAGTGGATTGACAGAGCTGTAGATGTTTTACGTTAAGGTACTGAGGGTAATGCAACACGTTAACGATCGATGACCGATTTACTGGCGAGACTATTTACGAAATGTTCCTCCTTCAAATTATGCCAAATAAACCTTAGATTAGAAGATACGGAACAGTCAATGGCATTTTACCGAAATAGCTTTATATTTACAGCATTAATTTGTTTGTGACATGCATGACTAAAATGTCAACATTTGACACAGCCTTTGCACAAACACCATTACAAACGAAAGTCAACATTCAAGTTGGGAGCAAAGCAAAAAGTCGGCTTAATAACTTAATTAAAGAAGCATTTTAATGAGCCTTGAGTGTGGGCGTTGAAAATGTTTCCAGTGTTGTTTTGAGATATTTTGTCCTTCCGCGTGGCCCCACCGACGCGTTCCTGCTCTAAAAACATACTTCCTGTGGAAAGGTCATCTGCCACGTACGCCTACACGAGGCCAGCTTCCTTCACCATCGCAACCAAATCTACACTCAGCACGTGACGCGACCGTTTGGCAAGGGCCTGCGCAATATTAGCAAGCACTGGCGTCCAAAAACAGAACGTTCTTGAACAGCGCGCTGAGTGTCGACACGCGACTCCGCTGTCAACCGCTGCCAGAAACCGGTTCGTCAAAGAACCACGTAGCTGGAGATTTCTTATTTTTCAAACATTACCATTTATTCAAAACAATACATTTTTAACAGGACTAAAAAAAGACGTGTATAAAGTTATCGTTTCTACGAAGACGTGAGTTGGACTTTGACGAGGACTGGAGGGACATTATTAAAGATCAAAACCATTTGCGGCATTGTTTTAAATCACATCCCCCCCCCCCCACTATTACTCTGAATCTCCTCATATTTCAACCAGGTTAGCCTGACATGCCACTCAGCACACGTTGGTGAAAAACACACGTGTCACATTAATTCAAAGAACAGATTTTGCTTCCAATTAGTTACAAGGAATTCCACACGACTGGACTGTAAGTGCTTTTAAGCACTTGCGCAACTTCAACAATTTTAATCAAAACAAGCCGACATAGACATACGATGAGAATAACAATCAAAAATACAAAGGATACGAAATAAAGAATAACAGTTGATGCAATAACTATTGTGAACACAATGGCAATTTACATATATACAACATTTAACAAATGCCACGTAGATAAAATGTACATGGTACATTTTACATGAATAGATCCATAAACGATCATTTCTACAAAAAAATATGATACATAATCTAAAAAGGTTCCAATAGAGGGGAAAAATATGCAAAACCACGCGTGTAAATCTCATTTAAACAAGTAACGAAACATCGCTCGTCTCAGCTGATTTCCTGAACGGTTTTAGATTCCATTATATATTAATTTATATACCACCATGAGTCAAATTATGAAAAAAAATATTGCCTACACGTGCTCAGGGAACCATTCAACATTGACATTTTGAAAAGCAAAGTCTATGCATTTCCCAAGTTCCTCTTCCTGCCTTCATAAATGAAGATTCAAATGCCGACGCTGAAAATGACACCATCATTTTAGTGGTTTCTGCAGCATGCATACGGTTTCTGTCTCTGCCTCTCCACCCATACGGTGTGTACCTCTTGATAAACGTTCATAATGTTGAACGAACTCTGAGCAGTATCCCATCATGACGAATGCTCGCCGGCGCTGAACACAGACACCGAGCAGTATAACGGTGCCGAGATATAACCGCTTGTGGTGCCCAATGCCTACTATTCCATTTCATTGAAGCGCGCCATCATGGCCCTGCGCACTTGATCCTTGTAGGTGTCCGCTGCGGTGGCGCCATAGGTGGCACCTCGGGCACCGAGTCCAGCGCCCTGCGTTCTCTTCTTGGCCTGCAAGTGCGAGCACGAGATGTCAGCTCACGAGCGGCAGAGGCTGCGCCGCGACTTCCCGTCGGGCATTTGAAAGCAACCAACGCTCAATTTGGCACACTACTCGCACGACCGCGCCCGCCGTTAGAACCGTAGCAACCCGGCGGATTTACAGTGGGACCTTCGGCGATACAAATTGTAACAGAAACTCCAGGAAAGTGTGATGTGTCAAGAGCTGTAGTTGAGAATAAGGAGATATAGTATATAAATGGTGATTTGGATTTAGATGGATGGCGCGAATCATCAATGTTTTATAATATAACAAACAATTATATTGTATATTAGCGTCACTGCCAAGATGTATTATGCCAACTAAGATTACGGACGTTTTTTTAGCTAAAACCACATTTGGTGCTGTTACCAGCAACATATAATATTGTGCCAAAATATTTTTGCAAAAGAATAAAGAAAACCACAGTCTAGTGGCACTCACTACTGAAACAAGGTTGTGGTGCACATAAACAATGTAATTTTTTCCATCAACGCTATATTGATTTATCAAACAAGTGTATACTGCATTGTATCTCCGCTACATAACGGTCAAACTGACACCCTAGTGCAAGCAACATTTACCCTATCAACTTATATATCCCGTTGGAAAGAGAAAATCTGTTTGGCAAGGTTGAACTGTGAATTAAGTGTTTCTTCTTCTTTGCGATTCTTCGAAGCGCGATGGTTAAATTACAGTTTCCCATTAATTACACTGACTTTTTAAACTAATTCGCCTTGGGCGTAAAAACAATGTACAAACATATTAAGAAATATACATTGTCTCTTTTCATTGTATGTTGGAATGTAAAATTATTATTGTATAGTAATATGCATGTTTTTGATAATGCTACGAAGCTTTACTATGTTTTAACCTTGTATTATTCGGCAAAAGTTAGAGTAAAACATATTTCTTTGATTAAGTGCTTAATTAAAAGGGAGTTTAAAATTAAGCATGTATAAATTGAATTTGTTTGTCCATTATCTAATATAAAATTGTTCGACAAACGTAGGCATGCTGGATCATATTATTCATACAAAACGGTTTAAGTTTAGTTATTTATACCGATTTTGTATTGCCATTGATAAATGTATAACTTTACAAAATACAATGTTAATAATTATCACAATTTCAAGTGTAAAAAATATATGCTTTTAAAGTGTAATTTATATAACTTCCAATCCCGAATATCCGTGTTGCTAATGTTACAAGCATTCAAAAGTGCCCGTTGGAAATGTGTGCATTGCTATGGATAACAGTTGACAAACACGACAGTGAAAATAATGCCTTAACTGGTAGGCATCACGCTCGTGGTTGACAATGTAATATTGGCGAGATACGATTGCAACTTAATTTCAAAGTGCAGTCACTGATATGGCTCAAGCATTACCAACACGTAGGGGTGCCTTATCCCAATGTCTGCCAACGCAAAAACAACCACAATGACCTTTTTTTCTTGAAAACGCACACAATATAACGCGGTTTTACTGCACAGAAAAAACAAATCCATCACACGCTACAA
The DNA here is from genome assembly GCA_036362915.1 of Geotria australis. Classification (NCBI taxonomy): domain Eukaryota; kingdom Metazoa; phylum Chordata; class Hyperoartia; order Petromyzontiformes; family Geotriidae; genus Geotria; species Geotria australis. The sequence goes on along the minus strand of JAZEWU010000025.1, from coordinate 7,242,846 downwards.
AGCAATATGCACTTTGTATTCTAGGGTTTCCATCAAAAAAGTATAAAAATCTAGAGCCGTAGCTTTCATGGTTCAATGTACGAAACTTGCTCTCAAGAGCTGCTCTTTCAGTAGAGCAATATCAAGCACAGGAGAGAGATGGAACACTCGACATGGCTATCCTGCAAGCGCAGGTCGAGAGTAAGTATAACATCAAAAACGTCTTGTCGCTATTCAATAGCTAATTGATCACTTTATGTTCTTCTTAAAGGCATCAGTGCTGTGTTTTACATTGTATAACAGAGAGTGGTTTAAAATGTCTTGTTAATTTCGACATTTATCACAACGCTACTCAAGTTTAACGTACTTTACTCTGCATGATGATGTAATTCTTAAATTTAAAGATTATACACTTTGAATTACAAGTTCCCTTGATTGCTGAAAACAGGTATTTTGTTAGCGCCTTGTGAATTTTTCAATTTTACACATCTGCAAATTCGTAAGCAGCTGTAAAATGTGTTCAAACCACACAGCCGTCAGCCACGCACACGTGCACACACAGCTTAACACACAGCACCACAAGTACACGCGCATCTCGTGCAATCACATTTGCACACCCACACATAAACCTCCGTGTTGTGAACACACAATCTTGTTTACAACAGCAGCGACCCAACTCTGAAGGGCATTCAAGTAGAGGGGGGCCTCACCCTGCCAGTCTAGTCTGCCCTGGCATGGGATACGTGCCACCTTGCCTGCTGAAATGTGGAAGTTTGAATGCTTAGTTGTGTGGAATAATGAATCAGCTATTTTTCATCTGGCTGTAGTGCGTGGCGGTCAGCAAGGTCACCACAGCCAGTTTTATTCCCACAGAAAGCGAGTATCTGAGAGGAGTCAGCGTGTAGACTACCACCGAGTAGACGACACATATCCTGCCGAATCATTCCAGGACGCCGCTTTGAGCGCTGTCAAAGAGCTCATATTTGATACTTACTCAGACATAGTACGAAACAAGCATTGAAAAAATAGGTTGTGTATTCCTTGGGGATAATATTAAATTATGAAGGGTTCTCACCAGTTTACAATGGACAATGATTGTGAAAAAACGGTCGACCAAGCTGGAAGTGCCTAAAGAATAACACGTTTGTTTGGATTATTACCCAGTGGCTGAGGGCAAACTGTGTGCTATCGGTGCACTTCGTATCAACTCCATCTAGGAAATGTTTAGGCGTGAGTGGTTCAGCGATCTTGGCCAGTGGTTTTCAACCTCAATCCTTGTGAGCCACCCACGACTTAACTTTCCATATCTTAAAATCCTCAATATTCAAGCACAGATGTGCATCAGCTGATACACGAATTGGGCACTAACACTGCATGCATATGTAAATTACTATTACATATAAAGTTAACAAAAGTGAAATGTTGCTTTGGGATCACTATAACCAAACGATGCAATAGTGCTCTACATAAAGACGAACACATTTATAAAGGTAATACATTCCCCAAGTGGACAAGCACAAGGTTTTCTTTTCAATTCCTATCTCTACAGACTTTGAAAGGCCTCAAAGCTTGCTAACGTACAGAGCAATAGCAGTCGCGCCAAGTAAACGAACATCTAGATTACAAACATCCCACAGGAAATTAAGATAAGACCCCACATAACCATGCGGTATGCAGCAAAAAGTCCTACCACCAACGTTACCTTACAGAATGGACATCTTTACAATTACAAACAGGGGATCACAATTCATCCGCAATTTTATTTCGTTTTTTTTTTAAATAAAATTATGCCACAAGACATCCCTTAAATTTCCTGGCAATGGTCTGTAACTGGGTCTCTCTTGAAGCTGGTTCCACCAAAACCGATTAGTTTTATGTTTTAGCATAATAGCAACCTTGAGTGAACAGTTAAATAAAAGCAAACACGTGGTTAGTTTTGCCCAGTTGGAGACTGTCCACGAGCCTCAGCGGTGGCGCGAGCAGCCCACAATCAGACAGACGGTAGCCGATTCTAATCATAGTTGGGGGTTGACTCAGCCCATCAGAGGAGAGCAAAATTTCCATCAATAAGTCAGGGATTTACACAGAAGGGCACCGCTACACAATGCTTTTGACTGGTGTAGTGCAAGGTCATTACCTCGACAGGAAGCGTGATGCCTTGATGCTTCTTGCCCAGGCCGCTGCCCTCCGTCCAGCCCATAGCCTGCAGCATCTTGCTGCCGATGTTGTCGCCACCAATCCCAGCTTTGGTCGGTTGTTCGTAGTCACTGCAACAAAGTGAAAATATGAGCTAGGAGCTGTAACCGGTAATGTGAAGTTGACCAATTACGTGAATGTCAGCCTTGTAATGTTGGTCAACGTTTAACCGTGGAATTTGAAAAATAAAATGAGCATTGGTAAATGAAGTGGTGAACTGGTCAAAAGTGATGTCCCAATATCATAAAAAAATATATAACCTTCAAATATGAATCTGCAGTTGAATGGCTTCACGATATTTGTAATTGTGTATAATAACTATAATACATTCAGTACTTTCCTTCTTCTGACACTAGTTTCTTAAGTAACAGGAGCGATGGGGATTCTTGTTATGAGTAAACAGTGCTGGCACATTACAATGGCACGTGATGTGGTGCTTACATTGTGGGCTCCGGGACCACTTTCTTCTTCTTGGGCTCAGGGGGTTCAGGAATCCCATACTTCTCTCTCCTCTCAGCGGCACGGTCTCGGTATTTTGCCTGCAATTAACAGAAAGAACACAACAACAACTAACAATCTTTATCCTTTAATCAACACCGTGCATAGATTGCTTGTAGAAATGTTCATCTCGTGCAGGGGATGCAAAGTTGTGTTCATGTTGCCTTGCAGTTACAACTCTTATTTCCATTTCAACAGTATACTTTGCACTACCTAAAACTTCATACAGGATGTTTTCATCTTGCCGCTCTGGTTTAATGGTTAACTCGTGAATAGCCATGAGGTGTGAATGATGTCTGGAAACGAGTCTCACACAATCTCCCAATGCAACAATGCATCTAGCTCCTTCACAAGTGCCGATGTCATCGCTCCACCCCCATGCTGGACAAACTCCCGGGTGGGTTCCCTCCGTTGGCTTTGCTTGAATCGCTGCCGCATGAAAGACCTACCTCACGTTCCTTCTTTTCCATCTCTTCTATTTCAGCCGCAGTCATTTTGGATCGTCTGTGTTGTTCCAGGTTTTGCTGGAAGAGCCACAAAACAAAATCACATTAAAGAAGTAAAAACGCTGCCTGCAATAAGTGCAGCAGTAACAAAAACCCCATGCAAGCAGAACGCAAAAAAAATCACTTTCAAAACATAAGTGAATTCAATGAAAGGTTAACGGCGGCTATAATTTCAGTAACTATTACGGTTGAATCATCTTAAACAATAAACGACGTGGCTTATTATGGTGCAGTCACTGCCACGTGCACAAACAATCCCACTTTAACATCGAATTTCCCAACGGGGCTATCTATACATTTGTAACAACTTTAACTATGGAGCGGGAAGAACGCCGAGCAACAGCGGCCAAACACCCAGGCCGGCACCAGCGAGAGAAGCGTGCACACGGGATGTAGCCGTTGCCCACCTTGTGCAGGTCCGACAGCTGCTGGTGACGCAGCAGAGCCTCCTTGCTGGGGAACATGCGGCGGCACAGCAGGCAGGCCAGCTTCACCCAGTCCGTGAGCTTCTCCTCGCGCGCCTCCGCCGAGTTGTCCTCCTCGCTGTCGCTGCCGCCGCCGTAAGACGCCACGAGCGTGGCATCGGCGTCCGCCTGTGGAGCACAACGCTGTGCCTTCAAAACGGGCGCTGCTGTAGCAAGGAAGCCACCTTCCATCTAAGGCCTCGGATCGATCCGGTATTTCTCTGCGAATATAAAAAACTACATCCCCGCAGATTTTTGCTCACACTGGCGAGATCCTCTCCAGACACGATTTGGCAAACCTCTTTCACGCTGAAAGATGAAGGAGGTACCCACACTTAAATCAATACACATGCAACTACTGATCAACTGTGGTGGTCCCCATTTATACTGCCGGGTGGACAGAGTCGGGGGAAGGGTTTAAGTAGTTCATTATTTCAGCTGCCATACAACTGCGTGCTAACCATTATCCGATGCCAGCATATACGTATCCCAAAACATTAGTTCTTGCTATGTTCATTACTTTTACTTTCATTCCTTCCCTGTTTATGCCCCAAACCATATAATGTCGACATCTTCTACTTTATGGCAATTCAGACACTACATAACTTAACCAACTATTCTGCAAAGGCAGCTTAGAAAAAAGAAGCAAAGTAAAAAAAATAGATTTCCAGTCTATTAATTACAACCCAATCCGGGGCTAAAATTGGAAAACATGGTTATGAAACACATTTATCCACAAGGCACATTGCCTAATAGTTGTAACGTGGTTTTTTTAATTTCACACGATGCAAAAACCACTGCATTATATTGATTTATACATTATTCAACAACTGCATTAATAATACCCATGTAAAGCAACTGATTAGATAACAACGCTTGCTATGGTGTATTAAAACTACACTTTTAATTAATGAATGGGAGCTCGCGACATAACGGGTGAAACCTAAATAAATGTATTATCACTTTCAAAATTATTCTTCCTGGTGTGACCATAGTTTGGAAGTCAAAATGGTTATTTACAGATATAAAACAATTTACACCAAGCACAAGATTTCCCAGAATTTTATCCATTCCGCTAAACCACAAGTTACACTGGACCATACAAGCAGATCTTTGGGAGCCGGTATAACTGGTCAAGGCTCCAAAACGCCAACCAAAGCATTATTTAAAGACGTGGTTTACAATGCACTGCTGTGATAAAATGCACAGCAGTTTAAAATGTTTTTAATAGACGAAATTTTCCCTAACATTTATCTCACCAACTAATGTTTTCCTGTATGCACATAAACAACAAAACACCAATTTTTATTCACTTTTCTTTGCGGTGCTACCAATACGTAAAGGTTACTTTTCTGTTTTTGTTGAACTTTGCATTGAGGGAAAATGTTAAATGTAAGCTTACCGGTTCTGTATCTTCATCGTTACGTTTCTCAATAATTTTTTGAAGCTGGTTCAAAACAGCAAGCTGTCTGTCATTCTGGGTGGCCTGTAAACAGTTCACATCACGCACCAGTCAAAGGTCTCCTTAATATTTATTCCCATGAAAATGCAAACGCATACAGCACCAAACAAATCCTTATCTAGCAGAACACTGGCCTCCAGGATAATGGGAATAAGGAAGGTGCTATGAATAATGGAGCTATGTAATTTGAAACCTTAATGAGAACACCAACTTCTGCGCAGAAGTCATAAACATTTTATCCCTTACATTCAAAATATGTGTTCGTAATGTTTGGGTTAATGAATAGAATCTTAAACTTTGAGACGACCTGGACATTTTTACATCAAATTTATCCAAAGCAATATATCACAGAAATTAAATCACTTTTTGTGAAACCCTCGTGCTTTTCCTGCCAAACGCGGTGTCACGTGGCTTTAGATACGGCACGTTTGTTCGCACAAATCTAAGTTACATTTGAAGATGATCTATACAACACGTGCATTGAACAACCCAAGCGCATGGCAGGTGAACGCCACAAGCCGTCCCTCACCCGCTTCTCCAGCATCGCGTAACCTGCATCAGCAGAGGCAGACTCCCTCTCGTCGTCTCTGCCGCCCGCCCCAACCGGCTGGAAGCTGTTCTTGAAGAACTCCTTTTGCTTGTTGAGGCTCTTGGCCCACTTTTCCATGTCCTTAGCGATCTGTGCAAGTATTCGAAGGCACGTTAGCCATTCTCTATTCACCGCAAAGATAATAATAATATAAATTTATATAGCGCCTTTCACCCGAGGGTCACAAAGCGCTGCACAAGGGCCGCAAAGAGGACGGCATGTCAACAACAAAATAAAAAACCAAACCAACAGAAAATAAATTATTAAGGCTACTTCGAATACACTGAAAGGTCGTGAAACTGGCAATCTTAAGAGCGGCAAAAATCTGCCAGGGTCCCCTAAGATGGCCGTCACTTCCCTGAAGAAAACACGGAGGGAGACAGGGAGGGAGGGTGAGCGACAGACAGATGACCTGTTACATTTTTTCGGCACAGCGACAAGGCAGTTTCATAAACAGGATTGAGAAAGCCATGAAGGAAAAACTGCAGCAATCGGTGGGAAGACAATTTTACACTAATTACAAATGGCCATTCTCGGTTTTGGATTCCGTTTGACCACAACTCAGACATCCAACCCTAAAAACTGCTTTAACTTCATAATGCTCACTATTCACTGTTGACTATTACCCCAAAATATAAAACCTTCATCAGGCTTTACAGTTACTGTGCATGTCACAAAAGTCCATGTACATTTAAAACATTATAGTGAAAATATATACACCGTTATTGTGCGAGTACAAATCGAGAAACTGTGGCTAAAGTTTTAAACTTCACACAATAATGCCAACGTTACAGGATGCAGAGAATGAGCATATATGGCAGATACCATCACCTAACTGCAAAAAAATGTTACTCGGCATTAAAAATAGTGAACTAAAACCCAACCCAACAAGCTACACATTATTTTGCCGAAAAGAAATCACAGACCTGCTGAGCGGTTTTGGTTTTGGGCTTGTCTTTTTTGTCTTTGCCTTCCTCAGCGTTTTGCTGAAGTTGTTGTTGCTGCTGTTGTTGTTGCTGCTGCTGTTGTTGTTGCTGCTGCTGCTGAGAAGCTGGCAGGTAGGTCTGCCGCTCCGAATCCCAATAGAGGTACTCTTGTGTCTGCGAGTTGTAGTAGTACTGAAAGACATTGCACAGGCACGTCACACCTAGCAAAAAGAGCACGGCACATCCTCTAGTTAGCCCAGCACGATATAACCCAAGTCTGGAACAGCAAAAGGCCGATAGCATATTTTATTTTCCATGGCGGTACAGAATGGAGAGGGACTTATTAATAGCCTGGCAAATGTTGCTGCAGTCGTAGATCCAAAAACTCCAACCTCTATATAATGCATCATCGGCATACAAGTGTGTGATATCGTAAATAACTTTTCGTACACAGAAGTATATATAAAATTACAGTATCCTTTGGCCAATTTTCTTATCAGTAATAGTAAAGCACAGGTCACCCACGGTACCACCGAATGATCAAATAAAAAATTCAAATTGATCCACGAGGTGGCAGCATTACATAGGAAAATCACTCCTGGAGATACTCTGCAAGAGACGTGTTAGCTGATCTTGCTACTGGCAGAGCGTGGCTTTTAGTAAATATTTACAACCACCTTCCTATAAAAATCAACGCATACGTTTGCATATTGTCACATACCAATTGAGCATTCGTTTAAAGTAATTTTCAGTCCCATAATGTAACTACACTTCACATTTATATAGCAAGACAGGCTCCAAGGTTGAGTGACGAGTAATTAAGTTAATTACAATACACAAGGGGTAAAGTACAGCGCTGTACCTGCGAGCTGGAATCGTAGTACAAGCCGATTTGAGGATCGTAGTAGTAGCCAGAAGACTCGTCGTACTGGTATGTGGACACATCGGGGACAGCTGAAATGACACAGGCAGGCAATCACAACCCAGCACAGGATAAATGTAGACTGCTTTGTAGGATGCAGCGGGCCAACAATCTCCAATTTATGTTCACCACCAGACACAAAGTAGATGCAGACATACCAGCAAGTTTGTACATAACTACACGACGCTCGTTTGTCAGTTTTAAGGCAATACAGATGATCACACGGTTTAATAGGCATGTAACGATGATACAAAAAATAGCGTTTTATATAGCGCCTTTCACCCGAGGGTCACAAAGCGCTGCACAAGGGCTGAAGAGAACGGCATGTCAATAATGAAAACAAATTAAAACCAAAGGAACAAAAAAATTAAACGATAAACCAATTAAAACCGATTCTTAGACTCACAACAAATCTAATAATTGACGCGTGTAAGAAATTATTAGCCATGTCAAACTGCAGGATCGTGAGATAGCAAGGCCTTCCAGCAGCGAAGTGACCATGGCTGATGATGACAATGATGAGATGCTAGATATGACTGCTTCGTATAAACCCTGCAGTCAGTAGACACGACCATAAAATATATTCTTAAACCTAATCGCGGTCCCACACAGCGACCATCCACTTCCAAGATGGGTGCATGTTACATGCCTACCGGTCAAACATCAGCATCACACACACGGGGTTCTAAGCGCACTCACGGTATTTCTGGTAGGGCTGCGTCCCTGTGGGAGCCGTGACGGCGGGGGTGGACTGGCTGCTGCTCGCTTGCGCCACGGACACCGCTGCCGCCGCGTTGGAGGTCGTCGCATCCTGTGCCATGGTTGCGGCCGCACGCTGCGAGGACCAAGCGCAACTCGGCGTTAGGCGGCGATTCACAAGTCTTTCACTAGGTTAGCTTTTACACAGAATGATTGAGATTCCAGCTGCATAATAATGGTTTCAATGACATTATTGTAAAAGTGTACTCTTTGTAGCGTAGTAGATGTAAGGACCCCACGATTTAATTTGGAAGTAACAAGTTATTATTCTGTAATAAGCCATTCTTCTGTAATATCGTAGCCAGAATTTAAAATTAGAAACTGAACCATTGTGATTTGACATTTAAAGGGTGCTAACAATGCCTCAAGCTTTGATTGTTACATCTCAACCATTATAGTGCAATCCTGTAGTTTAGTCAAGGAGCATCCCAGTGGCAGCTGTCCCTATGCTACAGAATGGGCAGTGATCTGCCAGTGCACAATAACACATTTAAAAGGTGTTCAAGGTAGTTATCAGCACGTTTTTACTGTAGAAAGCATATAATCAGTTTTCCAATAGAAAACCTATACAGCTAACCAAGAATAAGTATAGAGCAGAATGCTTAAGGAGGTAAACCTGTGTTGTGGTAACCGGGGTTTAGCTTACCGTGCTACTCGCTTGTGCAGCTGCAGATTGTTGGGCTGCAATCCCCGCGGCCACAGTGCCAAGTGCCGCTACAAAATTAAAAGCTACAAATTAGCTTACATTCACATATTGAATTTGTTGCAAACACAATATTTTTCCGAAGGTAGCCTAAGTATAAAAGCAACACGTGATAATAAACATGGACTGTGTTGTAATACAAATATCACATTGAGTGCATTTCATTCTTAAATGGCAATTCGAGACCATCCGTTAAGATCCAGCGTAGCATTCAGCAAGTTGCACTAAATCGACTGCACACGACATTATGAAATAACCATCTAATTGAATATGAATATTCGTAGAACTTTGTCACAAATAACACATTAATTAAATCACTCACCACAGCCAATCATATAATAATATTAATAACAAATTAATTTCAGGAGGTGCGAGCTGAAATTAATTAACAAGAAGAATATTGTTCTGCCAAATGAAAAGTGGGTTAGACACTGAATGACATTAGGTGTACTCGCAGTTGTGTGGAAGCCCATTGCCACCATGAATTTGTGTCTATTCAACAGCGATAATAACCATCTTTTTTGGCAGAGCACCCTTTGCCGCAGTGAATCTCTGAAACAACTGCAAGCATATAATTTTGTCCAAGCAGACATAAATAAAGAAATAAATACCATTACATAAATCATTCTTGTTGAGTCTTGTCAAAATATTATATTTAATATCTCTATAATAACTTAATTGGTGCAAAACTAACTGGTATTAAATTAATATGGTAAAAACCTATTACCAAAGTCTAGATGCTGGATTGTCAGAGGTTAAACAAAACGCTAGTTTAGTTCTGTTAACTACACAGTGTATATTTGTACGCATGTAGTTTGAACTCACTCACGGGACGACGCAACCAAAAATACCTCTGATCAAGTGACATAATAACATAAAGTGCTATAACGGTCTCCAGTACTAACCTCAAAACAGGTCACCAAAGACACTTCAAGTGTAAGGTTGCATCCTATTTTCCATTATCCACTCATTTATTTTGCCAACAACCATGTGCAATGTGCAGGTGGTTGAGGAGTGTGTTATCCCTACCGTTGGCTGCAGAAGCATTTTTGATCGCCAACGCTGCTGCAACGAGCTGATTCGAATCGGTCGCTGCTTGCTGGTAGTACTGGTTGTAATCACCGTACGCCTGCTTTATAGGCACACAAAAATCACATTATTTCCTCGACATCGGTTTAGGAGTGATTCATGTAAATGCTGAAAACACATTTAGTCACTATAAAAATATTGTTATGAAAATAATTAAGGACAATCTAGATAATGTGGCAGTTCGGGTGTCATTCCACATTTGTTTAGTGTTCCTATTCGCTGGTTGTCACCTGACATCTCTGCAGATGATCTCGCCAATCAGCTGTTCTCCCGGCTCAGAGCTAATCGTATCATCGCAATCTAGCGGTCCTTGTGAGAAACAAACATGGCCTAGGCAAATGGAGGCCACCGTAATGGCCAGCAATATAAAACTAGCTTCAATGAACATGTTTCGCATTGTGTTTGTATAAGGACTGTTTCCATCTAGGTCAATTGATTATTAATACACTTGTTTGCCCAGTGAACCTCTGGACCTATTTCATGAGGGTCCAGCCACGTTTTCACAAGAAGGGATGCTATGTGTAATCCCATCCTGGGTATGGCCCTGCCTTGTGTCCTGTGTGTGCCTTGCGCTCCACCCCTGTACAGCAGAAGTGGGGAACCTTTTTCTGCCAAGGGCCATTTGGATAGCAGGGGTAAGTAATTTCTGACAATGGCTGGATCATCCCAATGGAATCAATTGCAGGTAATGTAGTATGCATACCTCCCCATACTGCACGTAGTTGGGGTGCTGCCCGTTAAGGAACAAGGCGTAATTTGCTTGCTGAGCCTCGGGTGTTGCCCAAGCTGCCTGGCCAGCGGCGTCAGAGCCGTGCGGAGCCTTAAACACAGCAGCACACACAGTTAGGCATGATTAGCATTTGCGTCGCTGAAAGCACTAAGCTGCAAAGACTTTACCGATGGAAGGATACAAGAAAAAAGAGAGCAGCATTTTACTCTGGGAATGTCAAACCTGCAACCGGTTGTATGGTGTTTGTGTCAACAAAAACATGCGATTGGCAGAATTGTATATCGACTAATGCCTTCAGTTAATGAAGGCAGCGGTTTTGTAAAGGCAAACATGGCAACGGTAAAAAAAGGAAAAAATTACAGACATGGTGGCGTGTAATCAGTCCTGGGAAAGAAACGGCTATCCACTAATAACAATACTATTTGGCCCTTAATCAATCCACAACTGGAAAAAGATTCCTCATGCCTTGTCAGTGAGTGGGTTTTTGTTTAGCCATACGTGACCATAATGGTCAATGCAGGTTGATGAGAGGCGCAGCCCAGGATTGATTCCAATATCACTCTCGGCTGATGTTAGCCAAGGCTGGGAATTGGAAATCAACTGCAGGGCTGATGGTGCAGTTCACTAATAACTGTGCCACTGCCCCACCACTTATTAACATGACATTTCATTTTCATAATGTCAATCTAAGATAAAAAGTAGCTTAAGGCATGTTCCAGTTAGTGGTTAAATAATTAAATTCCAAGAACAAAGTGTATTGACTTAATAAGAACATGGTATTCTGTAGGCAATTAAAATATTACTGTGGATTTGGACCAAGTTCTGGTATTAAATATTAAATAATGGTTAAATGAGTCATTGAGATAAAGCAATTAGGATTATAGATTCCATTCACACACCTCCATGTTAAATGCTAACTGCTCAGCTTGAATTTAACCCTCGTCAAATGAGCGCTGCTCCTGCAATCAATAATGCAGTGTTGGAAATTAAACAAAATGCTGCCCTTTCACCTCTATTCAAGCTAATTTGTATGCATCTATTATCGAAGAGCAACGGGTTAAAACCAGGGGAATGCAAAAATAGACCAAGCAGGAAATGTTTTATAAAGTGTGTTTTTAGTTTGCTGTACAAAGGGTTGTAGTATGGCTGTAGGAAATTATCCTACTCGTCTCAAATGTTTTAATGCAGACACTGCACCAATCCTTTTGCCCAAGGAGAGCAGTCCCTGCTTTAACTCCCTGTCTCTAGGGGTTCCAGCACACAGGATTTAAAACCGTTATGTACAATTTTTAGATCCTAAATAAACGCATCCATGTAAATGTATCCCACATACACAATGCATGTACTACTGTACTCTAACAACACGACCTCAGGTGTGTCAAAATCCCTCAAAGAATCTAGACGTCAAAAGCAAACGAAACCGTATACGAATCTGAATTACAAAAAAATGTATTAGCAACTTCATTTAAAAGTGTAATAGGATATAACCTCAGTTGTGACTCAAATACTCTGGTTGATCACAAGAGTTGAACTGCCTCTGGACGTATTTTATGAACAGGAGAAATGAACAGGCACGCGAAGAAACCTCGAATTGTGGAGCATTGTGGGAAATTTTACATGAGTTAAGTCTCTCCACATCGATTTAAATAACTATCGCCCCATCACCCGCAATGTGTTTTTGGAGCAATATTATCCAGCAGCATGTTCTATGCAAGCAAACGTAATACTAGTTTATTATCTGTAATTTTCCACATACGATAGTACTTCCTGTGTTGAACAGGGTCCATGTGAAGTTGTAGAGCATAAACCCATCATGATTTGTGACTAATGATGAAAGCCAAAAGGTCAAAACCAGTCCAGAGTTTGCTTGCATAACTAAATGCTGATGGGTAATTTGTCCTGAAAGCCCATAGGCTCATCGACTAAAAGACTCTAATGTGGAGAGACTAGCCGAAATCCGGTTATTTTATTGCTAGGGTTGCCGCGATATGGCAATACTACAATATATTATAACGGCATGTGTGATATTGATTATAAATTAGCAAAAAAGGATTAAAGGTAGGTATGTATTGAGAAGCAGTTGACGAACACATCTCTCTTCATACCAAAGCACAAAAACTAACCGGTTCAATTACAGTTTTGAGAAACTGACAAAGGAATAGTCGTCGCGTCTTGAAACTGGATCTCGCATCTTTAAAAAAAACCTATATCGCGGCAACCGTCTTCATTACCCACAAGGCACAAGGAAACTAACCCTGCAACAAGACCAACGGTGGCCAAGGTTACAGGTGCAGCGGAGATCCTCGAGGTGGTGCAGGCCTACCTGTGTGGCAGACCAGTGAGCAGCAGCAATGGCCAGGCTTGCCACGGATGTAGTAGTCACTTCCCTAAAATAACGAGCAGTTGTGTTTAAGATGTGTTTAGAGCTACGTTAACATTCGTACCCTTACATGTTGCGTATGTTTTTGGGACTCAGGAAAATCTCTTCAGTATTATCGCAAGTTCCACATTTGTCAACGCGGCGATGACTATTATACGCTGGCCTACAACGTGCGTTGTGAACGCGACAACAACACATGGTCACATAGTAGCCGCAAAGAAATGTAAAAAAAAAATGCACTGCAATAGGTTACAATTGGTGATGAAATATGGACATCATTAATGCCAAAACATCAAAGGATAGCTATGTGCTACACTTGTGGCAATAACTATACATAAGCGCAAACCCATAGGTCGGAGTGTATATTTGGTACTGTACCTCCTTAAAGATAACGTGTTTTATTCGACTCTTTTCACCCCAATTGTTATTGCTGTTACATAGACGGTTTTTGGTTGTTTAAGCGGGAACCTCAAATACTACAGTCCACGCTGTCGCTCGGAACCATTCTATGGGACACCACAGAACATATCCTGGAGTTCATATTATCCTTTTCACAGTGTGCTTCTCTGTCTGCTGAAGTACAGTTACTGTCTTTGAAGGCCGTGTATTGTACTAATAAAACAAAGGGCACCACGTGCAGTGCAAAGACCGCTTTTGGAAAGTGTTTTCGTATGGCTGAAAATGTGTTTCACGTCGACAAAAAGAGTTGGAAGATGACATATCAAAGAAACAGACCAGAGACCAGCGATGAGCCCTCCCTCTCACCTTTTGCTTCCCTTGGCATAATCTACGTTGACTGTTTTATTGTCTATTCTCAAAGGAGGCTGCAGAGTTGTGAGAATCTGTAGCAACTGGCTGGCTTCCTGCAAAACATAATAACAGTGCACGACATTTGAAACGTAACCTTCAGGTTCAAAAACGTAAAATATTTAACAAACCTGTTTCATGCAGCCTTTCTTAAAGGAGCTACATGATTAAACGCTCTTTTATACGCCGGGCATCCAGGTGGAAAAGGTCGTGCTTGACCAAGCTTTCTTTCAATAGCAGCCTTCAATAACCAATGCAGGTAATAATAATAATTTTACATTTATAACACGCACATATTCATTCACTGTAGACTAGACACTGCTTCCTATATATTATGATGTTATCGGCCAAATAATTAATGAGTGGTTTTTATAAGCATTGGGAGGAAACCAGATGTAACTGCTCATATAATGTCTATTAAATGATCAAAAACTTACCAGTACAGAGCCCAGCTCAACAAATGCAAATCCACGGTTGTAGTTGGTCATTCGGTCCTTGATGAGACGAATGTTTGAGGGTGTGAGCATGGCATATGGCAGGAGAGCCTGAATGATGGCCTCCACTGTTGTCTGTGCGCCCAGGTTACGAATGATGAGCGCTGTTAGGGGGACAGGAAATAACATGCCGCACAGCAACAGCTTGAAAATCTCAACACTATTCAGCAATACTTCAATAATGGCACAGCGTTTTCAGTTTGAATCAATGGATGGACGCTGATATCAGGGTAAGCTGTAGCTACTCCCTTCCCATAGCATAGATGCCATTCACCAAACAAGAGGCATACTGGCCTTTCATAATGCAATAATTATCTAGGATCCCACTATGCTATTGTGGGCTAAATTTTACAACTGGAGATCATGTTAATCTTAAAAACTGTTAAAAAGAGCTATAGAGCTTTCCGTGAAAACTTACTGACATTGGTAGCTTAGTAAATTAACGATCCCACAAAACCTAACCAGCACCTACAATTCGTGTTGTCCATCTCCTACAATGAACATCAGGGCCTATGATGACATTATGGGTGTATAGAGGGTTCTAGGAATTTAAGGACAGGACAGAGCAAGCAACGTATTGGTTTGGAAATGAGTGTTACAAACACTGAATGAGCAGATGCAAATAATCACGAAGAAAATGTTGTGATGGGTGAAGTACATTGACCTAGTCCTCAAAGAGTGGACTCTGGATGTGGGATATCAAACTATGCAAAAGCTGTGGGCACTGACAAAAATGGCCCGATGGCAAGGTGCTGTCACCAACGGCACTGGTCACAATCACCCATCACCTTTACTCCTTAAAGTCATATAACACACGATTACTCACACTCACTTGTAGCATCTGCACCATCGCGATTAGCTGAAGACGGAGAAGGAAGAAGTGCATCTCCAAGCACTAGACGAATACAAATTTAGATAAGGGTTATTATGCCAACACTAAGATAACGGTGTCAGAATGAAACCTAAACTAGGTTCATGACGAGCTGAACACAATTACCCTATAAAGCCACATACAGAAGGTACATTCCAATATACTATGCAAGCATGTGCATGTGTGAATTGTGTTACGTAGAATAGGCTATGAACAACGAGGTCTTCATAATTTTTTATACGATTTGGAAAATTGAGATTATCATATATCCTAAAAATCTACATAAATGGCGAGATGCATGTCTTGGCCTATGGGTGGTTTGGACTGATTATTATCAACAAAGAAAAATGATATTGTCCAATAGACAATTACAACATTGTGTATTTAGAACAGCCAACATTGGACAATGTAACGTGTAACAGCAGTAATAGCAAATAACTCATTACAATACTTACTAGATCTTGGAATGCCACATTTCAAACAATGATCTCTTCTGCTGAAGTTTTGATAGCCGCACTGAAATATAACATTTACAATAATGCTACCGTTAAATTATGCAATCTTTATAAATTTATCCAAGACTTCCTGCTGAATGAGCTCATCCAAAACACTATACCGTGCTGCAGATCCAGTCTTCAGCAAGCTTTGGCTTCATATGACTGTAGTCCACAGACACTCGCTGCCCCTGCATGGTAAAGTTGTGCTGAAAAATACAAAACACAAAAGTTGTAAGTCAGATTCTGTGCTGCGCGACACAGGGTCAGTTGCCCGCTAAGGCTCAGCAAAGGTGTGCCGAGGACGTGCAGGCTTCTGAACCCATTGAAGGCTAGGCCGGCCAGGGAGCCATGGGGCATTACGGATAAATTAAAAACACAAGCAGAGACTTAATCCAGCCGGGCCAATGGCAGAAGAAGAGATAGGTAACGGTGCCCACTCCTTCCTGTCACCGCGTGTTAAAAGTCTGTAAAAATGTTCCTTCCTGTGACTTCCATTTTCAGCACCGTCAAATATTACATTACGAACTGCAGCTTAACCTGGTCAACAGCGGCACGTACAAGGTCCTTTGTTATAACTGCTTCCAGTGTTGGGACTCCTTTAAAAAAACCTATATTTACATTAGTCGATGTGGATTAAAGCGACGCGTGTTCACAAAGGCTGAATACCGTTCTACTCGTGCTAACATTACACCATCACACATATGGAATATAATAATAACAGCAGTCCTCCCGATTCAGGCCACGAACTGCCTCCACAATAAAGATGAGGTGATCAAAACCTTATGTTTTGGATTTTTTTTAGCATGATGAATCTATCAACACATTTCCTAAATTTAAATATGCACAATAATCTTTTTGAAAAATCTAGCAATTCACTCAGTCAAATTTGCAAATAACCTTGAAATGAACGTCATTGGACTGCTGCATACTGACATTATTTTTAATTGTACAACACGCTTATCGATCTTTTCATAGTTGTGCAAATACAAAATAACTGCCAAATAGTTAACATCTTGCAGCCACGACTATATTTTTTCTTTTCAAATAAATCACAGGGTTTTTGAGCAAGGCAAGGCAAGTTTCAAACATCTGTAAACT
Organism: Geotria australis; assembly: GCA_036362915.1. Taxonomy (NCBI): domain Eukaryota; kingdom Metazoa; phylum Chordata; class Hyperoartia; order Petromyzontiformes; family Geotriidae; genus Geotria; species Geotria australis. The sequence goes on along the minus strand of JAZEWU010000025.1, from coordinate 7,225,876 downwards.
GGCTCAATGATCGGAGTCTACACCAAAGCAACCTGATTGGCTTCCATCCATCTGGTAGCGTCCTGCAAGTGTATAAACTCCACGAAGGCGAAGCCTCGGCTCTGACCTAGAGGTGGCATTCACATATACACGGATCGGTGTTAGTCTTGGGACTTGTATCACGTGGACACAACACCGACAGCAACATCGCTCCATGGCACACAGCTCAAAAGGGAAGGAGTCTTTGGGATGTCTTTTAAGTGCATCGGCTCAATCATGTCAGGTAACATCAGGGTAAATGTTCCACCAAACATTCGTACTTAGCATTTTATGTTTAAACTTCTAAATGTAGCCGAGAACTAAAGGGCCAATGCAGTGATATCCCTGTATTTTCATTTCAAACACCTCGGTCAAATTTCAGGTTAACCACTGCCTTAGAGCCATGCACACGATCCAAACCCCTTCACTAATGAGCAGGCAGGAATTGTTTGCCCTGGCCAAGAGGGCTCTTAAAAGAATGTTGAGAAACTAGATTTTCATTCACAAGTGACCACAAATTTTAATTGTATCTTAGAATTTAAAATGCAGGCTAAGATATTACAAACATTTAGAAGCAATCAGTGAGGATACTTACCTTTTACCTGCACATTTAAGTCAACAGCAATGCAAATAAAACCATCTGCTTATTGAATATAAGCTGTGGCCTGTTACTATAGACTTGGTTTTTCATTAGTTGTATCTCTTAGTCATGGTTAACATGTGCCCTGTAAAAGTTGCTGCAATTACTATAGTAATATCTAATGTGCTTTTCTCAAGTTTTCTCCACTTGCTAAAGAATTAAAATATTAACAAGCACAGCCTATAAATAAAGTTAACACGTTACTACCAGGCAATGATCAAAAGTATAATTATTGGCTATAACACCTACAGCTCCTTACAATGAAGTGGTCACATGCTCTCACTCACTTATTAACACAATTTTGCGACTTTGAAAAAAATCTCCAACTGCCAAATGCCATTTCGTTTTAAAATCAGTTTAAAGACTGGGTGATTAAAGTGAAAATGAGTTACTCTATCCAGATACATTCATTCAAGAACTAGAACATTTGCTAACATTTTCATGGAATTTATAACAAGGGTTTTTTTTACATTGTAAAATGGTTAAACAAATCAGCAGCACCGTCATAAACTACTCAACCACTCACATAACCATACAAGTGCCCAGCTCTGAGCTGGCAGGATTGCACAGGAACAATATTGGTCAATCCGGTGGATAATCACAACAGTTCATCCAGTCTTGTGTTCCTGGTGCGAACATGTAATTTCCTGTGCATTGAGATGCCGTCACAGTGTGGATCCCCATTCCACCCTGTAGCAAAGGCAAGGTCTTTGCATGGCAACCGCGAGCCAGTAAAACTACTTCAACATCATCCGTATAATTACACGTGCCTTGAATGGCTCTGCCAATTTATTTCAAGTTCATCACCCCAAGCCTAACAACGAATTTAACAAATACTCAAAAGATCACCTTCAAGTAGAGGTCACCATCAGCAAGTGAATGTACGAACTAAAGAGCGCGGATATTTTACACGACAGTGCGAGTGAATCTCAGCCTGCATTAGTGGGAAACAAATCTGGCAAGGCTCTTGGCCAGGACAAACTACCATCGCCGCCGGCGTCACATGTGGGTCCACTGAGTAGAGGGCGCCATGGGTGACGAACACAGAACAAGCCTAGGACCGCAGCTGCCTCACCTGTCACTTTGTTTCGTATCAGCCTCACATCCCTCAGTGGAGGTCCAAGCATCTGCATCTCAGATTCAAGCTGCAATAAAGTGACATTTGCATTTTCAGAATACACACACGGCAATATTACTATTAACGAACTTCTGTACTATAAAAATATGCCCACTGATTCTGTACAGCATCTCAAGTTCCAATTGCAATTTGATGCGGAATAAATTCAAATTGTCTTGTATTAAAAAAACAAGTGTATGGAAAACATGACGATACAATCTACAACTATATACACAAAAAAGTGTGCAATGCATAATTTAACAAACATTTGTTTCCCCTTAGTACATCCCCAGGCCAACAAGAAAGTATTCTTATAGACAAGGACACACCACAGCGTGCCAGTGTCTGATTGTCATGCCTCCTTTTGAGTCTGCTGGTCAATGTTAGCTTACACATGGTGGCTTTAGAGCAATAAGCAGCAATCAAAAAAGTATAAAAAGACAATTTACCTCAGACCTGCTGAGTGACAGAGGCAGGTTGCGCAAGATTATGACAGTACTGGGCTGAGAGTCTTCAGAATGGCTGCCTCTGTAGTCCTGGTCATGGTATCCTCCATCCGGATGGTATCTGTTCCCATCTTTAGCTTCATAGCCATATTCCTCTGTATTGTCATCACGTTCCTGATACAGAGTGGGAAAAATTTTGTTAAAATATTATGCTTATAATCTGCTCAAGAAACAAAAGCCTTCTGACAGACACTCCACAGCCATTCTCTTCTTATTCAGAGGGCCCTCCTGCCCTTTGGTTCGATTGGGTTTTTCTTCATAATCCATAGTCATATGCCCCACAACATTCCTCTTGTTCAGGTGCAAGATTAAGAGTTATGTTTAAGAGTTATTTTTAAGAGTTATTTTCGCCTCTGCCTAAATCATGAATTCAATCTTAAATTTCAATTGCCATGCATATTGTAGATAACCTCCAGAAACCCACACACATTTTGTCCTGGTAATTATTTTTTCTCTCTACCAACTTTACAGACCATTTTGACTAATAAAGTGAAAATGAAAATGTATTAAATGTCATAACTGCCTACATTCATTTTGAAAATGTAAATTACAAATAGACACCTTTTCCAGACATGACCCACTAAAGTTATACCTTTGTATTCTACCACACGTCTATTTTTTTATTTCCATTTGTGGCTTCTCTATTCCAAGAAACCTAAAGTGCCACATTCGATACTACCACATCACTTGGCCAAGGCCTATAAACTCAGATCTTCTGGATTGTTATGGTTTACCAGGTTGAAGCTCACTTAACACTATAACCCTTTAGGTTCTTGAGAGCCAGATTAAGATCCCCTAGTGCAGAAGCTATGTTCAAGTCAGTTTATTTACAGTTCTCAATTTCATTGGCCATGTTTACTATTCACGTGCCTCAGGGGCACATGTTAAATAGCTTATTATGCACTGTGGCTGCATAATGCTGGCTAATGAATTTAGTAAAAACACTGTTATTTTTGTTTCATTCCACCTAATTTTATTTCCTTTGTTATAAACTAAACTGTATTTTCCCTAAAGCAAAAATGCATTAGGGACATACTAAAATTAATGCCATTAATGTCTTGGGTCAGAAGCCATTTGTGAGCAAGTAAACCACTGCTTTTTACTTTATGGTAGCACATGCTTGTAATCTGTAAACCAGTGCTTTGGAGTCAAAGGTTGGTAGTTCTGCTGGCCTGGGAACGCCTGGGAATCCCCCAGGAACAGCTGGAATCTGTTGCTGAGGAAAGGGATGTCTGGTCCACTCTCCTTGGACTGCCGCCAGCGCGACCTTCACCAGGACAAGCGGTTTAGAAAATGAATGGATGGGTGTGGCCATCGTAAAGCAAGGGACCACTGTACTAAAAGCAAAAGCACATGTTCAAGTTGTGTATCGTTAACCCACCTCTGAGCCGCCGTTCCGTGAACTGCGCGAGTCCCTCCTGTATCCTGGACCGCTGCGATAGTCCACGTCTTTGTAGTCATAGTTTTTTCGGTCAGACTCTCGGTCATCATCTCGTTTTGGACCTGTGGAATTCCCAATAGCGTGTTACTCACACACTGTGTGAAATGTTTACATTTCTTACTGAATAAGGACATTAGAACAGATTACGCCATTATTGCAAGTGCCTCATTTGTGCATCAAATCCCCATGTGGATTAAATATTAACTATTTTCTCTATGAAAAATACTATTTGCATGCCCCAGAAGCCTTGTACACTATTGTCAGGAGTGTGGTCTTGGCAGTGAAACCACAATAGACTGAGCCTACTATGCCAAAATTAAGTGCATAGACAGGGTGTTCCTACCCAAAAGCAGTGTAGGCAAATTGATGACAACCAGGAGCTTATTAACCAAGAGCTAGCTGGCTTGCATGTCACTGCATATCCAGTTTTTTGCAAACGCCTTACTGAGAGAGTCATCGCTTTGCCGATCGTCTTTGGAACTCCACTCCTCATCGCGGGACCACTTGTCGCGGTCACCGTCAGACGGGTACCGGCCACTCCTATCGCTTCGGCTGCTGTGAGGTAAAGACAACAACGTTGTTACAGCTTTAACATATTGTCAACATAGCTTTACTGCGCTATACATCGTTTTCTGACACATCAATGGTAGTAAGTATAGCATTCAAAAATACCTATCAGTTTGACGTAATTGTTTACAATTATGCCATTGTTTGGATTACCAAAAGATTTGATACGCTCACACATTCAAAACTGATTTGACAGGAATGCGTTTTAAAATCTTACCGTTTTTTACGATCCATACTTTACGCCTGCTTTGCAATATTCTGAATTTGTTGAAACCTGCATTGAAAAAACGAGATGTTATAGCATTAGTGTTAGTTCAGCAAATCGTTAATATTCATAAACACATGTAATCGTACAGCGCTTTGTGACCCTCGGGTGAAAGGCGCTATATAAATTGAATTATTAAATTAATTATTATTAAATTAAATAATCACATTATGATGGACTTGAGCTTTGAACCATTTTTATTTTGTCACATGTTCACAAATCGTTGGGTCAGTCAATCCATACAAATTTGTGCACAACTGCGGATATAATAATTTATTTTGAGATAAAAACACGTTATTAGTGATGCAGTTGCAGTCATCGGATAAGAGCGCACCTTTGTGTTGGCCCTTGATCTGCAAGTGTGGATTTAATCCTACAAATCAACCATTGGTGTTCTTGAAAATGTGCAAATTTTACATTGAATGTAAATGTGCCTCTAGCAACGTCAGTGACAGCCGTATGTATGTATGCGATGTTCCGCTATTCTCAACCGGTAGGTCGCGTGAAGACCAGACCCAAGTGGGGTCCCTGGGCCATGAGCTGGAAAAGGTGTTTTTATTCTCTACGATAAACGTGGACGTCTGCAATTCCTTATGGTCAGGATTTACTTCTAATTCTCAAGGTAGGGACTTAGTTGTCATGCAATATGCATATTATCACAAAAACGCGGTGACTGTAACGGGTGAAAGGCGCTATATAAATGCTATTATTATTAATTCAAGTGCCGCGCCCGGAGATGGAATTGCCGCTTAAACCACTACACCGCAGCATCCATTTTAGCCGTGCTGCTTGAGCACGGCTGAGAGCTAGTGGTGTAGCCGTGGTACCGACGGGTGGGCTGTGTACGTGTGCACACTGTTAGCAGTGACTGAATGTAGGTGGCCGTGTGGTATCTGTGTGGCCGTGTCGTAAGTATTGGTTGCAGCTGTGGTATAAACCCGGCTCCACAAGAGCGCGCATTGGGCTGAGAACGAATTCACGTTAAGCCGAGGCCACGGCCTGGTGGGCCCAACGCCGCCTGACGCCCCGCGTCTTTCCACGCAGCAACCACACCATCGAGCTCCACACTGCAACTACTCAATACACTCAGACGCAACGACGGTATGCTATTATTAAGATGCGTTAAACACCAACTAGCTCGAGCGGCGATGCACACTGTTGAGATGTTGGTTGTGTGGTTAAGCCATTTTGCTCGTGTCCCAAGGCCTCGGGCCGCGGCGTTAATCACGCGCGGACGCGTCAATGACACAAACTCGAGACGCGGCTACAACAGTCGCTCACAGCAGTCGCTCACAACGTCGAGTTTGCACGAATAACGATGAGGGTGTTAGAGAAATGGGCCACGAGACAGGGAAGAACCGCACTCACCGACTTCGTGATCCAGTTAATGGCGGCGGCCCCTCGGCGAGAAGACCAAGGGGAGTGTGGGCGCGTCCACTACGAGATAGGGAGGATCGGCTAAAACACCCAAGTCGTGTAAACAATACCGATGTTTTAGAAACCCATTAAAAGTAACACTTAAAATATAAATGACATTATTGTAAATACTGTAAATGACCGTCGATTATTTTGTTAAGTTTAGGAGAAGCGTATTGGGATCGGGAGATTGTAAACAAACCGACCCCCGCGTAGTGGTGTAATGCTATAGTCCGAAGAGGAACGTCGCTGACTGCGGCGGCGGCGATTGCGCACGCGCGAGCAGCGCGATTTATTGGTGACGTTTCTGATCTTCCCGAAGATGGTCGGCACACGTGGGCAGCAGCTTCGTGACCCCGGCCTGAGTCCGGGTCACACGTGGCCCGCGAGAACGAGGACCCGAGGGAACGGGGATCGCGAGAGAATGAGAACACGATGTCTAAATTGTGTAAATAGGGAAATGTGGCGTTACAATGATAGATAAATGTTTATTATTACAGCAGAAAACATATTATATTTTATTGACTGTTCACCAGGACAGGCGGTTTAGAAAATGGATGGATGGGACATTACGTACAACCTGTTATCATCAGTCATGGTCAATGAACTGCCGGATGACGTCCTTCCTAGAACCGTCGCCACCACCACAATCCTCTAATGTAATAACTTAGATATGAAAACGGAAACTAAAAAACGGTAAACAAAAAATCAGAGGAGTCAGAACACAATGGCGGCGGCACGGTGGCGCGGTGAGTAGCGCTTCTTCTTCTTTGCGATTCTTCGAAGCGCGATGGTTATATTACAGTTTCCCATTTTCTTACACAGCCCCTTACATTTTCATTGAACTCCGCAAGGTCTTTTGAGCTGCAGAGGTTCAGAGCTGGAGTCTGGTTTCCCCTCGAGATGTTGTTAGGGGCTGCACATGGCTGAGGAAGCTTCTTCTTGACTTCAGTCGTTGGGCCGGGGGTTGACGTCCATGAAGGAGGTGGCGTTCATCGCTAGTAGCCTTTGTCATCTCGACTCGACTGGCCACTTCCCGTCTGATATCAGCAGGGGCATTGCCAGCGCTGTCGCCCAACAGCAAGAGAACCTGGGTTCGAATCCAGGCTCGGGTGCCTTTCTGTGTGGATTTTGCATGTTCTCCCCGTGTCCACGTGGGTTTTCACCAGGCACTCCGGATTTCTCCCACAGTCCAAATACGACTGCATAGGTTCATTGGTCTGCTGACTAAATTTCCCCCGGTGCCCTGTGATGGATTGGCATCTCATCCTGGGTATAGCCATGCCTTGTGCCCTGTGTCTGCTGGGATAGGCTCCGGTTCACCGCAACATTGTACAGGGTTAAGCGGTTTCCGATAATGATTATGATGATGAAGAACACAATGATGAAAGTAACGTGCACATTGCTCATTCTCTTCGGTGGTCTGGATGTGTTCCATGCTTGACTGCCACTGACCTCGACCATCGGGCATTATCTAGTGATGTGTCCTGACCATGCCTGAATATGTGGAAAAACAAGGATTTTAATGTGGTTTAACAACCTTTCAAAATCAAGGACATTTGTTTGAAGTTTTTACCAGTTTCACGAAAGCATGGGATATTTTATCAACAGCACAGAATGACACGGACAATAAATGGACTGGAAACATGACCCAGATTTAACAGCAGCATTGCAGCAGCGAGAGCCGCTACTGTACCCTAATTCTGTTGTGGTCCTGATCCGTCTAAAAATAAGCTACGGCAATAAACCTGACCCTACACAGAGAGGCAACAAAACAGTCCATGGGAATAGAGGCGGCTCAGAAATAGAGGCTGATTTGTTGACCCCCAATGAGGGCACCATTCTGTCACGCATACGGCATCCGTGGCGAATCCTTGGTATCAAATTGCACAGATCTGCAAAATTCCTTCCAGCTGAAATTCAAACGCTATATATACACACACACAGAGTGTGTTTATACAGCATGGCTGATAGTTTAGTGGTCACCGTTATTGACACAGGTCATTCACAAGGGTTCAACAGTTTACCCTCTCAAGTTGCACGGTGGTGATACTGGGATTGAAAATTACTCAGGCGTCTCAGAATGCCTGAGCATGCCACCAACATGGCAGGCAAAACTTCGCGAAGGAGGGAGGTGGAACGCTAGATACGGCTATCCTAAAATAACAGCTTTGGAAACCATGTCATGCATCGAGCCGTGATACTGGATTGCCAACCTTACACCTTCACATATATAAATTACGACAATACTCTGGAATATAAATATTAATGAAGGCTGGAAACACATATAACGTGAAAAGGGGTGCAGTATTGTGTGTACAATAAGTTATCAGCCCTATCCAGACCACAAGCTCAACAATAACTTTGACCATTGCGTCGTTTAGAGCAGGGGTTCTCAACTTTTTGTACTTCAAGGAAGTGACGGCCATCTTAGGGGACGCTGGCAGATTTTTGCCGCTCTTAAGATTGCCAGTTTCACGACCTTTCGGTATATTCGAAGCAGCCTTAATAATTTAATTTCATTCCTTTGTTTTTTATTGGTTGTATTTTCTTTCATTGTTGACATGCCGTTCTCTTCGCGGCCCTTGTGCAGCGCTTTGTGACCCTCGGGTGAAAGGCGCTATATAAAATGCTATTATTATTACTACTTGTATCTGGTCTCCACGGGCCACTAGTTGGCACTCGCGACCGATTGATGGTTGAGAATGGCGGGTTTAAACCACCAAGTCAAAACGCTGAGAAAATGTGGCCATGGCAGCAGTGAATGTTAACGACTGTAATGCAGTGATGAGTCCTAATGAGGTCGAAACTGATTACAGTGACATGACATCATGTCCTCACTGTTCCCGCCACATTTGGGGTCGCGTGGCACCGTGTGTTGCCACTTCCCTTAGCACCAAGACACCTTACAAAATGACAGCATTTATTACACTGTACATAATGTGAAAATGAGAATTGAAAAATATAAAAATCAATGTTTAAAATCCGGAATTCATCTTTAGTACATGAAATATATGAAGAAAATGTATCACCGTTAAAAATATATCAATGTTTCAGTTTGCGAGCCGTATATTTGTATTCATATCGCCTCTGCGACCACATCAACAACGTCGATCATCAGACCGACGTCTAGACCGGCGTACTATTTTAAACTCGAATAATTGTAGCTTTCCCATAATCCATTGAAAACACACGTCAACAGCAATGCACGCCTTCTCGTGAAAAAACAGAGCCTGGGCAGTTTACAGAATAAATTAAAAATTAAACACCCACATCCAGTGAGGCACGTCGCATGTCAAAACGTAGCCATGGAAACCCTTACAGCACCATCTCTGCTCCCAGGCCAGGTGGAGCGAATCGGAGACGTGTAAATGTGTAATTGTCCTCATTTAATGGGTGTGTGTGCACACATGGTACGTGTTAGGATATGTGCATGCATATTTGTTTTTTAATGACCATGTTGTGTATGCATGTACAGTACATGGTGGTCCAGATGTCTTGTGACCCACATTAAATTCTCTAAAATGTAATCTTGTTGTGGGCGGCTCGGTGGCGTGGTAAGTCGTGCTGCCACCTCACAGCAAGGGAGATCCCGGGTTCGAATCCCGGCTCAGGTGCTTTTCTGTGTAGAGTTTGCTTGTTGTCCCCGTGTCCTCCTAGATTTTTGCCGGGCACCACGGTTTCCTCCCACAGTCCAAAGACATGCTACTGCATAGGTTAATTGGCCTGATAAATTGTCCCCGGTGCCCTGTGATGGACTCACGTCCCATCCTGGGTATAGCCTTGCCTTGCGCCCTGTGTCTGCCGGGATAGGCTCCGGCTCACCGCGACCCTGTACAGGATTAAGCGGTTTCTGACAATGAATGGCTTTCTGTGCACTGTTCCTCTTCTTCTTTGCGATTCTTCGAAGCACGATGGCCAGCCTCTGGACATGGTCGTCCCACTGTTCCTTAAAACGTAGCACCATCGCAAGCTACAACATCAATGTGCATGCATGGTGGTCACCCTTCTAACCGTTAGCCAGGCTCAACCTTGCTTGGTTTCTGGGATCTGACGAGATAATTGTGCGCATTCCATGTGATTTGGCCATAGGGAACACTTTAATGTGGTTGGAGTGAAATTGGGGCGGCACGGTGGCGTAGTGGGTAGCGCTGCCGCCTCACAGCAAGAAGGTCCCGGGTTCGAATCTCGGCTCGGGGGCCTTTCTGCGTGGAGTTTGCATGTTCTCCCCGTGTCCGCGTGGGTTTTCGCCGAGCACTCCGGTTTCCTCCCACCATCCAAAGACACGCTGCCAGGTTAATTGGACTAAATTTCCCCAGGCGCCCTGCGATGGACTGGCGTCCCATCCTCGGTGTTCCCCTTCCTTGCGCCCTGTGTCTGCCGGGATAGGCTCCGGCTCACCGCGACCCTGTACAGGATTAAGCGGTTTCTGAAACTGGATGGATGGATGGAGTGAAATTCAATGTGCTGTGCAATCCGCGGGAATTTGAAAGGCCTGCATGTGATGCGATAGTGCAGGCCGTCCGCCAGGGGCCGCACCAGCCACTGTGAATCCTATTCTCTCGGGGTATGTTGGCTCAGGTCAAGGGTTACTATGCACAGCCCATCCGCCTGCTCAGCGGTGTGCACGGTGGTTTATTGACAAAGTGGCTTTTGTATTCATATTGTCATCTCAAAAAATGGCATGGAACTAACTTGTTAGCTTTACACTTTAATATAAGGCAATTTTTGACAGTTTTATACTCGTGCAAATGTGCAGTGTCTTCAAATCATTCTGCAAGGGGGTTGGTCCAAGTTCCTTTTAAGGGATCCCAGGTAGATAAAGGGGTTTGGTTCTCTGAAGCGAGAGTTGACAGAATCATATTGTCAGAGATATTTGGTCCTATGGTTTTCGGGGTAGAGAAGAGTCTATTTCCTTGGCCAGCACGTGTGGTGAGACAACTGTAAGTTCAGCTCTTGATGACCACGGCTGGGAAGGGGAGGTTTATTGTGTAAGGCTTCAAAGGAAAGGGTTATTGAATCCTACCAACAACCCGCACTGACCGGTGTTGTGAAGTACGGTCAAATAACTCCCACGTGCGTGGAGAGGCCCTCATTTAGCAGTGGAGAATCGCTGACTGGTAATGCGCAACGTTCATTGCTGTATTTTCATTCCCCACTCCCATGCCAAATGTATCGATCATCCTCCCGTCTATGCACCGCTTAACTATCATTTTTCCAGCAAATGCACCCATTGTGATGTGGTATTGTCCAAGCACCATATTGATCTGCACACAGTATCCGCCTTCACCAACACCTAGTATTTGACCAAAAACCCCATACATTACAGTGTTTGCTAAAACCATGACAATTATAACGCCTGATGATGCTTCCAACGTGGGAGGCGAAATGTCGAGAGGGAGAGCGCTCAACACGGCTATCCCGAAAGAACAGCTCTGAAGAGCAACCATCATTTATACTATGGTCTACTTGCTAAATTACGGTTGTAAACAAGCAATGCTTGGCAGCCATTTACTGCACCACCATGCGCCTTGTCAGAGGTGGATCTCGAAACTTCCCAAAGGAACCGGTCCCAATATTTTAACCTGTTGAAACACAGTAGGGTCATACATGAATAAAAGAAAATAGCCATATACATTCAATGTCTTTTCTCTGGTAAATACCATTCAAATAAGACATTGAGGTGTTTCAAGCGGACGTGCGATCACCCCATCGCCTCTCCCCTTGCACCCGCCACTCCGCTGCATGCCCTTCAGGTGCACACAGCGGACATGTAGAGGCTATGCACACTTGGGGAATGCAGGGACCAATCTACCACCTGACCCCACCAGTTTGTCTCCTTATATGGACTCAACGGTAGCGTAGCAAGGGGGTGTTGTGCGGTGGCATCGGAGGCTACAGCTTCGTGCCCCGGGCGCTGCATGTGGCAATAGCCCCCCGCCGAATGGAAAGGACATTCTTAATAAAAGTGAGGCGCTCTGCAATGTGTCTGCCTCGGAGTTTATTTCGTTACGTGGGGTAATGAGCATCGGTGCAAAATGTTGACACCGCTCGCCTGTCAAATTCAGTTTCACAATTTTAGGTGATGCGGTGAAACCACCATTTAATGGAGTAATAGGGGGGAAATGCTGTCCAGAGGTCCGTCAAATCCGGATGTTTATATGACGATATTATATAAAGAATAATGACCGTGTACTGATGTAGGGTTTCACAGCTCGTTGGAGGCATCATCAACGTGGGAGGCGAAATGTCGCGAGGGAGAGCGCTCGACACGGCTATCCCGAAAGAACAGCTCTGAAGAGCAATCATCAATAATGACCATATCTTGTGTTATGAGCACCATTAAACAGAGTAATACATGTATCTAATAGCATAAAAAAAGACAAATAAAACATATTATTTCCATTATTTACAATGACAACACCTGCACGATTTGAGTTTCAGAAAAGGCCATTACAGATTTGGAGTTTTCTGTGCCTTTGTTAAAGTGACAGCAGCTCTTTCTGGTCCATAAATCCTCTTAACAGAAGACACATCTCACAGCTATTGGATGGTGTTTTAGAAACAAGTTAATAAAAATTTCCAGTTTATGAAGCACAGTGAAATGACACGAGTGCTGTAATGTCATAGCATGCCACACTTGCGTTAGAACCTGCAACATTCCAACAAAAATAACAGAGTGCTCCAGTGTCACACCTATTATTGAGGAAACGTCAAATAACAATCGAGACGAAAACCGGATTAAAAGAGTTCAGTGCTAATTGCGTCGTGGCTGTTAAGTCACGTTACCAACACACCTCATCACGAACCCGACAGCAGAAGTCCCTGGCTTCGGCCTCCCTTGAAGACAGTGGACGCCACTCAACTGATTCTGCACAACGGGGCGAGGGGGTGGTCGAATGTGGTCACCCGCTTCACGTTTGGAAGATGACGGATGACCCCAGGTGCGAATGTGGCCATGAGTCCCGGACTCTGGCAAGCATCTCATCGACCTGTCCACTCAGATCTGTTGGAGGAGGTACGTCATCTCCCCACGTAGCATCTCAGGAAACCACTGAGTGGATCGCCAAGCTGCACGTCCCATTGTAAGCGTCGATTCATAGGAAAGAAGAATAGTTTCTTGACAGCTACTGAGGTTCCTCATTGTTGACAATTTCATATTGTGATGGAAGTTTTCACGGCTCGATTCATGATGGTTGCTCTTCAGAGCTGTTCTTTCGGGATAGCCGTGTCACTGAGCGCTCGCCCTCTCTCCCTCGCGACGTTTCGCCTTCCACGTTGGAAGCGTCTAATGATGCTTCACGACCACGGACCGGTACAGTGTCCGCATCACTGCAGACGCTGCTGCAATCCGCTGGCCAACAGTTATTTTACAAAATATTATTGCGCAAGTACCCACTTGCTGGATGTGTTCATAACAAACCACCATGCCCTTGCCTCGAGCACTTGCGTAAATATATGTCCCATCGACTCAAGAAAGCTATGCGATGGCATCAAAACATTAATTCCAGACTATGCTGTTCTTTTGAATGGCAATATGCTCGAAAGCTAAATGCCAATGTCGGGGTTTGCTAGCCATGACAGGGCATTAGCAGAAAGTTGATTTCGTTTGCTATTCCTCCTTCATTTAAGAAGCGCAGACTAGGAAAGCCAGGAGTTGCAATGTTTGGGTCTCGAATGACGTGTTTATTATGGGCGTCTGCGTTGTTACACTTTGTTCCCCAGTGTTTTTGCGGGCTCGAGTGAGAACATCACTGAGGTCTTGGTTGATGAGTAGATTGTCCTTGGCATTATCAGAATCTGCTTGATTCTGTAGAGGGTCGCAGCGATCCGAAGCATATCCCGGCAGACACAGGGCGCAAGGCAGAACTACACCCAGAATTGGGCGCCAGGGCACTGGGGGCAATTTAGTCAGCAGGCCAATTAACCTCGGCAGCATGTCTTTGGACTGTGGGAGGAAACCGGAGAACCCGGCGAAAACCCATGGGGACACGGGGAGAAAACGCAAACTCCACGCAGAGAAGGCACCCAGAGAGGTGAGAAATCGGTGCAACTCTTCTGTTGACGCTGGAAGTCAGCTTGCGCATTGGTGGGAGGGGAAACGAACTGGCCGCGGCCGCTGCGGCCAGTTCCGAATCCGGCTTGTTCGGGAGGCAGTTGGTGGTCAGCGAGGGGGTAGAGTCAGGCAAGTCTGACACGTTCTGGCAGCCTCGCGGTGGAGGACAGGCGGGCATTCCACGCTGCACTGTTTGCAAACAAACACGGGCTCTTAACATGCACGCGCAGATCTTCAAGTGCATCGGTTGTACCGTGTGGGTGAATACCGTCCGCACCGAGCCGTGCTCTCTCGTCACGTCCATGCCGTGAGCTCACAAGCTAAATGGGTATTGTCTGCTGTAATTATGAACATCTGTCTATGTAAATATCACATCAATATATTGTGTATACTTTTAAGTACATTTTATACACTATTACATGTTCTAGTGTATTTATTTATGCATTATACTGTTTATTCCACAATATATCCCAACAATATACTAGGACATACATATTTTACTTATTATTTGCCTTAAATATACATTTTTGATATTTCTAAAATATCCAACCTGGTTCGGCCAAGTGTAATTTTCATGAAACATCGTTTTCAAACGCACAATTTAATGTATGCATTGAGGACGATTTCGCTGTTTATAAATTAATCAATGAATGATTACAAGCGTATAGTGTAATCCACCAATAATATTAATCACGTATTTGGAAGTCTATGGAAGCCACCTTCCACGAACAACGTGACGCAGAGCGGTGATGCTCACTACAATAACCAGAACTCCGAGGAGCCTAACATTCAGCCAGCTGGCACGGCGGGGGACGCAGATGGTGCATCTGCCAGTCATCAAATCCAGTTAACACACAGCACCTGGGTCTGTCCCATGACCTACTCAGCGAGCCTTTGGCACATCATGCAGCCTGGCACAAGCGCCGTTGTGATATCAAAACAAAGATCCCCCGTGTAGCCTTAACAGACTGTAGGGGCAAGTGCCGTTAGCGAGTACCTATGAAGGTCAACACGGCACACGAGGAGGTAGGTGACCAGCACCACGCCCGGCCGCCTCTGTCTCCCTAGTGGCAATGTTTACACACCGCACGAGGTACTCATTTGAGGCTGCGTCCACCTTGGGGACGCCCAGTACCGGTTCAGAAAATCGTCACTAGTGTTGGCCGTGAGTGGGATTCGAACTCGGGTGGCCAGGCTTGTAGCCCAGCGCGCTAACCACTGAGCCACCGCTCCTCACAATTTCTGATATCACCAACACGACCACCAGCAACGTAGTAATTGCATGGCCATTGCTGTGCGTGAGGATATTTGCAAACACCCACTCACGCGTGTATGTCTGTGAATCTATATGTCTGCGTATGTGAGCGGTGGCTCAGTGGTTAGCGCGCTGGGCTAACCTGGCGACCCGAGTTCGAATACCGCTCACGGCCAACACCAGTGACGATTTTCTGAACCGCTCTTTGGCTTCCCATAGGTCGCCTAGGCGCAGGCGCGTCGCAGCCGCGGGTGTTGGGAGACCGGCACTTTAACAGAAACATGATTCCATCCCACCCCCACTTTTTCCCGTAGTCTCATATCATATGTTGCGACAGCCGCACTTTCACAGAAACACGATTCCATCCCCCCACTTGTTCTTGCAACACCCGCGGCTGCAACGCGCCTGGCTAGGGGAAGCCAAAGACCGCCATCGCCGCGCTTCTTAGGTCTATATCATTACACCACTACGCGGGGGTCGGTTTGTTCACGATCTCCCGATCCCAATACGCTTCTCTTAAACTTAACAAAATAATCGACGGTCATTTACACCGTTTTCAATAATGTGATTTATATTTTAACTGTTAGTTTTAATGTTTTTCTAAAACATCGGTATTGTTTAAACAACTTGGGTGTTTTGGCCGATCACTCCCTGTCGCGTAGTGGACGCGCCCGCACTCCCCTTGGTCTTCTCGCCGACGCCATTAACTGGATCACGAAGCCGGTGAGCGCGTTTCTTCCCTGTCTCGCGGCCCATTTATCTAACGCCCTCATTATCGTTATGCGTGCAAACTCGACGTTGTGAGCGACTTGTTTGTAGCCGCGTTCCAGGTTGTATCGTTGACGCGTCCGCGTGTGTTTGACGCGGCGGCCCGAGGCCTCGGGATACGAGCAAAATGGATTAACCACAACCAACATCTAAAGTGTGCGTCGCCGCTCGAACTAGTTAGTGTTTAACGCGTTTAATAATAGCATACCGTCGTTGCGTTTGAGTGTATTGAGTAGTTGCAGTGTGGATGTTGTGGGTGCTGCGTGGTAAGACGCGGGGCGTCAGGCGGCGTTGGGCCCACCAGGCCGTGGCCTCGGCTTAACGTGAATTCGTTCTCAGCCCAATGCGCGCTCTTGTGGAGCCGGGTTTATACCACAGCTTCTTCTTCTTTGCGATTCTTCGAAGCACGATGGTCAGCCTCTGGACATCGTTGTCTTTCAGCTCGGCCTCGAAGCTGCAACCAATACTTACGACACGGTCACTGCTAACAGTGTGCTCACGTACACAGCCCACCCGTCGGTACCACGGCTACACCACTAGTTCTGAGCACGGCTAAAATGGATGCTGCGATGTAATGGTTTAGCGGCAATTCCATTTCCTGGCGCGGCACTTCAAATAATGGGATGTTTTCTTGAGTAGATTGGCGCAACTCCGTTACAGTCACCGCGTTTTTGTGATGATATGCAATATTGCATGACAACTAAGTCCCTAGCTTGAGAATTAGAAGTAAAAGCCCGACCGTAAGGAATTGCAGACATTTATCGTAGAGAATATAATAAACACCTTTAGCAGCCTCATGGCCCAGGGGTCCCACTTGGGTCCGGTCTTCACGGCTGAGAATAGCGGAACATCGCATACAACACATTTTGTGGTTAATTTGAATGGCCTACGGCTGTCAATTACGTTGCAAGAGGCACATTTACATTCAATGTAAAATTAGCACATTTTCAAGAACACCAATGGTTGAAGTGTAGGATTAAATCCGCACCAGCAGATCTAGGGCCAACACAAAAGTGAGCTCTTATCCGATGACTCTGCAACTGCATCACTAATAACGTGTTTTTATCTCAATATAAATTATTATATCCGCAGTTGTGCACAAATTTGTATGGATTGACTGACCCAACGATTTGTGAACATGTGACAAAATAAAAATGGTTCAAAGCTCAAGTCCATCATAATGTGATTATTTGTATGGTGCTGTACGATTACATGTGTTTATGAATATTAACGATTTGCTGAATAAACACTAATGCTATAACATCTCGTTTTTTCAATGCATGGTTCAACAAATTCAGAATATTGCAGAGCAGGCGTAAAGTATGGATCGTAAAAAACGGTAAGATTTTAAAACGCATTCTTGTCAAATCAGTTTTGAATGTGTGAGCGTATCAAATATTTTGGTAATCTAAACAATGGCATAATTGTAAACAATTACGTCAAACTGATAGGTATTTTTGAATGCTACACTTCTACCTTTGATGTGTCAGAAAACGATGTATAACACAGTAAAGCTATGTTGACAATATGTTAAAGCTGTAACATCGTTGTTGTCTTTACCTCACAGCAGCCGAATCGATAGGAGTGGCCGGTACCCGTCTGACGGTGACCGCGACAAGTGGTCCCGCGATGAGGAGTGGAGTTCCAAAGACGATCGGCAAAGCGATGACTCTCTCAGTAAGGCGTTTGCAAAAAACTGGATATGCAATAACATGCAAGCCAGCTCTTTGTTAATAAGCTCCTGGTTGTCATTAATTTATCAACTTATGCTTTGCGTACACACTGCTTTTGGGTAGGAACACCGTCTATACACTTAATTTTGGCATTGTAGGCTGTCTATTGTGGTTTCACTGCCAAGACCACACTCCTGACAATAGTGTACAAGGCTTCTGGGGCATGCAAATAGTATTTTCATAGAGAAAATAGTTAATATTTAATCCACATGGGGATTTGATGCACAAATGAGGCACTTGCAATAATGGCATAATCTGTTCTAATGTCCTTATTCAGTAAGAAATGTAAACATTTCACACAGTGTGAGTAACACGCTATTGGGAATTCCACAGGTCCAAAACGAGATGATGACCGAGAGTCTGACCGAAAAAACTATGACTACAAAGACGTGGACTATCGCAGCGGTCCAGGATACAGGAGGGACTCGCGCAGTTCACGGAACGGCGGCTCAGAGGTGGGTTAACGATACACAACTTGAACATGTGCTTTTGCTTTTAGTACAGTGGTCCCTCGCTTTACGATGGCCACACAATACGATGAAATCACTCTATGATGTACGCTCTGTAAGAACATTAGTACCACATTGCGATCAAATTTCACTCTACGATACGTGTTACGATATGGCTGTGCGTGAGCGTGGTTGGCAAAGCAGTGAATTAGCGATGCAAACGCATGCCGCTTGGGTAGCTTCTCAACCAATAGAAGCGCTTGTTTGTGTTTACATCTCAGCTTCCTATGTCTTGGAATTAATTACCATAAAACAATCTGCAGTATTATTGGTCTTGCTTTACGATGGTTTCATATTACCATCCGTGTTCTGGAATGGATTAATACCGTAAAGCGAGGGACCACTGTATAGGTTAACTACCTAAGAGGTACCCAGGGTTTTTGTTAAAAATAACTTTAATGTATGCAGTAAAGCATAGAGACTGTCTTTCAGTCGGCTCCTGCATTGTTATGTTTGGCCACTTTCTATTGAAGCACTCTTATGTGGGATGAAGGCAGTCGACCTTGATAAAACCCAAGGTTTACTAGAGGGGAACGCTTAAAGGTGTATACAGCTGGCTTCATGACTCCTGTGTGTTCTGCTGTTTCGGCCACATTACAACCCAACTGGTTTGGAGATGTCACAAATTTGGCAACTACCAACCATCCATCCATCCATTTTCTAAACCGCTTGTCCTGGTGAGGGACGCCGTGGCAGCAGTCCAAGGAGAGTGGACCAGACATCCCTTTCCTCAGCAACAGATTCCAGCTCTTCCTGGGGGATTCCCAGGCGTTCCCAGGCCAGCAGAACTGCCAACCTTTGACTCCAAAGCACTGGTTTACAGATTACAAGCATGTGCTACGATAAATTAAAAAGCAGTGGTTTACTTGCTCACAAATGGCTTCTGACCCAAGACATTAATCGTATTAATTTTAGTATTTCCCTAATGCATTTTTACTTCAGGACAACTACAGTTTAGTTTATAACAAAGGAATTTCAATTAGGTGGAATGAAACAAAAGATAACAGTGTTTTTACTAAATTCAGTAGCCAGCATTATTCAATTCTATTCAACTTTATTTGTCAACTCTACCCTATGTACAGGACGCACAGAAAATCGGAACACCGTTTCCCTCAGACCCCGGCGTTGTTTACTGTCGTTCTGCAAATGACTCGCAGAAACCGACGGCTCTAATTGTTACTTGATGAAGACGTAGACAAAAAAAAAGAACATGAAACCATGAAGACACCGCACTGGTCCGAGAGTAGCTGCTGCATCGGAACGCGCCGCCATTTCCCCAGACCCCAGTGTCGGCACCCACAAGGAAGGACTTGGTTTAGGATTGACTTGTCTTGGCTTGGAGTTTGGCTTGGCTTGGCTTGACTTGGCCTGGCCCCGGCCTGGCCTGGCCCCGGCCTGGCCTGGCCCCGGCCTGGCCTGGCCCGACACGGCCCGGCCCGGCTCCACATCAGCTTGGCCCGACCTGACCTGGCTTGGCTTGCAAGGCCACGGGTGTGGTAGGCCGTCGAAGCAGGCCCAGGTCCCGAAGCCCGCACGGAAGGCCTAGGCCTCGAATTGCCTGACCCGACCCGTCCTGGCTTGGATTGACTTGTCTTGGAGCTTGGCTTGGCTTGGGTTGGGTTGGCCCGGCCCCGGACCGGCCCGGCACGGCCCGGCTCCACATCAGCTTGGCCCGACCTGACCTGGCTTGGCTTGCAAGGCCGCGGGTGTGGCAGGCCACCGGAGCAGGCCCAGGCCCTGAAGCCCACACGGAAGGTCCAGGCCCGGACCGGCCCGACCCGTCCCGGCCTGGCCCGGAGCCTGGCCTGGAGCCCGGCACGGCTTGGCTTGGCTCCACACCAGCCTGGCCTGACTTGGCTTGCAACGCCGCGGGTGTTGTAGGCCGCTGGAGTAGGCCCAGGCCCCGAAGTTCGTCTGGCTGAGGAGCACCGAGTTAGAGTCCGCCAGCTGGCTTGGCGTGACTTGGCTTGTCTTGGATTGGCATGGCTTGCGAGGCCGTGGGTGTGGCAGGCCCGAAGGAGCAGGCCCAGGCCCCGAAGCTCGCCTGTCCGAGACTGCGTTGGTACATG
Organism: Geotria australis; assembly: GCA_036362915.1. NCBI lineage: Eukaryota > Metazoa > Chordata > Hyperoartia > Petromyzontiformes > Geotriidae > Geotria > Geotria australis. The sequence continues at coordinate 7,205,516 of JAZEWU010000025.1, read as the reverse complement.
TCCACTGTCGTTATGCAATGGTGTCTAGCAGTAACTGATGGCTGCAGTTGCATCTTGATGAAGACGTCGACAAAAAAAAACGAACATGAAATCACCGTACTTTGCAGCCAGAGTGCATAATAAGCTATTTAACATGTGCCCCTGAAGCATGTGAAGAGTAAACATGGCCAATGAAATTGAGAACTGTAAATAAACTGACTTGAACATAGCTTCTGCACTAGGGGATCTTAATCTGGCTCTCAAGAACCTAAAGGGTTATAGTGTTAAGTGAGCTTCAACCTGGTAAACCATAACAATCCAGAAGATCTGAGTTTATAGGCCTTGGCCAAATGATGTGGTAAGGTTAGTATCGAATGTGGCACTTTTTAGGTTTCTTGGATTAGAGAAGGCACAAGTAAAAATAGACGTGTGGTAGACATGTCTGGAAAAGGTGTCTATTTGTAATTTCCATTTTCGAAGTGAATGTAGGCAGTTATGACATTTAATACATTTTAATTTTCACTTTATTAGTCAAGATGGTCTGTAAAGTTGGTAGAAAGACAAAAATAATTACCAGGACAAAATGTGTGTGCGTTTCTGGGGGTTATCTACAATATGGATGGCAATTAAAATGTAAGATTGAATTCATTATTTAGGCAGAGGAGAAAATAACTCTTAAAAATAATTCCTAATCTTGCACCTGAACAAGAGGAATGGTGTGGGGCATATGAATAGGGATTATGAAGATATACCCAATCGAACCGAAGCGCAGGAGGGCCCTCTGAATGAGAAGAGAATGGCTGTGGAGTGTTTGTCAGAAGGCTTTTATTTCTGGAGCAGATTATAAGCATAACATTTAACAAAATGTTTCCCACTCTGTATCAGGAACGTGATGACAATACAGAGGAATATGGCTATGAAGCTAAAGATGGAAACAGATACCATCCGGATGGAGGATACCATGACCAGGACTACAGAGGCAGCCATTCTGAAGACTCTCAGCCCAGTTCTGTCATAATCCAGCGCAACCTGCCTCTGTCACTCAGCAGGTCTGAGGTAAATCCTCTTTTCATACTTTTTAGAAACTGAATTGTTGCTTATTGCTCTAAATCCACCATGTGTAAGCAAACATTGACCAGCAGACTCAAAAGGGGAGGCATGACTGATACAGTACATTTTCTTAGACGTGTTAACCAGATGAAGGAGATTGTTTGATTTACATGCTCCTGAAAAGTGGGTTAACTTGTTTGACCTCCATATGTGTATGGATAGTTAAACAATCAGACACTGGCACGCTGTGGTGTGTCCTTGTCTATAAGAATAGTTTCCTGTTGGCCTGGGGATGTACTAAGGGGAAACGAATGTTTGTTAAATTATGCATTGCACACTGTTTTTTGTGTATATAGCTGTAGATTGTATCGTCATGTTTTCCATGCACTTGTTTTTTTAATACAAGACAATTTGAATTTATTCAGCATCAAATTGCAATTGGAACTTGAGATGCTGTACAGAATCAGTGGACATATTTTAATAGGCAGTCAATGCAGTTACTAAATGATTAAATATTTAAATTGTTTTGCACTGGGCATGAGATTTAAATGGTCTTTTGAAGTTGTCCATACTGTTTTTCATCATTAGTTGTTTCAGTGCAAAGAAGAGCAGGGAGAAGAAGAAGAGGGAGAGAACAGAAGAGAAGGAGAGGGAGAGGAGGGCCTGGGCACAGTAGAGGGAGATGCTGAGGGTGAGGAAAGTATGGTGCAGGTCACAGAGGTGTTGGACACGTCTGCTGAGGCAGTCTCCAACCAACCATTCTCAGCAACTAAACCAAATCAACCTGATCCTAAATTCATTGTTAAGCAGTCAGTGGGAAAATATATCCTTAAATTCCAAACACAGTGGTACAACAGGTTCCCATGGCTCCATTTCAGTCCTGGCGTGGAAGGTGTGCTCTGCTTTTACTGTTGCAAAGCATTTCACACAGATCCCTCAACACTGGCAAAGACCGCAGAGCCTGCATTCATTTCAGCAGGCTTCAAGAGCTGGAGAAAGGCAATTGAGCGATTCAGTTTACATGAAAATTCTGATTGTCACCAGGCAGTAATAACTACCCATCTGTATGAAGACAGATTAATTCAATATCAGCTGGCTAGCGTGAGTGCGGCACAGCAAGAGGAAGCAAGGGCATGCCTCTTAAAAATAATTGGTGCTGTGCAGTTGTTAGCAAGACAGGGTTTAGCTCTCAGGGGCCATGATTCGAGTGAGGGAAATCTTGATCAACTACTTAAGTATAAAGCGGAAGAAGACCCATGCCTCGCCGGGTGGTTGTCAAATAAAAAGGATGTTTACACATCGGGAACAATTCAAAACGAATTCCTTAACTTGATCAGCACCTCCATTGTTAGGGAGATTGCTTACAAGATTCGATCACTTCCATACTTTCAGTTCTCCATAATGATGGATGGCACTAGAGATCAGTCAGGAAAAGAGCAAGAGGCATTGTGCTTCAGGTATGTTGACCATGATTTGGTTGTGCATGAGGAATTTATTGGCCTGTATGAGATTTCATTGACCACCGGAGACAATCTGGCGAGGGTGGTAAAGGATGTATTGCTACGCCTCAATTTGCCCATCACAGGCTTACGTGGCCAGGCGTATGATGGACCAGCAAACACGGCTGGTAAATATTCAGAGGCACAGGCCATCATTCAGAGAGAGCAACCGCTTGCTCTATATGTGCACTGTGGTGCACACTGTGTGAACGGTATCACCCAGCAAGCCTGCACTGCCTCAGCTGCTATTCGCAACCCCTTGGAATGGGTTCATGAGTTGCGAATTTTATTTGGCCAGTCAGGCAAGCTGAAGGATATCTTTAAGAGAATCGCGAAAACTGGGGAGGGGCCACAGCAGGCTATTAGACCTCTTTGTCCCACCAGGTGGACGATTTGCACAAGTGCCATACGTGCTGTGCTCAACCAATATGAGCATGTATTGCTTGCTTTGAGTGAGATGGCAACAGGTAACTCAGATGCAGCAGGCAGGGCACAGTGCTTGTACGACACATTTCAGCAGGGAAATGTTGTTCTTGGTCTTTTGCTTGCCTTAGAGGTAACAGAGGAATTGGAGACTCTCAATGTTTCCCTCCAGCGCAGAACACAGACTATAGGTGGCATGCTTTATGCTGTCGCCTGTGTGAAAGACACTTTTGTAAAAAAAAGAAACTCAGATAGTTTCCAAACTGTTCACACCAAAGCATCACAGATGTGCGAAACGCTTGGTCTAACTCCAATTGCATCTCCACGTGTCCATAAGCCACCTCAACGGTTTACTGGCTGTGCTCCTCCTGCACATGTACATGTACATGCATCCCCCTCTGAATACTTCAGAACAGAGTTCTACAAAGTCCTTGATGTCGTGGATATGCAGATTAGAGAACGATTTGAGCAAGAAGGAATGAGAATGATCAGCAATCTGGAGCAAGTCCTCTTAACTGGAGAGGTACATGATGTTGTGCAAAGGTACCCAGAGCTCGATCCAGATTGCCTCAAGACACAACTAGCAATATTCAGAATCAAGTATGATTTCAAGTCCAGCAGTGACGTGGTTGGTATTCTTCAGGGGATGTGTCCGGAGGTCCGTGGCCGCTTTGATCAAGTTGAAACACTTGTCAGATTGCTTATAGTTGTCCCAGTGTTATCAGCTGAAGTGGATACAGGGTTTAGTGGGCTGCGGAGGCTAAAGACATGGCTCCGGAGCACTATGACACAATCACGCCTGAACAGTGTGGCTGTGTGCCATATTCACAAGGAAAAGCTTGACATGTTGGACAGGGAGGCAATTGCCAAAGAATTTGTTTCTCGTAAAGACAATAGAAGGAGCACCTTTGGATGTTTTGAGCAGATGTAGGTAATTAGACATATAGACATTTCCCCCGTAATTGTGCTTTAAGGGACAACAAATAAATACGACTCAAGAAGGACAATGTAGCTTTTGTTATTTCTGACACTGGTTTTGATTAGAGTACTTTTTTGGTAATGTGAAAACTGCTGTGTTCTTGCCAATTTCACCCACTGACGCTGGTTTTTATTAATGGGTATGTAAATGTACATAAGAAAAAAGAGAATTAAATTCTTATTCTGTATATATTTTTGCGTAAAACGTGTTTCTTTAACAGACGCTAAAACGTATTTGCATATGGTGGTGAAGAAAATATAGAAATGCATGGCATTAATTTTGATTTGGCATGTTGTGGAGACTGGAATGGGGGACGAAGGCGGGGTGGGGGGGTTGCGGTGCTCATGTCCCACCCCTAGAACCCCCACACTTTTAAAATCGCTGCTCCACCCCTGCCTAGGTCGACTCAGCCCCAAATGAGTATCTAGTGCGGTGTGTAAACACTGCCACGAGGGAGCCAAAGGCGGCCGGGCGTGGTGCCGGTCACCCACGCCGTCGCGTACCGTGTCGACCATCATAGGTGCTACTCGCAAACGTCATCTGACCCTACAGTCTGTTAAGGCCACACTGGGGAACTTTGTCTTTTACGGCCTATACGTACAGAACACACGGGGGGACTAAGCAGAGCCGCCCGCTTGGGAAGACAGCTGCTGCGCGCCTCCTTCCCACCAGGGTAAGGCTGACGTATTTTCGTGGCTTTTCCGAGTGACAATTGACGGGGGTGATGGGCGGGGGGCAGATCACGGACGTGGGCGCCCGTCTTTGTTTACAGATCGCACCGCCTGTTGGTCGTCGTGATGTTAATAATAATAATAATAGCATTTTATGGAGTGCCTTTCACCCGAGGGTCACAAAGCGCTGCACAAGGACCGCGGAGAGAACGGCATGTCAACAACGACAGAATAAACAACCAAAGAAACAAAAATTAAATGATTAAGGCGAATACACTGAAAGGTCGTTGAACGTTTCGACGCGCTCGCTGGGACCTTCTTAAGGGAAATCGGCCGGCGGGAGTGACACGTCAGCCGTGATGGGAAGCAACACGCGCTACAGCCCCCCAGAGCACGGCGGTGAAAAAGCTACGCAGTGGTGTGGCGGGTGTGCAAAGAGGCACCAGTGTCACGAGATGTGTCGCCACACACACCGCCCAACTGCTGTTTGGACCGTGTCCCCTGCTGCACCCTGGTCATACAGCGCACCCCGCCCGCCGCATGAGCTCAGGCAGCACACGATGCACCGGTGCTGAACTGCCGTTGGTGGGATCACATTGGTGTTGTAATGGTTAGCAACACTGGACTTGCAATCCACAGGTCGCAAGGTTGGGTTGATCGCCTGGCGTGACGGGGACGTTCCCTTAAATCCCCACGCCTCTGTCCACCTCGCAGTATAATGGGTACACGGCTGTTAGTCTATTATAATTATTATTGGCAGGTAACCTGTGGTGGGGTAAAGTGTTTGTACTCCCACCTCAACCCAGACGTTGCTCGTGTGGAAGAGTTGGCCGATTTCCCTCTAGTAGGGCCTTTTTGTGGTCCCTGCCTCCTGTCAGCAATGGCTCGAAGGCTCCTCAGTGATCACTCCAAGGCTCCTCAGTGAGGGCTCCAAGGCTCGTCACACTGCCAGAGTAATGTCAGAGTTTGGGAGGTGCTCACTAAAACTGCAGTCTTTTCCAAGAGTGGGATGTGGGATTTACATGAATAATCTGGCTTGAGCTCCGCGCCTTGATCATGATCACTTGTTACTACTCCAACGCCCGCCTTGCCAACCCTCTTCCTGATTAAATGCACAACGCGTGCCTGTCACACTCTGTTCTGAATTTCCGAGCCGCTTCCCCTATTTCGCCGTGACACTGCTGGAATCCTCCGCATACACCCTTATAATAGCATTTATATAGCGCCTTTCACCCGAGGGTCACAAAGCGCTGCACAAGGCTGCGGAGAGAACGACATGTCAACATCGACAGAGAACGGAAAATCAGCAACAATTATTCTTTATCAGTGATCCAACGTCTTGGCACGGTTTTCAGTCTCAAGAGCTTGCCTAGCAATTTGGGCAATTTCCACTTGAAGAGACCGAACTAAATGCCACTTCAAGCCTCTGGCTAATTGCTGTGATCACTTGTCCTGCACGAGTGCTGACCCATGGAGGCTGCCACCGCACTATTATTCTCAGAGAGCCTGACCAGAGTTTCAAATTAAATTGGCACCGTGTCGCAAGTGATCATGTAACACGTAGGCCTCAGGACTGCGCCTCTTATAAAGCAGCATTGAACTGGTGGGTGCATTGGCAACTAGTGACTTTGCATTATAATTACAAAGAGGTTTAACATTTGGAATACCCCCTGTAGGTAAACATACTTATCTGGTCTCCCGGCAACCTCATAACGGCAGCCTCTGAAGCTGTGTAGCTCAATCCTTTACACTCCCTGCCCTCTCAATGCCCCGACTTGGGCGGCAGGATGTCTATGCAGTGGTCACATCTGCGCCGCATGGGAAAAAGTCCTTCTCGGGGCGGTCCGATCCCCGCCTCGGGCGCCTTTCTGTGTGAAGTTTGCATGGGTTTTTGTCAGGCACTCCGGTTTCCACCTCCCGTACAAATATATGCTGCTGTATAGGTCAACTGGCCTGCTGACTAAATTTCCCCCGGTGCCCTGTGATGGACTGGCGTCCGATCCTGAGTATAACCCTACCTTGCCCCCTGTGTCTGCCGGAATAGGCTCCGGCTCACCGCAACCCCCGTACAGGATTAAGCGGTTTCTGACAATGAGATGAAATGAGAGGAATATGTGCCACGGGCTTTGCAACAGCAGAGTGCACAGCAGCAATCCTGTTGCCCTGACAGCCCACGTGCTCGGTGTGTTTTTGGTCGGGGTGTTTATCTTTTGAGAATCTAAGCTGCTCGCTCACTGCAGCGGTGTGCAACTGCCCGTGGGGAACGAACGGGTTTCACAACTGTCACAGCCGCGTTAGAAACCCGCTACGCGTGAGGGAGAGAGAGAGGTGTCTGTGTGCAAGCTTCTACTTGTACAGAAATTATTTAAATATTGACCAATGTGGGGGTTTTTTCCAAAATAAGAAATGCTATAAGAACAACAATGACATTGCTTGCATGGCCCTTAAAAGCTTTGAGGAATCTAAATGCTCATATCGAAATACTGCATATCGAGATGTAATTGTTAAAGCAGATTAGTTTGCATTCTTCACATAGCAACTTACCGCGACCCTGTACAGGATTAAGCGGTTTCTGAAAATGGATGGATGGATGGACATAGCAACTTTGTTTCCATTACAGCTGACTCCCCATACTGGTTTAGACCTATAATTAAAGTAAAAATAAAATAATTTACTGACATTTATGGTGAAACTACGCACGCGTTATATTGTGGCAGTACGAAGTGATCGCAATGTATGGTGGCATCAAGAGTATAGGAAACCGGAGAATTCGGAGGAAACCCAAGTAGAACAGGGGGAGAACACTATAAACTCCATTCAGAAAGGTGTCTGAGGTGGGAATGGAACCGCCTTGTGCAGAACTTTCTTTCTGTGAGGCGCAGATGTTACCACTGCATAGACACCCTGCCGATCTGGTTTTTTTTTTACTACACGTTTTCTTTAAAGTGTAACGTATTACTGAGGTAGAGTGGGAATCCGTGGAGCCATCGGGCCAGCTCTGGAATGTGAAGACTGCGGCCTCACGTTTGAGCAATGGTGGCTCCTACAGCAGCAGATCTGGCCAGTGTTGGCCAGGGTGTCCCAGAGGCATTTGCACAACAGAGATTCCACAACTCTATCGGGGTTCATGGTGAACAACACTGAGAATGACGCTAATCATTTTTCAGGTTGTAACAACATCCTTTTACACTGGAATCCATGGTCTATGAAAAGGTGACATACGCTGCATGAGTTGTGTATCTGAATAAATTATTATTCCACAGTACTGTATGTTCAAAGGCAATTTTGATGCGAGCTGTCTTCCGTTATAACGACCAGGGTTTTGAGAAAGAAGTTATTGGTTCAGAGAAGCGTCTCAGTTTTCCTCCAATTATTATTGACAAGTGGTAAAGTGGAGGTGCTTGCTGCATTCGCGAAAAGCCCAGGAAAATGGGTTCACGAAGGGTTAATGTGTGCAGAGTACATACTGGTGGGCAATTTGAGCGATGCCACAGATGCAGCAAAAAAGACGATATTCGTGTTGTAGGCTCCACAACGCGAACAGTGCGTAACCGAGTTCTAACTTCGCTAATGTGTCAAAATCCTTTTGAAACGCCCTGTACGTTAATTGCAATGTATGAACGAACCTGCTCATTCCACCTGTTGTAACAATGTAACATCCGTTTGGCTGATGCCTATGCTGTGCACTGCGGGTGCCGTTATACGCCGCACGTTCGCAGTGTGGCCGCGCGGAGTCTGCAGCTCTGACCTTCATTGTCCTTGAGATGCATTTCACGATGTATTTTTAGAGACGCTGTCAGTGACACATATTCCTCCCCAAAGCAGTACGCGGAAAAAGTAGTTCACAGAAGCATGTCCTCCGGGAAGCAATGCATCGGATATTTTGTGTTGTTGTCATATTCTTAACGAAGGGAAGGCTAATATGAAATGTCTTGGTGCATTATTTCCAGCTTAACACACCCATGTTTTTAAAACGTTACCATCCACCCATCCGTTTTCTAAACCGCTTGTCCTGGTGAGGGTCGCGGTGGCAGCAGTCCAAGGAGAGTGGACCAAACGTTGCCACGACGCTGAATATTGGAATAATGGTAATTGTGGCCGAGTTGAATTGCCACACAACCAATTTGGAAAGCAATTGCCAAATCACCATTGAAGTAAACCGTGGTAAGGTCAAGTGACGCACACTGGGCATCGGCGGAACGCATTCCAAACATTGACTTAGCGGTGAGTGGAACAGCGGGGAAACGGAGCACAGAGTTTGATTCCCAGCCACGGCTTACATCAACGATGAGTAATATCTCAACCAGCCCTGGATACGCCTCTTCGCCAACCCATGCTGACCAGCATGGTGAAGTATGGTCAAGCGACACTCGTGACACAGAGCTCTGGTTCTATACCGTATAATTCGTATGTATGGATCTGTCCTTGAATTCCCTCTTTTAAACATTCTCATCAGGGAACTAATTAAAAGGTGGTTGGCTAAGTGATAAACACCCAGTGGAAGGTGTAAAGTACTCTGTATGCAAAAGTATCGATGGATTTATATGCAGCAATGCTTTGCATTAAGCAACCAACCTCCAATTACATATTGCACATTTGCAGAATTAAATGGAAAGCAATCCATCACTGAGCCTAATGTTTTAAAGACCCAGAACTAAAAACATTGAAGCTACAATATACATCTTGAAGGACAGCCAAACTTATCCTTGAGCTGAAAAAACATATTTGAACAATGCTAATTATCGACGTACCTCAATAACCAGGGCAGATTTTTTAAACGTTTGTTTTCAACAAGGTAGTTTCCAGCAACATATTCAGGCACAATGCAGGTCACAAACCAAAGAGCAAAATAAGTGGCTTCAAGGGCATGTCACTGCGTTGTAGAGCCGTGCATTACAGAGTTAATATTGACGCATCAAACTAGTTGTGCAATGGTGTTTTTAGAAACCAGACCACGTGGCTCAGAGGGCCCGACCCGTGTGGAGGACCTGGGCCGTCGAGCCGGAGGGCTACATTGCACGTTAAGACCGTGGGTCGATTGTACCTCGGATCAGGACTATGAGTGAGGCCTCCCATGATCACTAGCGAGCCTGGGTGGGAGAGGGTTGGGCACGAGGTCGCAGTGCAAAGCTCATAGACTGCACCTGGCCTGACATCGGCGTCGTGGAGACGTCACCGCCACGTGGTGGCGAACGGCGGTTGTTGTTGTTGAAGTGAGTAGCCTCTACAAATCGATGTCTTTGGTCGTAAACCGAGCCGGTGGTTTGAGGACGAGTGAATGCCACTCGTGCCCTCAGAGATCGCCTGCGGTCGGGGCCCGCTGAGTGACACGGGGGGGGGCAAGGCAACGGCAGATTTCCCTTCGCGATCCAATTGGGGTCCCGCAATACCCGTGACCTCTTCGGAATGACGGAATTCCACAGATTAATTTCCTATTGGTAGAAAGCTGTCTTTTTGCGTTATTATCAGTGTGCAATGTTCGGAAACGTATAAATAATATTGTGGAAATTAAATATTTATCAGGAGCCTTTAATAGGAAATAATGATTGCTTCTCAACTGACGCCATTTCTGAAATGTTGCATTTGAGGTGTACCCTTTTCCGGTGCAGCGCTACCTGCTAGGGCTAGGGGTCGTGGAAGCAAAGCAACCCCAAACCGGTCACGACCCAGTTTAGAGACGCGGTGGAGCAGTGGCGCGGCACCTCGCACGCTGCCCTATGACCCCAGTCCAAAGCCCAGCCGCGGCTGCAGTCACTGGCCAGCGGAATGTGAACTGGCCATGGGCGGCCCTTGGACTGATCAGCGTGGTCAAACAAACCTCATGACTGACAAGGCACAGGGTGTGGGATGTTTCCACCCAGTAGTGGATCGGTAATGAGCTACAAAAATCACTTTAATTGCAGGCACGCATTTTTTCACGTGCGAAATCTTCAGTGGCTCAGCTCATTCATTGTCAGAAACCGCTTAATCCTATACAGGGTTAATAATAGCATTTTACAGAGCGCCTTTCACCCGCGGGTCAAAGCGCTGCACACGGGCATCAGAGAGAACAGCAAGTCAACAGCGACAGGAAAAAAAACAGCTAATAAAAACCAAAGCAACGAAAAATTAAATGATTAAGGCTGCTTCGAATACACACAAAGGTCGTGAAACTGGCAATCTTAAGAGCGGCAAAAATCTGCCAGCGTCCCCTAAGATGGCCGTCACTTCCTAAAAGACAAACACGGAGGAAGACAGGGAAGGTGAGCAACAGGGGGAGACATAGGGACACAGACAGGAAGGCAGAGAGACAGATAATGAGGGGGAAACAACGCCAAGAACATATACATAGACACACGTAACATTAGAGTCTATGGGATGATTTAACACTTCTTCTTTGCGATTCTTCGAAGCACGATGGTCAGCCTCTGGACATCGTTGTCTTTCAGCTCGGCCTCGAAGTGTTTGGTAGAATTTGCAGGCAATACCAAGTATTACCTGACGGGGATCGCGACGTGAACGCTTCTACCTTGACCCCCGATTTAACACTGACGTTCTATGAGAGGATTTAACATCGCAGTCTATGGGAGTGGGCAGCACGATGGCGCAGCGGTGAGTCGCGCTGCCGCCCCGCCTCTTTTCAACAAATTAACGCGGTAGCACCGCCCACAAATGCCGGTTGACCAATGAGAAGTCGTGTCGGTTATTTTTTTAAATCTTAGGCCAGCGCCCACTACGGGTTGATTGACCAATCAGGAAGCGAGACTGGGCCGCGCCTTTGTTTTGATCACGTGGCGTGGGGTTACACGTGGGCACAGAGGGAGGCACAAGTCACGGGGTGAGACACGGGTAGAGACACTGCGATGTCTCCCATCCTCGGTGTGCCCCTGCCTTACGCCCTGTGTCTGCCGGGATAGGCTCCGGCTCATCGCGACCCTGTGCAGGATTTAAGCGGTTTCTAAAAAATGGATGGACGGACATCACTGACCTCGTTCATGGCTCGGTTTATGCAACTTTCCTTTCCACTGGTCATGGAATTACAGCTCCTCGATCACTGGTTAATGATAAACGGACAAATTCCAACGGGAAGTTCCCTCCGTGGTTTGTTGCCGCCGAATGCACACAGCCAATATCCCTGGAGTACAAATCACCAGCCATCATGGTTTTGACACCGTGTGGAACAAAACCTATCACTCTTTTCACGACACCCGCAGCCGCGGGTGTTGCAGGGGGATGGAATCATGTTTCTGTGAAAGTGCGGGTATCGCAACACCCGCGGCTGCACACACCTATCGACGGGCGCAACAGGACGCGAGCGCACCGACACGACGAGACAGACGCACTGACACGCCGCAGTAATAAAAACACTTGGCCCACAACCACACAGGGGTCACGCAAACGAGTTTCCAATTATAAGCAAGAATAATGACTCCAATTACTGTCCAGTGTGCGGATAACACGCGGCGACTCGGCTCAAAACACACAACACTCGAATGTAGGTCATGGCTTGATTGTTCATATTTATAGGACGTATTTTAGTGGATTGCCATCGATTGCATAGACTGTACGTCATTGCATCAGACACCTACTGGGGGCCAAGCAGCCAGCTGGAAGGCGGCCAGATATGAGCTCAGCGTGTATGACTGGCTGGGAGCAGCTCAGAGACAAACATCCCCCCGTGTCGCCTTAACAGACCATGAAGGTCGACACGGCACATGAGGCGGTGGGCGGCCAGCACCACAGCCGGCCGCCTTTGTCTCCCTAGTGGCAATGTTTACACACCGCACTAGGTACTCATTTGAGGCTGATTCGACCTCGGAGAGGAGGCCCAGGACCGGTTCAGAAAATCGCCACTGGTGTTGGCCGTGAGCGGGAATCGAACTCGGGTTGTCAGGTTTGTAGCCCAGCGCGCTAACCACTAAGCTACCCGCTCCATCACAAGCAGCTGTCAGTCACTCACACCAGCGAGAGGGGGTCATTGTGCAGCTGCGGTTTAGCCACGGATGGTGTGCGTCGCGGGTGGAAACGCCCCCTCCCGGCTCTGAACACACCAGCGCATCATGCTGTGCTCGGCACACCACGCCGTGTAACACCCCACACCAGTACCTCACACCCTGCTGCACATCACGCCACACCAGGATGCGCACTATACCCCCACGGCGTACACTACACACGCCACGCTGTTTAGTATGTAGCAAGCTGCGCGCATCTCGCCACGCTGTGTACGCCACGCTCCTGAATACACCACGCTCCTGAATACACCACGCTGTATACTTACCAACAACCGCCGTTCGCCACCAGAGGCGCCTGTGCCAGGCCAGGTGCACCTTGACGCCACGCAGTGTCGATGGCTCGCTGACAGGTCACGGGACAGACCCAGGTGCCACGGGATGACTGAGATGAACTTAGACGGGGGGCACCACCATCACGATACACCACGCTGTAAACTACATCTAAATACGACGGCAGTGACACAGCCCCCGCGCGCCACCGTAACACAGCCCCGTAGTAACACAGCCTCACAGTAACACAGTCCCACAGTAACGCAGCAACACAGCACCGCGCTCCGCAAAGAGGCGCCGCCGCGCAGCAGCCATGGGGTCGCTGCGACCTCGAATAACCCCGCTGGTGGACGGGGCTTGCCCGCTGTGTCGCATCTCGCTATTGCGACCGCCCTCTCGCTATTGTAACGACCACGTCGCTATAACGGATCTCGCTATTGTAATTACAATGTCGTCATCACCATTATCAGAAACCGCTTAATCCTGTACAGGATTGCCGTGAGCCGGAGTCTATCTCGGCAAGACACGGGTCGCAAAGGCAGGACTACCTTCGACATTGAATGAATATAATAATAATAGCGTTTTATATAGCGCCTTTCACCCGAGAGTCACAAAGCGCTGATGTGCGCGTTATAAATGTAAAATTATTATTATTATACCCATGATGTGACGCTAGACCATCACAGAACTACAATGTCGCATGTTGCTAATGTAACCGCTGGGTCTCATACTATGACTACTGTCGCTATTGTAACAGCTGCGCGTCTACCGTCACCGTCTCTATCGTGCCCGCTATTCTATCTACAGCTGGTCGCATGTCGCCATTATAACCGCTGTGTCGCTGTGACGACGCGCATGGCCGTGCGTCGTCGCGGAGGCGAGAGTGGAGGCGCACTGGCGTGTCGACCATGAAGGAGCGTCTCGCTCATGCGGGCGAGATGACGTGTCGTGAGCGGCCGCCCATCACGTCAACAGCGCTCCACGTGTCTCCTCTCGACGGGAAAAACAACGGGGCCATCATCATCGTCATCGCGACACACAGACCCAGTATCGCGACACAACAACGCGTCTTGTGGCCTCCTCTATCGTACAGGCTGCCCCGCCAGCCTCGAGCGCCGTTAGCGGAGCGTCTGCGAATGGCCGGCACGGAACACGCGCACGGAGGCGGTCAGCCATCCGCGCGCGGCCGCCTTTGTCTCCCCCCCCCCCTCAGTGTTGATTGCGCACCGAGGTGCTCATTTGCGGGCTGAGCCAGTTTGGGTCAACACAGCACCGATACTCGTGTTAGTCGTGAGTAGGGGAGTCGAACTCGGGGCGTTGTGTTCGTGGGGTGGCGCGCTAACCGCTCCCCACAAGAGTAAACACGCGACATCAAAGACAAAGATCCTCCGTAATGCCTGAACAGACTGTCGGGGCAAGTGCCGTTAGCAAGTAATAATAATAGCATTTATATAGCGCCTTTCACCCGAGGGTCACAAAGCGCTAAACAAAGCTAGCACATACGAAAGCCGACACGGCACACGAGGGAGGGTTGGTGGCCAGCACCACGCTCGGCCGCCTTTGTCTCCCTAGCGGCAATATTTACACACCGCCCCCATTCGAGGCTGAGTCGACCTAGGTAGAGGTGGAGGCCCGGGACCTTCAGAAAATCGTCACTGGCGTTAAGCCGTAAGCGGGATTCGAACTCGGGTGATAGCCAGGATTGTTATCCCAGCGCGCCAACCACCACCGAGCTACCGCTCACCGCAAGAGTAAACACATGACGTTCAGCGCGCACACACACACGCGGGCGGGCGGTGTCGTGGGCCACTATGTGCGCTCCGCAGCTCTCACGATCCTTCTAGAACATTCGACTCGGTATTTCCGCTGCCGGCTTTGCATGCGGCGGGGTGGATGGAGGAGGAGGTGGTGGGGGGTATGAGGGATGTATACGTGTAAAGGCGCCCGTGCTGCGAGAACAATACACGTAGTGACATTGTAGCGTACGTAGGCGCGATGGAGCCTATTCTGTGTGCGTGCCACGTGATGTGCACGCAGACTCATAGGTGCTCGCTAACGGCACTTGCCCCAACAGTCTGTTAAGGCCATACGGGGGGGATCTTTGTCTTTGCATGCAGCGGTGGCTCGGTGGTTAGCGCTATGCTGGGCTACAAACCTGGCTACCCGTGTTCGAATCCCGCTCACGGCCACCAACACCAGTGACGATTTTCTGAACCGGCCTTGGGCCTCCCCTAGGTCGACTCAGCCTAAAATGAATACCCAGTACGGTATGCAAACATTATCACTAGGGAGACAAAGGCGGCCGGGCGTGGTGCTGGTCACCCACCTCCTCGTGTGCCGTGTCGACCTTTACAGGCGCCACTAGCTAACGGCACGGGGGGGATCTGTCTTCTATGCACACCCGCGCGGCAGTTCTGTTGCAGTACGTTTGTCAATCCACTGCTGGATGAAAGCCTTCCCGCGCCGCATGCGTTTTGCGGTGGACTCGTTTGACTATACTTCCCCACGTTGGTCAATGCATGTGTGGCGAGGCGGAAGGGGGGGGGGTAGCCGGTTGCAATGTCAGTCCACGCCGATGTGCGCCGAGCGCTAACAGCTTCGCAACCTCCATCGTGCAGCGGTACAACTGGACGCGTGCATTTTGCAAGTGCGCATGACGAATAGCGTAAAGGTGGGGAGACAGCGCCGGCGCGCATTCTCACAATAATAGCATTTTATAGAGCGCCTTTCACCCGAGAGTCACAAAGGGCTGCAGAACGACAGGAAAAAAAACAACTAATAAAAACGACAAATAACCCAGCACGACGCTCACCAGAAATCCCATCCCACACTGATGATCACATACAGTCTGCAACCTGGCAACCCTCTTAGATCCTCTCGGCCTGAAACGCGAGCAACCTGTCGCAGCAAATGCGACCGCGCGCTGTCACCTCGACGGCGCCCGAAACAGGTGCTCGCCAACAACAACACCTCGCGCGCTAAGGTTGTGAAATCATCGTCGCTCCGGGTGGAACCCGCGCGTGGGCGCGAACCTCCCAGGCGCCGTGCGCAACGCAGCACAAAGACGAAGATCCCGCGTATAGCTCGACCAGACTGTTGGGGCGAGCACCTATGAAGGTCGACACGGCACACGAGGGGGTGGGTGACCAGCACCACGCCCGGCCGCCTTTGTCTGCCTAGTGGCGATGTTTACACACCGCACTAGTTAATCATTTGAGGCCGAGTCGACCTAGGGGAGGCCCGGGACCGGTTCAGAAAATCGTGACTGGTGTTGGTGGCCGTGAGCGGGATTCGAACTCGGGTCGCCCGATTTGTAGCCCGGCCATAGCGCTAACCACTGGGCCACCGCTCCCCACACATTCACACACACGCGCGCACACCGAGATGGGAGATGTCGTCGCTTCAACTGGATAGTTCTACCCCCCCCCCACCGCCATCCCTCATTCACTTGTTGACGCGGGCAAGCGAGGGAGGGGCCCCGGGCATGGCTGCAATGCAGGGCAAGGCAGGGCTGGGCTGTGGAGAGAGGAGATTGCGGGGAGGAGCCCATCTGGTTCGTACTGGCTGGATCTGGAACTCGCCTATATAAGTGAGCGCGGAGCGGGAGCATTGCTACGCACTTGCAATCCACACCGTGTTCTGTGTATCCTGCGATCTGCTGCCCTTGCTGCTGCTGTTGCTGCCCGAGGACCGTCTTCGACGTCAAAGCCACCCCACGTATCTACAGACATGTCTGGCAAAGGTGATCTATTTTGTTTATGCATCGTTGCGCGTTAGCGCCGTAGCTCGAGTGAAAATTGCACGTTCAGAATAAACAAACAAATGTTCATTGTGACGTCGTCGCGACACGGCGTGAATTGAGCGGCGGGCGCGTTTTGCATCGAGCGCGTTTTGGCACTCTCTGCGAGGAATCCGCGCATCGCGAAAGAAGCGTTCACTCGGAGCGACGCACGACGGTTTCATTCGAGGTGCGCACGCGTGCTGCGTGCCGATCGCGAAACGGTTCCTCAGCGGAGAAATTTTGCAGCGGGGGCGTCGGTGGAATAAATCTCCGAAATGCAAAAAGTGCTGATGATGCCAACGCGCGTCGTGTGTGTGTTCGTTCAGGTGCTCCGAAGAAGGGAAATGACAAGGCGCCGGCAGTAACGACAAAGGAGCCAGCGAAGGAGGGAGAGAAGAAAAAGGAAGGAGCGAAGAAGGAGGGTCCGTTATTTCAACCACCCTCCTCCACAGGCGCGCATCACGCGCGGAATGCACACCGAGCAGCTACTGCGCCATTGCTGAACTCTCGTGAGCGGGAGCCATCCATAACCGTTGTGTGTCCCCCCTTGTCTTCCCGCTCGTAGGAGGAAAGAAGAAGTGATGACGCGCATGGAGGAGGAGGCGAGGCCAGGGGGATGCGCGCCGTGGTGTATTTTGTCGAGCGCGCCTGTGGATAGTCCTACAGTCGAACACGTTCGTGGTTGTATTTGTGCTGTGTAAATATTGAAGGGCTTTGACACCCCAATCATTCCTACTTAACAAGAGATGTACTCTGCGTTGGGTTTGTAATAAAAACAACTGAATGGAAATCGCTGCTTCCCCGTGTGTGTTTCTCGCGTGTGCGCGGAAATGGATTGTCTGGTCAAGTGAATCAGTCGATGATGGTGCAACTCGCGATCGATACCGAGGGTCCCAAATCCTGTTAGGAGACTTCACTCATACAATCATCCCCATCCCCCCGCTCGATACAATGAGTTGCCACTGTGGGAAGCCAACAATGCCATGCGTAAGACGTCCCCTGACTTGGGAACGTGGAATTTCTACTACTAGCTCACGGCTTTAAACAGGATATGAGCAACGCCTCAATGCTCATTTCCCTGTAACTTGAGCGTGGGGTCGTTTACAGCCTTGAGCTAGCAGTGGAAACTCCACGTTGCTATGGTGGGACGTTAATCCACATGATGAATGCGTCAGTGGCAGCTGGCCGAGCCCTACCAGCGAAAAAATACAAACGTTCCGCGGACATTTCATAGTTTGTAAACTGCGTAGGCTTGTACGCGTCACGCTAGCTAGAGTACAAGACCGCAAAGCTGCCAGCCTGTAGCTGGACCTGCTGCAAGGTAGCTCGCCGCTGCCAGCCCCGCACAAGCTAGTGCGTAAGAGTGGCGCTGGGGCGAGACCCGAGCCATGACTCTGCCCGATGCACCAACCGCACGGGCAGAGCTGTGGCCCGACCGCAACCCGGGACATATACTACTCAGAACAAGAACTCACATGAGTTCGAGGTGACTTTGGTTTGGTACACGGATTATCCGGTTTATCTGGCTGCCCGGCTATTGTGCACGGGAGATCCGCGGTGCGTGAGCACAGCAATAATTAAACATAAATATTGCGGAGAATAACCATCGACATTGCACAACCAACAAACGAGGTGTTCGGGTGGTTGGACAATGGAGGGGCTGGCGATGCTGCTCCGTGCCTGGGTGTGTGTGCGCTGATGCACTTGTCAGTTACTACACGTAAGATACGTACAGCTAAATAATTCATTATTTACTTTTGGGCTAGGCCATGTTATGACCTGCCAGAATGTTTGGGTTGTTGAGGGTAGCGGGACATAATTTTGTCCAGATCATTGTGTGGCCTAACAGATCAATTATGACATGCACCCTACTGACCCTGAAGGGATGATCAGCCGAGTTAACCCCCCAATAAGGGTTGGAAAGGATCGTCTTCTGAGCGGATGCTGCACGCTGCACGCACATCACTAGTGATTCAGCTCTATTTACAAAACCGCGGGTTTATACGCCGTGCCCAATACAGTATATAACGGGGTCCTTATTTTACGTGTGCGTTGGTGACCCCTACAAGAAATCTCGCTCCCAGGGCTCAAATCGTGAGCAACACGCAGAGCAATGCTGCCTCTGTCAGCCGCATGTCAACTCGGAAAGGCCACACTGTCGCAGTTTATAACCACACTCGCTACCGCAGCGGGTCACCGTGCCCCAGCATTCACGTGCCTTCAACACTGTTTTCACCGATGCTGTTTGGCTTTACAGGATTTGTAATGTAAAGATATAAATATCACATGTAATCTTTTACACTGTAACAACAATGTGACTGACGGTGCAAGCTGTAGACGGGCTGATGTTGATGTTCATCGAAATAATGGGGTTTTATTTTGAGAATACTGGGTCACCATGCCCCTGAGCCCACTATTGCAGGGATGTAATTAACAGTACTGTATATGATAAACGTAAGCGTATCTACCGGAATCGGTGAGAATCACTTCAGCAGACAAGTATATGGTATTTACACACTAATTCACTCATTTGTCCGCCAACGAATACGCGCGAAGAGCTGGATATTAAACGCCTGATTGGTTCATCGCTGCGATACTAAGCAGCTTTGCACGACTTGGCGCTGCTACCGATAGGCGTTCTGAAGATACCCGTGGATAGTCAGAGGTATTATCCGGGTACCAAATTGAAGCAGATAATTTTAAATCAACAGTGAACACAACGCCCGAGCGTGTTGCGTAGCAAACACGATTACGCCATCTCAAAGTTGAGGTTGTGAATGCACAATAAGAGATTTGCGACCTTGTTTCAAACCTAAGCGCGTGTCGCTATATGTGAAATACCCTATATCTATTACAAAGAGCCACAGTGACAGAAGAACTAAGGTGACCATACCTTTGATTTTGACCAGTGCTACCACACAAGTCACCAGACATTGACAGTGGTGGTAAAAACAATGCCACTGGTGCTGGTGGTGAGAATCTATGGTATGCTCTTTATAATTGTCTGTTTGTATTGTACAATGACACGGGCTGCAATGCAGTTTTGTCTGGCTACAAAGTCAAAAGCACAACAATGTTACTACCCCTTTGCTTCGATATTTTGTGATGGCGACAAACAGGTGCAGGGGAATGTTCCCCAAACTATTAAAAGCACCTTTATCAGACTATTTAAATTAAGGGTATATGGACAATAGCACCTGCTCACTCAGCAGCATGTTAAACAAGCCAGACGCGACTGATGTGACACATTAGATTGAAACCGGTCTCGAGGCTGCTTGCTCAAACACATGCTGCTCGATGTTGGTCTTGAAAGCCAATAGGCTGACGGACTAAACATATTTGACCCAAGTATGGAGAGAGAGAGAATCGAGGTGTGCCGATTTGGTTTTAACCCGTAGCACGCTACACAGAACCTGAGTTTTGTGTATTACCGACTCACAACAAACCGACTCAGCCAGGCTCCGCGCCTCCAAATCAACGGACGCAACGCGCCCGGAGAATCTCCGAGCGTTATAAATATATTATTATTAAATGACAGCGAGCGATAAATGCTCTCAGTTCTTTCGTGAAAGCCGTGTCGGGTGTTCCTCCTCTCTCCTTCGTGACGTTTCGCCTCCCAGCTTGGAGGTATCATAATCCCAACCTGGGAGGCGAAACATCGAGCCGTGGAAACCTGCATCAGTGGTCTCCAACTAGTCAAGCGCGATTGCCAGACAGGTCGATCGCAGTCTTGATCAGTCGATATTAAAATTAAAGCAATGGAGACGGAGTGGGGAAAAGGCGAGATTCTGTTTGGTGGTTGTATTGAAAACTGTGGCGGCCGTGGGTCGCAAATGCCAGCTGTCGGAGATAGTGTACATGCACTCATAAGTAGTGTGCAACAAGCACAGGTGTCACACTCAGTATAGGTGAGCCTTATGCATAGCGTATGTATATATTGGGGTTTTAATAAAGCAGAATGTTTAAAGGGCAGTGAATGTGTTGCATTGAGATTCTAAAAGTGATGTCGGGCTTAACAAGGTTGGAGACGACTGACCTAGATTAAAATATTGACTTGGTGCCAAGTCTCGCAGGTTCCTCTCTCCGCCAGTGATTGCCTACCCCCTGGTGGGCACGCACACCCACTGCAACCACCCTCTCATCATCATCACAACTCGTTCCTTCTTCACCACATTGGGAGAAAGTCGACTGATTTTGCACTGCAATATACAGTAATCCATTCGAGTACAGTATGCAGGATTGTCACCACACGCACCACTCATACAGAGACCGCCGGGAATTATGAAGGAGTGATATAGGAAATGAACCCATCCATCCATTTTCTAAACCGCTTGGTCCTGGTGAGGGTCGCGGTGGCAGCAGTCCACTTCGAGAACTCACGGGTCGCGCTCAGGTCCTCCCTAAGCGTGTGGCTTCTTACCTCAGAGTTCGCCCAACAATGACCCCGATCCGGGCTCCGTCTCCTCCTTTTATATACTCCTTCTCGCTCCTCCCCGTTGAACAGTGCATGGTCTTATGATTTTCAGCATCTCGGCATCCCAAGCTCGCCAACAGTCGATTTACAAATCGGCAGTAAAATATCCCCCACAGTCAATTCACTTGCCAGCAAAACAGGAGCGTCTCTCTCCGTCAAATCGCTCAACAGCCCCACTAGCACCTTCCAGGCGCATCTCTGTGCAGAGCACAGGCACTCTCATGCCCTGAACTAGAGAGCTGCCTCCTATTTATACTCAACCTGATCAACCGGTCTCCAAGTACAATGGCGCGCCGCGCCCAGCTACACGCACCCCCGATTAACCGGCATCGCGATATCCCTCCGTGTGTATCGCGAAGCCATCCTCCCGGTGGTGGACTCGTCGCTCCGAGAGGGGCTCCATCGCACTCACACCTCGGTTGCCCAAAGTCGAAGCGCAGAAACACCAGCGAGACCAGTTGAACAGAACCGGGTGAGTTTATTGGCGACCCCGTCAAACACAGAGACGTTCGCAGTTGCAACGCCAACACTCCGCAAAAGTCCCACTTGCAAACTGCCCAGCTCACAAGTCCCACAGCAACCGCACAGCGACCCGAATTATATTATCCACATAGCACTCGTGATTGCCTTGTCGAATAACAATGGTTATTGATCATTTACCCAAAGCCACTGTGATCACAATCATCACGACCCCAAGTCCCCCCCCACCGCGACCCCCCAACATGCACGGTGCCAATCCCCGCCCCTTAGCTAATTAAGTTGGTCTTCAGCTACATCACCTGTCTCACGGCTTCCTGCACCCGATGCTCGGTCGCGGCACCCACAACCTGGAACAGCCTGCCACACCTATTGCGTCAAACCCAGTACCCCACAGCCTTAAAAATAAAACTCTTAAAAAGTCACCTCTTCACCGACTCACAACAAACCGTCTGAGCAGGGCTCCACGCCTCCGAATCAACGGGTGCAACGCGCCCGGAGAAAATGCGCGCGTTACAAAGGTAGAGTATTATAATTATTCCACTTGCCCGTGACAGGAGCCGCGATGTCTCCAGGGTTTAGCAGATGCTCGACCGTGCTCGCCCGTCCGATGGCACCACACTTGCAAGCTCACTGCCGTAATAAGAAACAGCAATCTATGATGTATCTGCATACGCTACTGTATGTACTGGAAGGCACCGGGGGCAATTTAGTCCGCAGGCCAATTAACCTATGCAGCAGCGTGTATTTGGACTGTGGGAGGAGACCGGAGTGCCCGACACAAACCCACGCGGACACGGGGAGAACATGCAAACTCCACACAGAAAGGCACCCGAGCCGGGATTCAAACGCAAGGCCTTGACAATGAAACAATTAATGAATTACTTAATGTATCAAGAGACAATGAACCGGTGCCTCCTGCACCGGATCCCTCCTCGACCCGCCCACATTTAACCCAAAGTGACATTACACAATTATCCATCACTCAATGTCACATCACCCAATTAGCCATCACTCAATGTGATGTCACTCAATGTGACTTCACTAATTCTGGCATCACTCAATTAGACGTCCGTTATACGTTGTGACTCCTGTGATTTTTAAAAATACCAAATCCATCGATGTTTATCATCACTAGAAGGTTATATGACATCACGTTCACTTAAATCATGAAAACGTCAACATATTTGACAATAATATTGCTGTCCGGATTAAAACGTTACGTTAACATTTTAATTACGTTATTCAAATTTTAAAATATTGTACTGGATATCTTCAGTGTATAAACAATGTCATCAAATTAACAGTATTAATTACAAGGTATATATAAAAATGTGGACCTAAAAATGCACATATCCGAAAGAAAATAAATGAATCTGAAAGTCATCCCTACAATACGCTAAAAGTGTAAAATATTGGACTATTGGACCTTTTTGCCGTTGTACAAATAATGTAGAAAATACGAGGTTTTACCCTTTCTGGACACCTTTTTGCTAAATATTACTGTGGTGATAATATTAGATTTATCTCATCTAGATTTATTTTTCTTTAAGACGTCATAAATCTCATCAAGGACAACTCTGAGAGCGGCATTGTCTGCATCGTAACCCATCTCTTTTAGATCTTGCGACATACCAAGAAGAACAATAATTAGCTCAGATGAGTCAGAGCTACGCTCTTGTATCACTTGGAAGGCCTCTAGAATAATTGCATGAGCTTCCTCTTTCTTGCCCTGTGCTTTTAAGATGGTGGAAAGTCCATAAAGGCTGCTAGATAAGTCAACGGCATTGACCTTCTGATTGTTCCATATGTTACGGTCAATATTCACCGCTGACTTGTAGTTCTTTTCGGCTTTTTCCAGTTCGTTCTTTTTTTGGTATATGTCCCCAAGGTTACAGTAGACAGTGGAAACTGATGGATGTAAACCATCTCGACCGTAGATGGCTTCATTCATTTTTGCTGCCCTTTCGTACGTCTCAGTTGAAACGCGCAAGTCACAAAGATCTTGATGGACGGCTCCAAGGTTGTTGAGAATGTCACAAGTCAGAGGGTGAGGATAATCTATTCCAAATAGCTCATCCATTATGTGCATCGCTTTGTTCAGACATTCTAGAGCTTTATCTTTATTTGTTGCCTTTCTCTTTAAAGCAATACTCATGTTGTTGTAAATATTTGCTGCAAGATAAACTGGTTTTTCGCCATAAACTGAATCGCATTCCTGAAGAGCCTTCTCTAAGTATTCAATTCCCAGTTTTACATCTCCAAGTTTTATCCAGACATTTCCCAAGTTATTAAATATGCTGATTCTGTCTGGGTGTTTCTCATCGCCAAATGCCGAGCGTAAAACCTCACGGCTTTTCTCATATTCATACAGGGCATCAGGGTACTTTCCGTTTAATTCGTGAACCCTTCCAGTGTTCAGGTAGATGTTGATAAATAAAGGATGCTCAGTGCCTGCCCCTACAAGTTTAGTGCAAATGTGTAGTGCGCAGGCGATTGCTTTCTGAGCTTTGTCTGCCATGTTGTTCTCACTCAATACAACTGCAAATGCTGAGTACATTACTGCCATGTTTAAATATGGTTCCATATCTTTTCTAAGGATATGTATTTGCTGAAGCCATTTCTCCCCTTCCTCGCACCCTTTCTTTGTATCACCTAGGAGAAAGTACAATTGACACCGGTTAAAGTTATAATTAATAAGGCTCATCACAGGGTCACTTCCATGGATCAAAATGTGTAACTCTATGGCCTCTTCAATGCACTTCATCGCCTCTTTATATTTTCCTACTGATCGAAGTTCTATCGCCAAGTTGTTGAGGCAAGCAGGGCGCTGGACGAAACTTTTTCTTGCATCTAACGTCAGGAGTTGCTGAAGGCACTGAATAGCGGCGTTATGGTCGTGCATCAATCTGCAAACATAAGCCTCATTGTTCAAGCACTTTGCCTTGTAAGGACTGTCGAAAGGTTCTGATTGCCAGCACTCTTTGGCTTTAGAGAAATTCAAAAGCCTCAGCCACAATAAGCCATTAACGAGATTATCACAGCTGAGCATACTGCTGTCACCCAAGAGCGAACCGAAGTCAACTGGTGTTTTACATTTATATAGTTGTTGGCACAAAATTTCCGATTTTTCAGACAGAGCACATGCAGTGGAAAGCAACTGGAAAAGTTTGTTTTTGTCCAGAAAATGAAAGATCTTTTGTTCTTCCTGTTGGGTATTAGGCGGCAATTTAGATGTGTAGGTTGGCAGAGCAGAAATTGATTCTTTTTGACCTTTATTGGCCATATATGTCTTTAGTCTCGCTTCAGAGGCCAGTGATAGGCATATTTTTAGGTTCCTTTCACCTTCAGAACTTATGAGCTCCTTTTTTCTCATTTGAGTAACTACATTCCAGGGAGAGGTTTCGTTAATACCATATAGCAGAGCCAGGTCCGATACGAGTAGAGACGGAATCCTGTACAGATGCTTCTTTGCATCAAGAATGCCTCCAGGAGATGATGTATTAGCTGTTATTTCCAAAGTATCAGGGTGGTATTTTACACCATCGTGTATAAATTGTTCGCAGCCTCGATACTGTCCTATCGACAATGGAGCATGATGATTCATTTTGGAATGAGTCTTGGACAGGGCTCTTTGAACAAGATCGTCATACTCGGCTACCAAACTGGAGTCACCATCAATCAAAGTGACTCGGAGCATGATGTCTGCAAGGTTATATCCCATCTTCACTGAAATGTCCTCGTCCTGGAATTTGGCTATGGACTCTGGTGTGGCCATGAGCTCCAGTGCAGGCTTAGTTCCAGTGGCTTCTCGCCCAAGTGGGGTCTTACTAGCCCAGGGCATCGCACCATCAAACGACATTCCACGGGGGCTTTGGAAATCACGAAACCAGTCGTCTGTCTTGCCTGAAAGGAAATTATTGAGAGACTTAATGGCCAGTGCTGGCAATATAGTTTCACCAATGTTGACAACTTTGATATACAACAGATAGGACAGGTTTCTGAAATATGACTTGGTGTCAGCATCTTCCTTCTCTAGGAGAATAGCACTCTCAATATCGGAATAAGGTGTAGCTTCTACACGTGCAAGCGATCCTAGGCCTACAAATGCATATTTGCAAGGGGGTTCCCCATAAACCTGTTTGCATTCGTTAATCATAGAGCTTAACGTGTTCTTAATTTCATCCCTAATTTCTAGCAACAGCTGCTGTGTCTTTTCTGCACGTTGCATGTACGTACTTTGCTTTACATCCGTGCTGACATGATCTGGGTTTAAGCCGGAATCTACACTTTCAAGAACCCTGCTCACTCGCTCTCTGAAAGCCTTCAACAGATCTTTGCGTCGCGATATCTCTTTTTTGACTTCGTCCCTGCTCGGCACTCTTTTCCCACCGCTGCATTTCACAAACTCAATGACAACGTCAGCTATCTCCGACTCCAACTCTGCCTGGCGCGGTCCTGCGCTCCGCGAATGTGCCGAGTTAAAAAGCCCAGCGGCTTTGACAAAATCCATGCCACTGCGACTCGACTTTACTGCCCTCTGCAGGTAGACCTGCCCTAGCCCGTGCATGCACTGCGCCTGCCGATTACGGTGATCTTCCGAGAGGCGAAGCCCGTGGGCAAAGCTCCCCTCGGCCTCTTCCCACTTCCCCTTCGCGAGCTTCGCGTTGCCCTGTCGCAGGGCCTGTGCCACGTCGGCTGCCATGACGTCCTCTTGAATTTCTTTCTTCACATCCGACGAGATGATTTCGAATGTCAGAACTGCTACACCTGTGAAATGCACACAAACGTCACATTTCAACGTTAAAATCTAACACTCGTAACGCGAACGCAGTGTTTTCCCTGGCTTATTTTATTCATTACCGCGTTGCAAAAACCAGGCCGCGTTCAACTAAAAGCCAGCAAATGATAATGATACAAATCACCGGCAGTACCACAGTCCCTCCGTCATGTTCAACAATGTAATTCTTAGCCATAGTGAAATCATGAATCCTCCTGAATCTGAGTTTCAACTACTGGACAAAGTCTCACCTCCAGAACCCTGGCGTAAGCTTTGCTTGTGATGCTAAGGAGTGTGATCCCTCTGTAGTTGGAACACACTCTCTGGTCCCCTTTCTTAAAGATGGGCACAACCACCCCAGTTTGCCAATCCAGAGGTACTGAACCCGCCTTGCACACAGCATTGAATAGGCGCTGTAACCACGACACCCCAACATCGCCCTGTGCTTTCAACATATCCGGACGGATCTCATCCACCCCTGCAGATTTACCACTCTGGAGGCCATTGACAGCCGTAGCGACTCTCATATTACATTACATTTTAAACTGTCCAGTAAAACGTCATCTTGCCACGTTTTCGTGTCATGTCCCCGTTGCGTTTTACCTGGTCTTCACTCTTCCTATGCCCACGGTGTCCAACTTCAACGGTAACACGGCGGTACAGCCTGAAAAATAATAACAATAAAGGCCAACCCACGTTAGACACATACCACACGCGCGCAGGAAATACATACTTCTGCAATGATGTCATGTTGGCACAAGGTAGAAGCGTTCACGTCGCGATCCCTGTCAGGTGATACTTGGTATTGCCTGCGAATTCTACCAAACACTTCGAGGCCCAGGAGCTGAAAGACAACGATGTCCAGAAGCTGACCATCGTGCTTCGAAGAATCGCACAGAAGAAGAGTGGCGTGCAGAGGTTTGGTGAAGCCCGCGGGGCCAACTCCGACTCCTTGATTGTATGCAACCAAGACTCAAGCATAGGGCCTAGTACTGAGAAATGCGAAAAAGGAAGACATCTTAAATATGTAAAAACAGATTAATTAAACGTTTTATTCAAATTAAATATAACGCGTCGACGGTCGTCGACAGGGCACAGTGGACGATGAAAAATAATGTCGATCGGCGTCGACAGGGCACTCAAAGAGTCAATCAGCGTCACGCACAGTATTTACACGTAACAGGTTCTCTACTCTGGTCTCGCTTATTAAAACACGGATCCGCATTCACACCAGCTTGTGGGACTGTTCAATTTCACTCTTTGATTGGATTCGAATTCGATTCGATTCTTCGAAGCGTGATGGTTATATGACGTTTTCCCATTGCAACAAGTTCTTCGTTAGTTGCAGGCAGCCCTTCAACATTTAGAGATATAATAGTCAGTGCTGGCCTTAAAGGCGGCGGGCATTGGCCTCTCTTCTTGCTCCAGACTGAGGGGCTTCTGGCATCTGTTGAGCTTCTGGACATCGTTGTCTTTCAGCTCGGCTTCGAAGTGTTTGCAGGTAATGCCAAGTATTACTTGACAGGGATCGCGACGTGAACGCTTCTACCCTGACCCCCTTTGATTGGATGCCCCCCTGAAATGGTATGCAAGGTGTGTCACGACTTACCTTGTGCTCCGTTGATGCCGGGGGATTCGTCCTGTTGATCCCGGGTGATTACCTCGTGCTCCGTTGATCCGGGGTATTCGTCCTGCTGCTGGGATCCCGGAGGGTTCCTTCTGCTTCGGTGATCTCGCGGGATCTGAGTCCGATCCCAGACACCTGTCCAGTTGTTGTTCGGGTTGACCCCGCCCCTGGGCAAGCCTCCCGGCTCCACCCAGCCAATGAGGTCAGCGGACGCGACGAGTGGGCGTGAATAAATTACGCCCACTCTTCACGAAGCCATGTCGTATCACAAACCGGGTGTCTTTTCTTTCTAGTTACCGTGGCGCGGTATTGTAAGTGGAAGGATTTTGCGTTTTGTAATCATTGTGGTTGGTCTACCGTGATGTAATCGGTCATAGACCAGCAAGGTTTTTTTTTACTAGATGATATGCGTGCACAGGACACGGTTTTCCACGCAGATATGATAAATGAAAATTCACTATTACGCACACGGTATTTTATTGTAAAACCGACGTTTTCCCTTTGTAATTACTATCTAACGTGGCACAAATGCTTGAGACGGATGGCCCCAAATCTACACGCTGCCAAGAGCTGTTACGCGAGACCCTTCAGTGTAAAGGCCATGACGTTGCCTGCTATGTATAGACAAGGCGGCTCCCACATTAAATGACATCCTCAGAGGTCAAACAAAACATGTCAATTAGAGTGAGACCCTCCTGCAACTGGCATGGGAATCCCACCTGCTGAAGACTTCCCTCCTGGCTCAGATGCACCATGGATTCAGTGGAAGACACTCAACCGCCTGAGAACTAGAACGGGACGATCAAAAGATGCTTTGGTCAGATGGGGCTACAAGACCGGCCCAACCACCTGTGAATGTGGAGAAGCAGACCATACTATGGAACACTGCCTTGTCTGTGCTCTACTACCCAACCTCTGCAGCTCAAAAGACCTTGCGGAGTTCAATGAAAATGCAAGGGGCTGTGTAAGAAAATGGGAAACTGTAATTTAACATCGCGCTTCGAAGAATCGCAAAGAAGAAGAAGAAGAGTGAGATGTACCCACCAACGATCAGCAATCACTGCTGATGCAGTGTCGTTATACACGATGTCAAGAGGCAGATGTACGTTTTATATATATATTATGCATGTGGATCAATTGTTGTTGTCCGATGGAAGCACGGTGGCGTGGTGGGTAGCGCTGCCGCCTCACAGCAAGAAGGTTTAGGGTTCGATTCCCGACTCGGGTATCTTTCTGTGTGGAGTTTGCATGTTTTCCCCGTGTCCACGTGGGGGTTTCACCGGGTACTGTGGTTTTCTCCCATAGTCCAAAGACATGTTGCTGCCCAGGTAAATTGCCCTGACTAAAATGCCCACATCAATCGTACACACTGACAGTTTGGCAAATTGTCTCCAAATGCAGATGCTCGTTAACACGAACCAGGGCCATCACTAGCGGCGTGTTGGGCTCACCACCCGAGTTCTTCAAAATAAAAACTACTGTCTGCCATTTGTCCTGATGTACTTATCGATTGTGTGCCATCCATTGTCAGAAACTGATTAATCCTGTACAGGGTCGCGGTGAGCCGGAGCCTATCCCGACAGACACAGGGCGCAAGGTAGGGCTATGCCTAGAATGAGACACCAGTCCATCACAGGGCACCGGGGGCAACTTAGTCCGCATGCCAATTAACCTATGTAGTAGCATGTTTTTGGACTGTGGGAGGAAACCGGAGTGCCCGGCGAAAACCCACGCGCACACGGGGAGAACATGCAAACGCCACACAGAAAGGCCCTCGAGCCGGGATTCGAACCCGGGGATTCTTGGTGTGAGGCGGCAGCACTACTCACCGCGCCACCGTGTCGCCCCTATTGTGTGCCATTTAACGAAAAACAGGGTTTTACATTGATTGACAGGATAGGATGTTATACGTATTACAGAACGATGGAGCAATCAAGAACTGTACAGATTTCCCAGTTGCATGACAGGACGTGCTGTTGCGAAACATACTGATGCTTTGACACATAGGCATGCGACCGAAAAGGGCACCTCCCTCGGGCGATTCTTGCTTGGATTTAAGACCACGATTAGGTCCCAGAATCACATTTCTTTCTAATACTTACCATCTTTTTCTCTTGGGTTTAATGTATCATGTTGACAGTTTTGTTTACAGGTTGAGATTGAATGTATTGTTAGCATAACACTGTACCGGTCCGTGGTAGTGGTAGTGAAGCGGGAGCTTGGTCCTAGGACAAAGCTCTCGGTTTAC
>JAZEWU010000025.1:7141774-7173869 GCA_036362915.1 Geotria australis | reverse complement strand
TCCTCACTCATTCTCTCCTGCTCTCGCCTCTCTATCAACTCATGGTGTTTAATAATAATGATAATAATTTTACATTTATAACGCGTGGCACATATTCATTCAATGTCGAAGGTATTCATTGACGAGAACGACTCAGAGGCATAGCGAGGAAAAGCGCAGAGAGGCGGAGGAGGCGAATAATAATAATAATAGCATTTATAGAGTGCCTTTCACCCGAGGGTCACAAAGTGTCACAAAGCGTCACCCGAGGGTCACAAAGCGCTGCACAATGCCGCGGAGAGAACGACATGTCAACAACGACAAGGAATATATGTAGCACGTGTGATATTATAATAATCACGGTCCCCTTTCAAAAAAACCCATTGGAGACCTGAATACGTTTTAACGGCTTGTAAGGCATCTGGTATAACAACTGTAACATATCACAACTATATGAAAAAATGTCAAAACCGTTAAAACCAGTCCATTGGTAAAAGTTAATCTACGTTTAGATTAATTTTTCCGTGAGCTTTCAGCCATGTCATCATTTGCAGACATTCACTGTCTGCTTCCGCAGCTTCTCTGTCATAGCCCATGTCGGTCAGATCTTCAAACATGGAGTAAAGAAGTGCGGCTACCACAGTTGTTTTGCATCCACTTTCCCGGACCACGTCCCTCGCTTGCTGAATACGTGAATACGCCTCTGCATTCATCCCTAGATCTTTCAAGATTGTGGCTAGTCCATATAAGCTGCTGCAGAATTCCCGGGGCCTCGAATGCTTTGTCTGCCATATGTTTTGGTCAACCTTCACCGCCAACTCGTAGTTCTCTTTGGCTTTTCCCATGTCCCCTGTTTCTTGGAATAGGTCTCCAAGGTTACCGTAGGCGGTGGAAACTGATGGATGTAAACCATCTGGACCGTAGATGGCTTCATTCATTCTTACTGCCTTTAGGTACTTCTCCATAGCAAGATTGAAGTCACGAAGATCTTGATAGACGGCTCCAAGGTTGTTGAGAATGTCACAAGTCAGGGGGTGAGGATAGCCTTCTTCAAATAGGTCATTCATCATGCTCATCGCTTTGTTCAGACATTCTAGAGCTTTAACAGGTTCGTCCGCACTCTTCCAAGCAGCTCCGATGTCGTTATAAATGTTTGGCAGAGGGTACACAGGTCTGTTTCCAAACACGGCCTTACATTCTTGAACAGCTCTTTCTAAACATTGATGGCCCTTTTTGAGATCTCCCAACTTTGGCCAAACATTTCCCAAATTGTTCAGAATGGAGATTCGTTGTGGATGTGGCACATTGCCATACAATGAATCCAACATTGCTTTGTTGTGCTCGTAGTAGTTTTTTGCTTGTAAATAATTACTTTGCAATTCGTGCACCAACCCGAGGTTATTATAGATGTGTATGAAGTTAAGATGCTCAGTGTCTGTGCCTAATAGAGTATTGGCAATGTGCAGGGCTTTATTTGACATTTTCTTAGCTTGCTCGGTTTTGTTTTGTTCTTGAAATAAACAGGAAAGCGTAGAATACATAGAAGCCATGTCTAAAAATGGAGGCTGTTTCATCCTCGCATTTTCCACGATTTCAATACTTTTCTCGCACAGTTCAATAGCTGCATTCACTTCACCCATGTCACTGTATATGTGAGCCATGTTGACGTAGTAATTGGCACAATTGAGGAGCCAGTCCTCTACGTTCCTTGCTGCGTGCAGAGATATGGCCTCATCCAACGTCTCTTTGGCTTTCTTGTACTGACCCTTTGATCGGAGCATCAGTGCCAGGTTGTTGAGGCAAGAAGGACGGTAGAAGTTTAGAGACTTGCCATCTTTGTCTAAGTGAAGGGCTTGCTGGTAACATTCAATGGCATTCTGGTAGTTGGACAACAATCCCCACACGTAACCCTCATTGGTCAAACACAATGGTTTGCGAGGACTGTCCATAGGCTCTAAGTGTAAACACTCGAGCGCTTTGTGGAAATCCTGAAGGCGAAGCCACAACAAGCCTTCATTATATGTTTTGCAGGTGTTCATGCTGTTGGTGCGAAAGAAAACCCTGAGATTAGCCACAGTCAAGTCCTTTTTAAACCAGCGATCACATAAACGGAAAATAGAATCTGAAAGTTCAGATGCAGTCGAGAGTAGACGAACG
Organism: Geotria australis; assembly: GCA_036362915.1. NCBI lineage: Eukaryota > Metazoa > Chordata > Hyperoartia > Petromyzontiformes > Geotriidae > Geotria > Geotria australis. Next base: position 7,171,733 of record JAZEWU010000025.1, on the reverse strand, counting down.
AGTTTTTGTTTGTCCAAGAAATGAAATACTATTTGGTTTTCATCTTGAAGACTAAATGACAGTGCAGCGTTGAACCGTGGCAGAGGAGATATTGACTCCTTTTGCCCACAGTTAGTCATGTAGGTTTTCAGCCTCGCTTCTGATGCCAAGGAGAGGCATATTTTCAAGTTCTTTTCACCCTCACTGCTTAAAAGGTCACGATTCCTCATCTCTGTAATTACCTTCCATGCGGAGGCTTCTTGAATTCCATAGATTACAGCCAGGTCTGATATGAGAAGAGACGGAAGTCTGTACAGATGTTTCTTTGCATCAAGAATTCCTCCTAAAGATGATCTCTGACCTAGGACTTCCATATTCTCAAGACTGTAATGCAGTGCATCATTGCAAAGCAGTTTGAAACCACGAATTAGCCCGAGCATTGAAGTAATATGAGACTCACTTGGTGAGTCTGGCTTGAACATAACTGCATGAACAAGTGCTTCATATTCATCTACCAAACTGGAGTCACCATCAATCAAAGTTACTCGGAGCATGATGTCTGCAAGGTTATATCCCATCTTCACTGAAATGTCCTCGTCCTGGAATTTGGCCATGGACTCCGGTGTGGCCATGAGCTCCAGTGCAGGCTTAGTTCCAGTGGCTTCTCGCCCAAGTGGGGTCTTACTGGCCCAGGGCATCGCACCATCAAACGACATTCCACGGGGGCTTGCCTTGTCGTAAAACCAGTCGCCCTCATTGTCCTCAGGAAGGAAATTATTGAGAGACTTAATGGCCAGTGCTGGCAATATAGTTTCACCAAGGTTCACAACTTTGATATACAACAGATAGGACAGGTTTCTGAAATATGACTTGGTGTCAGCATCTTCCTTCTCTAGGAGAATAGCACTCTCAATATCGGAATAAGGTGTAGCTTCTACACGTGCAAGCGATCCTAGGCCTACAAATGCATATTTGCAAGGGGGTTCCCCATAAACCTCCTTGCATTCGTTTATCATAGAGCTTAACATGTTCTGAATTTCATCCTTAATCTCAAGCAACAGCTGTTGTGTCTTTTCTGCACGTTGCATGTACGTACTTTCCTTGACATCCGTGCTGACATGATCTGGGTTTAAGCCGGAATCTATACTTTCAATAGCCCCGCTCACTCGCTCTCTGAAAGCCTTCAACAGATCTTTGTGTCGTGATAACTCATTTTTTATTTCGTCCCTGCTCGGCACTCTTTTCCCACCGCTACATTTCACAAACTCAATGACAACGTCAGCTATCTCCGACTCCAACTCTGCCTGGCGCGGTCCTACGCTCCGCGAATGTGCCGAGTTAAAAAGCCCAGCGGCTTTGACAAAATCCATGCCACTGCGACTCGACTTTACTGCCCTCTGCAGGTAGACCTGCCCTAGCCCGTGCATGCACTGCGCCTGCCGATCACGGTGATCTTCCGAGAGGCGAAGCCCGTGGGCAAAGCTCCCCTCGGCCTCTTCCCACTTCCCCTTCGCGAGCTTCGCGTTGCCCTGTCGCAGGGCCTGTGCCACGTCGGCTGCCATGATGTCCTCTCCACCTGCACCACAGGCCACCTCTGTAAATCAATGCACACAAAGGTGACGACCATTAGCTCGTCTTTACAAACGAACAGGAACGTGTCCCTCCACTCGGGAGGATACGCTGGGAGCCAGCGGTGCTGTCCTAGCCGCCGCGGCCCTCCACCGCGCTCGTGGTTTTGATGTTGGTGCTGGGTCCCAGTGGTGGCTCCATCCCGGCTGCCTCACCCCACCTTTCTCTCCCTCCCGCGTGTCCCTGCTCTGAACCCACACCACCACTTCCCGAATAGGGTGGCACGGTGGCGCAGTAAGTAGCGATGCTGCCTCACAGCTAGACGAACCTGGGTTCTACTCCCAGCTCGGACACCTTTCTGTGTGGAGTTTGCATATTCTCCCCATGTTCGCGTGGGTTTTTGCCAGTTTCACGACCTTTCAGTGTATTCGAAGCAGCCTTAATCATTGAATTTTTGTTGCTTTGGTTTTTATTAATAGTTTTTTTTCTGTCGTTGTTGACATGCCGTTCTCTCCGTGGCCCTTATGTAGCGCTTTGTGACCCTCGGGTGAGAGGCACTCTATAAAATGCCATTATTATTATCATTAATACTCCGGTTTCCTCCCACAATCCAAAGACAAGCTGCTCAGGTTAATTGACCTGACTACATTGCCCCCGGTGCTCTGAGATGTAACTGTCTTACCCCTTCCCGCTGGACAGCTGTTAAAAATAGCTACATAGCTCAACGGTTCCTTCCAGCTTGAATCAAAACTGACTTGACAATAAAAAAAAATCCATCAGACGAACATGAACGTTTCACTTACTCGCAGAAAGGTGGATGGAGTCAGTTGATGCTTGGCACCGTCACCGAAGCATGCCACAGCGGTGCACAACGCTAGGACAGGGAAGGAGCGAGACGACAAAGCGAGGGACAGGGGTTAGTCTCATTAGGTGTCAGGGTGAGGGTTGGGGTCAGGGCCCGGTCTGGAGTTCAGCGCTAGTTGGCCAGTTCGTCAGGGTGAACGATTAGTGTACTGGGTACGTTTCGAAGAATGCCATGAGTCAACGGTTCAAAGCTGTTCAAGGTAGAAGCGTTCACATCGCGATCCCTGTCAGGTAATACTTGATATTACCTGCAAATTCTACCAAACACTTCGAAGCCGAGGAGCTGAAAGACAACGATGTTCCAGAAGCTCAACAGATGCCAGAAGCCCCTCAGTCTGGAGCAAGAAGAGAGGCCAATGCTCGCCGCCTTTAAGGCCAGCACTGACTATTATATCTCTAAATGTTGATAAAACTCGACTAAAACTCAGCCATTTGGCAGGGTAGGGAGCAGAGGTGTCTAGAGGGATAGTCGTGTCGAGACGGCTATCCCTCTCTACAGTCTATACGTAGTCTATAGTTTAAACACACAGTCTATTATACATAGTCTCTACACAGTCTATTATACATAGCATCGAGTCATGACAATTTACATTATAAGTACATTGTTACCCGTTTTATCGACTCATCCACCGCACAGGGCTGAATAAACGGGTAGAGCGCGACGCCTACGCGTGCGTGGCTTCTGCCCGTTAACCTCAGCAACAAAATAGCCGGAAAAACTGCTACGTTATCTACACAGCATGATTACAGTACGTTCAATGTCCACATTGAACGTTCAATGTCCACATTGAACGTACTGTACCGTACTAGTACATAAACCAAACTAATCCCACCGTACTTCCCTGGCTTACGTTGCGTTCCTGAAACTTTCGTTGCGAAATATAACTGGATCGACAAACGCGCGCAAATCCTATCAACATTAACATTCGCGGTGTGCGTAAAACCACCGAGTTATCAAAATGTACTTTTCTGCACAACACAATAAACATTTATTCCATACCTTGTGCTTCACCTCCGTGCCCGGGGATAGAGTTTCGGCGCGTTTTCTGAGCGACAAACGTTGACCAACGTGCGGTTCGTGTCGGGGTCACTTCCTTGACGGCGTGTCCTTGTGGTGGAGTCATACCGCTGAGTCTCACTCGTGACGACAGGGAGAACTCACGGCGCGGGTGGGGGAGACACAGCAGCGGGGCCGTCACGCTTGTTAACGAGAAGCAATGTAGGGAGATGTTTCCCGAGTGACTAATCCAGTGCTTTCTAACCTGGGCTGCATCACTCACCCCCTGGCGGTACGAGATGCCCTTGCTGGGGGTGTGAGGCATGCCAGATTTTTGTATGTATTCATTTATTTTTCATTCATTCATTATCAGAAACTGCTTAATCCTGTACGGGTCGCGGTGAGTTGGAGCCTATCCCGGGAGACAAAGGGCGCAAGGCATGGGTAAACCCAGGATGGGACGCGAGGCCATCACGGGCACTAAGACTATTAGTGGGTGAACAATCCAACGCTTGGTGAAATCTGATTCACAACGATAGGAAGAGCCGACATCGAAGGATCAAAAAGCGACGTCGCTATGAACGCTTGGCCGCCACGAGCCAGTTATCCCTGTGGTAACTTTTCTGACATCTCATGCTTAAAACCCAAAAAGTCAAAAGGATCGTGAGGCCCCGCTTTCACGGTCTGTGCTCGTCCTGAAAATCAAGATCAAGCGAGCTTTTGCACTTCTGCTCCACGGGAGGTTTCTGTCCTCCCTGAGCTCGCCTTAGGACTGATCGATTTTTGTATTTATTAGAAAAGGATTAAGCGGTTTCTGAAAATGGATCTATGGATGGATTTATCATTATTGTTACTGTGTCTAAACAGCAGTCGGTCCTGCTTGAATCAATCATGACCGTTCAGTACCCCCTGATAGGTAGAGTACTTGCTTTAAAAGAGGATATCGTAAGACATTTAAAAAGCAGACGGTACGCAGAACAGTGGTGCATACACCGCAGTAGTAATCAGGGCGGCGAAGGCACCACCGCTAGGCCATGTGAGTTCCCTTTTGAATCAAAGCCTTTCATGGGACCGAGTTCGCCACCAGGCTTACAAACGAAACTACCAAGTTTGGAGTTCTCACCTGGTTAAGCAAAATGAACTCTACAACATGAAGCTTGTGCGCCGTAACAGATTTAATAAGTGGCTTTTGTGTCCCCGTTAAAGCACTCTTAAATTCCACAAGTCTACAGCCACGCGTTAGTGTTTGCAGGTGTGTGCGTGCACAGATAGTGACTGAATAATAATACAGTGTATAACGCTCCGCGCAAATTCACGCCTTGGCCATGGACGAGACACGGATACGGAGGCATGGGTTCGAATCCCGGCTCGGGGGCCTTTCTGTGTGGAGTTTGCATGTTCTCCCCGTGTTTGCGTGGGTTTTCTCCGGGCACTCCGGTTTCCTCCCACCGTCCAAAGACACGCTGCCAGGTTAATTGGCCTACTGAGTAAAATTGCCCCAGGTGCCCTGCGATGGACTGGCGTCCCATCCTCGGTATACCCCTGCCTTGCGCCCTGTATCTGCCGGGATAGGCTCCGGCTCGCCGTGACCCTGCATGGGATTAAGCGGTTTCAGAAAATGGATGGATGGATAGTTCTTCTTTGCGATTCTTCGAAGCACGATGGTCTCAGCCTCTGGACATCGTTGTCTTTCAGCTCGGCCTCGAAGTGTTTGGTAGAATTCGCAAGCAATACCAAGTATTACCTGACAGGGATCGCGACGTGAACGCTTCTACCTTGACCCCCGATGGATAGTTGACGAATCGTAAAGCTGCTGCGGAGCAGTATAGCGCCCTCTATCGAGCATCGGGGCGCGGGGCACGCAGCGGAAAGCGCGGCACCGGGCGCCTGCTGCGGTCCCGCTCCCAAACCCTGTCGCTCCTCCACGCGTCTCCCGTACATCTGACGGCTCTCTCACGGACTGTCTTACGGTCGTCTCACGACGTCCCGCGGCGAAATAAAAGGGCGGCAGGTAGCGCCAGTGGTTAATACACGGGCGCGAACCCGCGTATGAGAATTGTTTGACAAGGAAGTAACCACTCGGCCAAGCCGCCACCCGCTGGACACAGGTGCACGCATGCCTTATAAAGGCGGCGCAGGTGGCAGGTACGGGTGCCACCTCGGGCACCAGAGCCATACAAAGGCTCATTCCGCACTATGATTAACCCAATGTTAAAACTCAGTCTTTATTTAAGCTGCAAGGAACAGTCTAATTTGGCGGCACGGTGGCACGGTGAGTAGCGCTGCCGCCTCACAGCAAGAAGTGCCAGGGTTTGTATCCGGGCTCGGGTGCCTTTCTGCGTGGAGTCTGCATGTTCTCCCAGTGTCCGCGTGGGTTTTTGCCGGGCACTCCGGTTTCTTCCCACAGTCCCAATACATGCTGCCACATCGGTTAATTGGCTTGCGGACTCAATTGCCCCCGGTGCCCTGTGATGGACTGGCGTCCTCTTCTGGGTATAGCCCTGCCTTGCGCCCAGTGTCTGCCGGGATAGGATCCGGCTCACCGCAACCCTGTACAGGATTAAGCGGTTTCTGACAATGGATGGATGGATGGAATCACCAAACTGATGCACTGCCATCAAAATTATCACAGGAAAGTATCTTTATTAGAACCATCTGCCATTGAGTGAAGGTATTGGATGCTTAAAGTTTGCCAGAGGCACAATAACCCGATATGAAAAATACACATTTAGAGCGCTATAATTCAAAGGGGACAGGATTAAACACCCGATGACAATACACATATTACAAAATACTGGTTATGGAGGAAAACAGAATTGGAATTCAATAGACAACATTATAAATAATTACAAGGCAGCCTTCACAAACGGTTCATCTGCATACTTGGAGTTTGGAACGTAAATGCTCTTACCTTCCACGACTGCACTTGGGATATTTCAGAAAAAGTCTCCGGGACATCGGCCTATTTCTTGTTGAAAAGTCTTGACATAGGCATGCGTCAGGTCACCGATAATTTCCCGGCCTCTCATTGGCGGACCGGCTCGGAGGCGATCGCATCATCGGCAGCTCGCGGTCAGCACAGCGCTGGCCTAGGCCGCCGTAAAGGCCAGTTTGATTTCTTTAAAAGTCTTCACCGAATGCGTTTGGGGCTATTTTAACCATCGCAGGTTAAACGCGAGCACCAATCTCATCTCAAACACTCGTCTTCAAACCACTCGGGGTTCAGTTTTTGATAGAGTTTAAATCGTTTAACGGTCTCGCAGAGCGCCTTCCCGCTCGCGGACGAACGCCAGTGGTTCGCCTGCGCGCGGCTCCGCCCGGCGCCGCCCAAGCTCGCCAGCATCCGGCACATCTTCCCCAGCTGGCCGGTCAGCTTGTACCTGTCGGCCGGCGCGAACACGTCGGGCACGTCTCCCTCGCCGCTGATCTCGTCGAAGTAGACGACCGCGTACTCGCCCCGCAGAGACGGCGCGAGCAGGTCGGCGCAGACGAGCGGCAACGCGGCCGAGAAGTGGTCGCCGGCGTGCGACTCCTCCCGGAGCCTCGGCCCCGCGGAGCCGAGCGCGGCGGCGCGCCCCGCCGCGGGAGCCGCGGCCGCCCGGTACGCCCGCCACTTGGCGCCGACGCCCCGCGAGCACACCAGCAGCACCCTGCCGCCCGTGTCGCGCGCCGCCGCCCGCCGCGCCGACAGCCACGCCAGGGGCCCGCGGCGCGACACCTCCGCCGAGCTCCACAGGCCGAGCGCCACCTGCACGGGGCAGTGCGCGTGCACGAAGGAGGCGAAGGCCAGGATCACGTCCCGGAAGAGCGGGTGGTCCGCCGAGTAGAGGACGAGCAGCGTCGGGTGGCGCCGCGGCGGCGGCGGTGGCGGCGGGCGCTCGGGCGCGCCGGGAGGAGGCGCGAGGGCGCCGGCGCCCGGCCCGCTCCCGCGCGCCGTGCTCGGCTTGCCGCCTGGGGGTCACACGCGCGGAGCGTTGGTTTGACGACACGTGTCGCGTCGGGGGTGCCCGAGCGCGGCGCCGAGCGGGGCGTAGCCGGCCCCCCGAAGCTCCGAAGAGACTGGATGGAAGCGCGATGGCGGCGGGCTGAACGGGCCGCGGAACCGCTCTATCACGTAGCGTGGAGAAACCCGATCTGTTGGCGGCTACTGAACAATTATTAAAGTCTGTAAATGATGAGAAAAGCCATCAGGCGTGCTTCTGAATCCCCATAGTGGAGGTTCCCACAGGCAGACTTGGCAGCAGTAAGGACTGGTGACTTAACCCTGACGAGTCCCAATAAGGACAGAGCCTGCCGATAGTTGTCTCCATCTCAGCTGCCTATCGGTCGTCAATTTTTTTTTTGCAATTATGGATGGTGACTCAAGGTCAAGATGAGCACCATGCAGTCCTTCAGGAACTGGTGGTTTGGCATAATGCTAAAGGATATTGTTCTCGAGGGGATTGCATAGTTCCCCCATGACTCCTGGGCTGGCTCCAGGTGAACCGTGCCTGTTGTCACCCCTTCGTGATCAGGCTGTGTGTGCGTGCTCAGCTCCCTGTACACCGGTTATGAAAGTCAGAAACCAGTCACAAGTTCCAGCGGAATGTTATAATGCACCGATTTAGGAAATGTACCCCACTGCTGCAACTGTGCAGTCGGAAGGTGGACTTGAACCGGCGACCTCTGGGTCGCAGGTCCAGTGTGCTGACCACTGCACCACTGCGGTGGCTCCCTTCATTTCAGTTGAATAGGTGAATAATATGTTGGCTGGTCTACACATCTGTGTGTGACGATCCAGTTTTCCGGATTTCTACAAGTTATTAACGGTAATGCAAAACACTATTTTAACAATCATAGTTCATACAAACTATCGCATCCTGCACGTGTGACACAATGGGGAAATGGTGGAATCAATTTCGGAAACAACGCGCGTTAAACAAAAATTCAATTACTGATAAGAGAAAAATGTGTGAAATTATTACCCGTTCGGACACGTCATATACAAACGTGAAACTTAATTTAATGATAACGAGTAATTTCTTAAAATGTGGAAAGATAAAAAAAAATGAACGCGGTTATATTGCAAGTGCCGATAACGGAATGTTATCGTTAACATTTGTAAGGTGTCTGCGCGCGACTAATATTTACAACAATAATCTGAACAGATCAACTGCAGTGTTTGCGATCGAGTAACGCTTACCGCACTGCTTTCTCCGTGCCACAAATTAGAACTATAATCATATGCCAATTTAATAGCGTGGCCACTCGACTCAGACATGCAATTACAGTAAATGCCATTTTATCGTAACAGCAAGGTAAACTGTGGATGGCTTGTACGACCGTAATTTAAACCGAATTCAAAATTGGATTTCCCATACGAGGCACCTGAAATTGTTGTAAATATAACACCGAAAAATTAACAGCCGGTTTTGTTTGTGGAAGAAAGGTTATGTTGCGGGAAACGCTCATCTAGACCGTGTGTTTGCGCTTGGGATTGTGGCTTTGTAGCTACGGTGGTGTTATTTGTGAACAAGATAATTCAGGAGGGCAATCTTGAACTGTGATGAACGCTGTCAAATCGGTCAATATATCGGATGAGCATTACCGGTGCAATCACCGCGGGATGCAGTCTGTATTCAAGAAAACGCTCCTCCAGTAACTATTTCTGATGAGCACACGCCTGCTGGCCAAAGTAGCCCCTTGCCACCTTGTTTATTACAAATTATGGGTTAAAAAAAAACTCCTTTAGATTGAATTGCCCAAAAATCACAGTGCAGGCCATGATTGAAAAATGCGTCTCAACTAACGTGAGGCTTTTCCTAAATAAATAAGTGTAATGATCACTGTTTGTGTAAATTAGCAGCAGTAGCGAGGAACAAACCACACATCCTCCTCTGAGTGTTCGTTTGTCCGAAGTTGCAAATTTTCACTTAACATCAGGCATCATACAGCACGGCCAATAAATTACACCGTGCAGTTATGACTTTACAACACTATACTGCTGTTTTACCGTCTTGTTTCATATGCGACGTGATATAATTGCTGCTCTTGTCAAATCTCATTAAACGAACTGCGTTCTCCGTACACATCGCTTCCATATCGGCTGACAGATGCCGCCGCGGTGCGACCGCGACTCATTACGGCCACCGCAGCACATCACCGCCGCAGTCCGCTCGGCGGCACGAAGTTTCTACGGCGACCAATCAGACATCGCACATCATCTCACCCCCAGACGCCATCGCCCGAATCACCGACCAAGACATAACAAGTTTAGCGTCGAGCACACACTGCCGTACGGTCGGCGCGGCGTGAGACAGCGCGCGAGGAGTACCCCGTGGAGGTCACGCGACCCGCCCGGGCGTCCCGTGAGACCGGGGCTCCCACGGGGCTCCGAGCCGAGCGGAGCCCCGTGGGAGCGCCGCTCGGCTCGGAGAGAGACCGGGGCTCCGCTCGTGTGCGGTGTCGCAGCCCTCGCGCGGCAAGCTTCCCAACTTCCCAGGGGAACGCGATCCTCCCGCTCGGAAAACGATGCTTGTCGTTCGCCAGGGCGAGCACGACGCGGGCTCCCACTAGCGATTTGAGCCTGTCACATGGGCAGCGTCCCATCCCTAGAAAGCCCAAGTCTACGCGGTGACGGGCCAGTCGTTTTAGATTTGAGGCACAGGCAGAGCTGAAAGTAAGCCGGTACGCTGCGGTACGGTGTACCGGTGAGAAAGTGGCCGTAGCAATCAGTACGGTGCGAGGTGGGAAAGCGGGCTTTGCGATACGACTGTACCGGTAAGAAATTTAAATGACTATCACGCCCAGGTACAGGGAAATACAGTTGTGAATTGATGACAATTATAATATACAGCTCTTTGTCCATTGACGACTGAAGGGCTCACAATTCTGCGTTGGTGACGCGGGTTATTTGACCAAACGACCATACTTTACCACGCTGGTCACTGGGGTGGGGAGACCGTGTAAGGTCACAACTTCACTAACCGCTGCACCACCACTCCACACACGACTCCACATCCAAATAATGCTGTCGCTTGTTCTTAATCTGCGTTTTTATGTTAACAGCCTGCTCCTCAGCTCGACTCAGTGCTTACTGCTTCTCTAATTGGCTCATAGATACCGAGATAGGATCACCCTCCAGCGTACCCAGACATCCCAGCAGCAAATGACCGACGACAATGGGTAGAAATCATAAAAGGGAGCGCGTTATAGACCACTATCTGCGCTGGGATAAAACTCGACATATCGCCGATAACATATTCAAATTGCATTTTTTAATGCCGAAACAAAGTTTACAAAACCTCATTTAAATTCCCACCTAAACTTATTGCCTCCAGAATTATATAACTTGATGCAATTTGTAAAATTGAATCTCCCAGACTTCTCCATGGTGATAAAATGAAACTGCTGTTACACGCAGACGCTTTCTGACATGGGTGACTCACAATAATCGGCGCGATACGTTATTTCATGCCACTGTAAAACTTAGCCCGCTACAATGCCGGAAGTAATGTTCCGCTATCATTTCTTTCGGCGGCACTGCGGTCGCAAGCCGGTGCCCGCGTCGCGTCACCGTTCGCCGCGGGTGCAACGCCGGGGGGACGCGGGGGCGAGCGGGACGGCGCGACTCGCCTCGGGCCCGTCGACACGCTGTGCGCGAGGCCGCCACGATCGCCGTGACGACGAGCAGCAGCGCCAGCGTGGCTCCCACGGAGGTGTACGTCAGCGGCGATGGCGGCGGCGGCGCACCCCCTCCGACATCTGCAAAACAACGCGCGGTCGCGTCTCGGAACGGCGCTCTCTACGCCACGCGCTCCCCGCAGCAACGCCGCGGGGAATGTTATCTCGGACGACGTGACGTGTGACGGAAGCGGAATGGCGACGCCGGTCGATGAACCTTTTACGATGAAATAAGTAAAGTTCTACTGGCGCAGCGGTAATGTCCTATCCTCGCGGAGAGTCCTGCCCGAGGCAGTTTTATTGCTCCCGCCTCGGGCGCCTTTATTTGTGGAGTTTGTGTGTTCTCCCCCTGTTCTGCGTGGGTTTCCTCTGGGTTGTCCGGTCTCCTCCCACAACTAAAAAAACACCCATTAATGAATTGCTCCATAACATCATAATATATAGGAAGCCGTGTCTGACGGGTTGATGTAAATGGTCTTTGAATACCACCCATAGGTATTATGTTGACATATTCTTGAAAAGTTCATGCCGACGGCATATTGTTGCAGAGTGGACAGATGACACATATTCCCTCTACGGAAGCGGATGTGTGTGGTGGGCGTCTGTTGACAGATTAGATATCTGCTACTATGTAACTGCAGGCTCTCACACCAACTGAATAATTCATTCGCCTGCAGCAGAGGTAGCAACTGCAAGCTACGACTTGTAATTGTTATTTGTATCACTACGCTTGTTCACTCCGAAAAGCATCACTTAATCTCAAGATTATATTTTCTGGAGGGGCCTGCCAATTTTTCACAGTAGGGGGGAGCGATGATTGCGAGGAAGGGAGAAACGCTCGACACGGGTGTGACGCAAGAGTAAAATGTTCATACAGGTTTATAAGTGTAACAGAAATCCCGATTATAACGAGCCAAGTAATGTGGCAGTTTTGTTTTGGAATTAAAATTTAAAATACATATGGAATAAAAACTTGTTTGCACGAGCGATTCAAGTTGTGATGTCTCTGTTCTGGCTCCAAATATTCCACTCGCATAACATCAGCTGGAATAACACTTGCTTTTCTGAATAATACATCCAATCCGCATTTGGAAAGAACCAATAAAGGGAATTTTGTATTGTACATATTAAATCTGTGGCGTATATCAACACTGCAATTTGAATTTATACCACATCTAAATACGCAAGTGTGTCAAGTGCCTGCGCAGATGCTCGAGGGAGACATTGTGGTGCCTGTGAATAATGCACGCTTCACGTATGGGGATTTACGGACAAATCAATTAGTGTGTCATTCCCTGGATGGAAGCTTCTAGGGCGAAGTTAAATTACATTTTTAATTTCACATTTTATGGTGTCCAAAATAATTTTTGATTGATGTGCGTAATGGATTATTTACTCCGCTTCCAGGTCTGTGATCCAAACTTCTTCGAAGCACGACGGTCAGCCTCTGGACATCGCCGTCCTATCAGTTCGGCCTCGAAGTGTTTGGTAGAATTCGCAGGCAATACCAAGTATTACCTGACAGGGATCGCGACGTGAACGCTTCTACCTTGACCCCCAATTTAGCAAATGTGGGGCAAGGAAAGCAGAGTGGTGATGCTGGTCGTAATAATCTCGCCGCTTCATCGATCAACGCAGCCTCTTGCCAATCTTGTGCGATTCAATTTGGCTATTAACAATCTGAACTCATAGATAGGTGCACTTGCCCAATGTAAGTATTAAGTGGTCCCACCTGAGTAACGCTGCTACCTAAGTTTTAGCGGTTGTGCTGTCTAGGCGTGCGACGAATGTTTGGGTCGTGCCGAGTGTGGTTCGGCGCAGTGTCTGGCGTATGGATCAACGTGTTGGAAGCCTCTTCGGACACCGATCGTATTTTCAGTTCAATCCCAGCTCTGAGCACGTGCGACGAAACGACGCACGTCATCCCAAACAGAAAGCGTTGCTCGCGAGAGCTTTACAGCAAAACCGCGTTGGCATTTCTGTGGATTAAATAGCACCTCAAAATGGGAAAACAAACGGATGAATGTTCTGAACGTGAGCTGTGCATTACCTATGATGAAACTGCTCCGTCTGCTCTTACACAAGCTCTTGCAGCACGCGTTGAACGGACGGATCTGGAAGAGAGCCCACGTTAGGAGTGCGATATATTTGAACGGCATTCGAAACCACATATTGATCTGGATCCTGTTGCAGCAGTGTCCGACTTTCAGATGGAACACTGCATTCAAATCCCCCAAGTTTGACAACACGGCTGAGTACTACATGTCCAAACAATCGCACGCGACCATAAAGCAGTCATTGAAAAGAAAATCTCGCTGGGCGGTACTGCTGCAGCTGCATTGTTTTACCCGACTACAAGCTTGAAAGTTCAACTGATCCTTCCAGGGCGAATAACATTCAACATGTGTCCGGACAACCAATGGAGACGAGGCATCACGCAATGTTTTAATTTTACCATTTAACTTTAAGTTCTACCGTCATTTCTCCCCTGTATTATTTGTGCCACTTACGTTGCTAATGCCCTGTTATCTCCCTGCTATCTTGTATTTTCCAACACATCGACGGGTGCACAACATTTGCATAACTTTTCACGTGACCTAAACTATGGATAATATCGGTCACGAAAGCCTTCGAACTAACTTTGTATTTACAAGTGATATATTGCACGTTAGTCAAGCTGGCATGAGCGAAATGCTTTACCGTAAACAAAGGCTCAGCTCGCGAGACAAAGAACCAGACACATTAAGCGGACGCGACAACGCACCGCCGCGTCACCGCGACGCGCGCGTGCAAACACATGTCCCCGGCGCTCGCGGAGTCTGCGCCGTCGTGAGACTCACCGGTGCCGCGGCCTCCGCACTATTCCAGGGCCTCTGCGGCGGCGCGGCCACGGGAGGAATCGTCTACGGCGCGCGGCGCGCCGCTACGTTGATACAAAACTACAACGCCGAACCCCTCGATTTATCGCTCTTGCACGCTGGCACGGCGTCGGGCGTTGTCGTTTAATCCCCAGGTATTGCAGAGCGCGCACGCTAAGCCGCTTTAGTGCGCCGGTACATCCGAGTGGCCAGCTATGAAGCCAATCTTTATGGTGTCAATTATGCCTCGTGCAGGGGGCGGAAATCGTTTTTATTGCCGGACGACATCTAATGTCTGCCGCCGGTTTCATTCCGCGGCGAGCGCCGTACGGCCAGGAGAATACTTACTTGCACCGTGATGCGGTCGCAGTGTCGCTCTGAAGATGAGATAATAAAAACTGCGCTTGCCGTGGCGTTGTACGCACCCTGTGGGTGTGAAACGTGATTCACGGTTATTAGCGGCAGACCTGGGGGCTGCATCATCGCGGTAATGCTTCGAACAATAAAAATGTAACGTGGCCGACAATACGCATTGTGATCTGCCTTCCGAAGAAGAAAATGCATTTTGTCAAAACAGCTTATGCCTACTTCTTTTTCGGATTTATTATCCAGGCAGAATGCCAAATCCGAAAGTAAAGGTTCAAGCGGCGGTATTGTTTTTTGTCATCTCAAACAAGCGCACACGTAAATAAATTACTCGGTGAAAGCGGAAAATTGTAAAAGTAAAAGGTCAAACGCGTGTCCACATTCCACCATCACACGCATAAATACTTAATCGCACACAAATATACGACAGAATGGCCTTCGCTGGAAACCATAGCATTCTCTCTCAGGGGCGAGTTTTGTCACCTGCATTGGTGAATGCTTCACAGTGAAAACCGCAGGAATTGTAAACACAGAGAGATGACTGAAGCAGCCATGACAAAAGCTATTCATATGCACAAATATAGCGGCTGCATTCCCTCACGAACGTTCAAGAAGCTGGTGAACTTCACCTTGTCCGCACGGTGAGTTTGTGGCTTAGCCGCGGCGTGAAAATGAACAATTTTCATAATAGCGGTGAGCCGGCGCCAACCCACCAGATACTGCATCCTATATATATTAAGATGTTATCAGCCAATTATTTTACGTGTTTTTTTTTCTTATTGTTGTGGGATGAAACCAGAGAACCCGGAGGAAACCCACAGTTCAGAAGACCTCATAATGCCTCTAACGTGGCAGGCAAAACATTGTGAAGGAGAGAGAAGAAACACTTGACACGGCTATCTTGAAAGAACAGCTGGAAGTAAATTATGTTGAATGTTTTAAACCACGATGTTGTCACCGAGGTTTTTAGTGCACAAGCTGCGGCATAACACATATGTTACGGCAATTCTAATCAACGCCACAACACGCCTTTTCACTGTGGCTTGATTTGCTCACATTAGGAAGTTCAGAATAGGCCTGCATGCGGAGGTGATGCTAAGGGAATGTACTGTGTTACCTTCATTACTTTTGTCTCCATTTCTTTGATGCAGTTCCTGTCATCTTCATGACTGAAGATGACAATGAGTGTGTAGTGATCAAAGTACGGGGCTGTGTTGAAGAACACGTGGAGCCTGTTTGAAGCCAGCGTGATGTTCAGCTTTGGGTCCCAATTAATGCCTGAAATTTATAATCAAAGTTATGAAAGTACGACGTCTTGCTGCCAAAAAGTATTGTGCTCAAGGACAATTTTAACCGCATAAAAGGTACAAGGCAAAGGTGCGGCCCTGATATTGCTCGCTTGCCTCACCACTGACAGAAGGGCTTCTACTAGAGGCGGCAAGAGAGCTCATCTAGAGATAGATAGCGACAGATAGAGGGTATTCGGCCTCAGTTTCTACGCTGGCCAGGTATCTCGGAAGAGGCGAAAGTACCCACACTGTACTGATGGACATTTTCACAGCTCAACGCATGATGGTTGCTCTTCAGAGCTGTTCTTTCTGGATTGCTGTGTCGAGCGTTCTCTCTCTTTCCCTCGCGTTGATGCTTCCAACGTGGGAGGCGAAACGTCGCGAGCGAGAGAGAAGGAATACTTGACACGGCTATCCCGAAAGAACAGCTCTGAAGAGCAACCATCCGTACCCACATTTTACATGCGACTTGCCGATCGACTATTGCTTTATAAACCCCTTATACAGCTGGGTGGACGGAGGCAAGGGGGAGGTAGGAAACCACTTCAGCTGCCGCACGGAAGGTTGACCCGGTGACCTCTGCGTCGCGAGTGGGGCGCGCAACCCATTACGGCAGCATCCCCTTAAAAGCATTATTTAAAGCACAATAACGTGTTCACGCATTCCTGGCGAGCGGTGTTCGTAAATGAGTATCTGCTCGGAATAGTAAGGAGGACGACGGCGCGCTAGGGGAGAAAACGAGATCATCAGTGTTCGAGCCAACGGGCCCTCAGCGAGGCTCCAGATTAATGATCCACGCGACCACACCAGAGTCCTGAATAAGACCTTTTTTGTATGAAATTTTGACCGCTTTTCCATTCTTGCGCACATCAGCACATATCGATTTCTCAGAAACTACTTACGCCAGCCACGGAACGGATATTTACTATGTGGAGCATACTCTATTGAATAGATTTAATTAAGAGGGGCTGCTGCTCGTGTAGTATCGGGCCACATTGTCCATTGGACAAGAGAAATAGTATTTTAATGGGTTTTCACTTGGATTTAATTATTGATTTTATCCGATTGTGCGCTCATTAACTTCACCTGTTATTCGTTAGCGGAGAAGTGCTTTTTGACTAAGTGGAAAATGGAACACGGGGCAATATTTTACTGCCGCTGTGTGTAATGCGCGTTTGCGGGTACGTGTAGCGGACACGGGATCCAAACCGTGGAACTGGACTCGCCTCTGAGGACGCATTTGTGAGTCTTTTTCATTGCCTCATTTTTGCAATCTGAAAAGGCAAAACAAATCACGTTGAATAATACCTCTTCGACGCTTCATCGTTTCAACAAGTGATTGACTTGACGGTTGCTCTTCAGAGCTGTTCTTTTGGGATAGTCGTGTCACTGAGTGCTCTCCCTCGCGATGGCAAAAAGAGAGTGAGATCGCTCGACACAGCTATCCCAAAAGACTAGCTCTGAACAGCAACCATCATGAATCGAGCCGTGAAAACATATATCAGGACACAATTTACTCATTTTTTTATAGATATCAAAATATATATAAACAAATCATGTTTCAATAACATTGGTGTGTTAGACTTACGAATTATTTATAATATTGTAACCATTCTCTCGTCAATGTGTGGAGTGTGCATGTCCTCCCTGTGTCCGCGGGGGTTTTCTCCGGGCACCCCGGTTTCCTCCCACAGTCAAAAGACATGCTGCTGCATAGGTTAATTGGCCTGCTGATTAAATTGCCCGCAGTGCCCTGTGATGGACTCGCGTCCCATCCTGGGTATAGCCGTGCCTTGCGCCCTGTGGCTGCCGGGATAGGCTCCGGCTCGCCGCGCCCCTGTACAGGATTGAGCGGTTTCTGACAGTGGATGGATGGGTAAGAGGAACATCTGCGATGCGAATGAAGGGGGCAGTGCGCCCGTCTGGAGGAGCGGTGCTGCTCACCCGGAACTTGGACGCTGCGTTGAGCGTGAGCGTCGTCCTCCCCAGGGGACGGCCGCGGCAGGTGGTACACGGTGACCGTCACGAAGTCCCACGGCTCCACTTCAAACTGCTCGAAGCTGAAGGCCCACTGACATACAACACGCGGCGGCCACTGTGCTCCGAGACAAGTTTACACCGTGCTGAATGGGAAGGGCATCATTTGTTATCGTAATCTTCTTCCAGGTACAGTATCCTAAGAGGACGTTCCTGACATTGGTGCTCCACAAATATCTCCTCTTTGATGTGCTCAGAATGTCTAGTGGTGACATGTTCATCCGTCTAAACAGACTCTTGACACAAGTCAATCTCTGTCGTTCCACGAGCTCTCTTTCCTTAAATTTCTCCAGTTATAACCAGATTATCAATTTTCTCTTTCATCATAATATGTCAGAGAAACTTGAACTGTATAGAATTTTGAGTAACCTCTTAATTCCGTAGGAGGGCAGCGGGGGCCGGAACATTGTTCCTATCGAATCTGGAGAGATGAGCGGCTGAGTTGGCCACAGACTGTGGGCTCGCAGACGATCTTGCGACGTTTCGCCCTCCCACGTTGGAACCATCACCAATGTGGGAGGCAAAATGTCGCGAGAGAGAGAGAGAGATCGTTCAGTGACACGGCTATCCCGAAAGAACAGCTCTGAAGAGCAACCATCATGAATCGAGCCGTGAAAACCGACAACAGTACAATAAGGACATCGTACAGTAGCCTTACATTTTGTCCCCGTTGATTCTTTTGCCTGGGGAAGGGAACTTTGCTGAAGTTGAAGATGACGTGGTGGCTCTTCGAGACGTCAGTGATGATCAGCTCCGCTCCTTCCAAATGATGTATGTTTCCTGATGCGAAAACACAACGCAATACACTTTTACAAATCAACTTTGCCAACATTGCGAAATATTACAAAATATGGAATTTCAACCCGTGCCACATTCGATATAGTTGAATCAAATCAATAACGTTGGCGCTGTGGCTGCCGGGTGTTATGTACGTGTGACATTAATATTTTTAAGCAACGGCTTCTCAAAATTTGTTTTGCCTCTATCAGCAGTCTGAGAGAGAATCTGTGAAGGAAGAGGTCTTCAAGTATTACACGATGTAAAGCAAAAAGGAAACTTTCTGCTTGACCACTTATTCGCTTTGCACTCTGAAGCTTCTGAAGCCAGGTCAACCAAACGTTTCCGCTTAATCCTGTACAGGGTCGTGGTGAGCCGGAGCCTATCCCGGCAGACACAGGGCGCGAGGCAGGGCTATACCCATGATGGGACACGAGTCCATTACAGGGCACCACAGACAATGAATGTTACATTGTTTATTCAAATGAGAAGGTAGTCTCTGTGAAGTGTGTTTTTAGATGAATATCTGAAGTCACACGTCAGTCACCATTATGATACAAACGCGACGGAATGCATCCGTATTAATGACAACATTTCTTAAACTTAGCTTTGATACTGAGAAAAGGTTAGTAATTGATTCACAGTGATTTAATTAACTATCAGGTGCGTTATTTTCAAGTAATTGCTCATCTTGATTTATTAACTTTACCTTAATGTTTTATTATATTGAAGCAGACTAAATTAACATATTTTATCTGAAGGTTTTGTTCTAATGGAATATGTAATTTGTCTCGGTTAGAGGTTTCATGTTGGTGTCATTCATTATTTAATAGATATTGTCAGTGGGGTTCTCGACTATTTGCACCTCAGGGCCCACGTGGCCCACTCGTGTCTGGTCTCCACGGACCACTAGGTGGCGCCCGCGGCCCACTGATGGGTCGCGACCCACCCGGTTGAGAACGGCGGGATTGGACCACGACAGGATCCCTACACGACGAGAGCATTCGCAATCACGACTTACAAGATACGCGACGCGGGACATTAGCAAGACAGCCGGCGCGCGGTGGAGGCGCCGCGTGCCGGAGGGAGCCGAGGCGGGAATCGAACCGCCTCGGGCAAGACCGTTCCTTCCGCGAGGCCGCGGATGCTAGCGGTGCGCCACCCTGCCGCCCAATGCTCTCACCGTCTGGCTTGACCTCCCAGCTGATTCGGAGCCAAGGCGTGAGGTGTCCCGCGGGGCCCGGGGCGACGAGCACGCTCAGGTTGAGAGCGCGGGGGCCCGACGGAGTCCACCGTGCCGGCGTGAACCAGCTGTAGTGGCTTGCCGCTGCTGGGACACAGCACACGGCGCGAAGGGCGGCACACACTGCCTGGCGGCAATACGGATAGCGCCGGGCCGAGAGATTGATGGCGAGGCGTAAACGACCGCGATCGCCAGATTTCGACACGCAGAGCCCGAGCCGCGCTGAGAAGCCGGCAATAACGAGCGACTCTTTTTTTTTGCAGAGGAGATCAACATCTCGTTGATAGAATGACCGTCATCTGAAAGCAATTTGAGGACAGGTTTAAAAGTCAACACGTAATAACACAGTGATTGATGTCGCCGTTTTTAATGCTCGCTTTAACGATGGACAACACAGCGGCAGTGTTGCCAGCAGGGGCCCTGCTGATGACATTGCCAGTGACGGAGGGCACCGGCTCTGGGAGGAAACCCAGGCGGAAGGGGGACAGCGTACCAGCTCCATTTGACAACTCAACACAAAGGCATTCGTGACCAATGTTATCCATAGGTCCGTTTGCCAACATTAATGCATCGAGATGTTGAAAGACTTGAAAGCCGTAATAATCATAGAGGGTAATGTATTGTGACAAGTTTGTATGTATAGGCCACGATATATAAACTTTTAGTAACTTATGTATTGATATAGGTTATCACTGTTCGATTCATGTTGGTTGCTCTTCAGAGCCGTTCTTTCGGGATAGCCGTGTCGAGCGATCTCCATCTCTCCCTCGCGAGGTTTCGCCTCCCGCGTTGGAGGAATCGTCAGGCGAAACGTCGCGAGGGAGGGGTGGCGACTGCTCGACATGACTATCTCGAAAAACGGCTCTGAAGAGCAACCATCGTCATTCGTAACTTAATTGACCGCGTGAAATTATAATAATAATAATATAATAATAATAATAATAGCATTTATATAGCGCCTTTCACCCGAGGGTCACAAAGCGCAAACTGTAACAAAGATGCGATCAACAGGAGCGTCGCTTACCTTCTCGAATCGTGCAGACAATTCCCTGCAGCGCAAAGAGAAAAACCACAACAACCGTTTTCGCTACGTCGACACGGCAAAAACCGAACGGGCGACAGCATTGGCGACGAGGCCGCGGCACGAGACGCCGCGCGAACGCCGCTCCAGCGGGTCGAGCTCACCGGCTGCGAGCAGCTCTTGTGCCGCAAGCGGACGCCGCGACCGCAGGGCGCGTGCGCGCGGCACTCTGGCAGCGCCGCGCACGCCACGAGCAGCAGCAGCAGCAGCAGCGGCGTCGTCGTCGTCATCGCTCGCTCGCCGTCACATCGTAAGACGCGCACGGCGCGGGATCCCTGCGGGAATCGTTCACGGAGTCACATCGGCTGTCGTTGCCGTGAGAAATCAGCGCTCGGCCTGCGACAAATCACAGCCGCCGGTTTCCGACGCGCGTTGTCGGCGCTTACGCTCGGTGGAGTAAATGCAGGCGGCCCTTTTATGTTGTTGGCACTTGATTGCACGCTTATTAGATGGTCATTTAGATCGATTGTTGTCCTTCAGAGATGTTCTTTCGGGATAGCCGTGTCGAGCGATCTGCCTCTTTCCATCGCGATTTTTCGCCTCCCACGTTGGAAGCAACATCGGGCGTGGGAGGCGAAACGTCGCGTGGGAGAGAGGGGGATCGCTTGACACGGTTATCCCGAAAGAACATCTCTTTAGAGCAACCGTCATTAATCGAGCCGTGAAAACCGACATCAGTACATCAATCATTTAGATTGTATTTATTTGCACACTGGCACTGCGATGCATTTGAATTGATTGCACTTTTTAGAAGTAAACATTGATCAATTGATCGATTCTACCAATAGTAAGTTTTACAATTGACTGCATTTTTGAGTAAATGATTTGACATGTACTGAAACCGCAAACCTTGACGAACGCTTTCCACGTTCCTCTTAAACGCTGCGGTCTACACAGAGGATGCAAAGATACACTATCAGCGCACTTTGCAGAGCCGCGATTAGCTATTTCTGAGCAAGTGCTTTGATTTGATAACGCTCATTACAAACATCAGTCAGTCAGTTTTTATTTAAGCTTAAATGAACTACCAGTGGTCGAGCAGGAAGCAATTTCATAGATTACTTGGGCTATACTTAGCATGAGAGGCCGGTCTGTCACAGGGCACCGGGGGCAAGTTAGTCAAGTTAATTTAACATAGGCAGGATGTCTTTGGACCGTGGGAGGAAGCCGGAGTGTCCGGCGAAAACCCACGCGGACACGGGGGCAGGACGTGCAAACTCCACACAGAAAGGCACCCGAGGCGGGATTCGAACCCGGGACCCTTCTTGCCGTGAGGCGGCAGCGCTACTCCCCGCGGCACCGTGCCTCCCGCAAGTAACTTATACACTGAAAGTAAGCAGCAAGACTGATCACGACATAACGACATTCGGCAGAGTGTGGCGATACGATTTATTGTGGATCGTATCACGCACGGCCAATCGTAGAATCGCCTTATCACGGAGATCGTGATATTTGCACGAGCGTTTCACGGAGACAGCGCTGTCCAAAGGTTTTCGGAGGCCGAGGGCAAAACGCGAGATGAGGCCCCCTCTGCCCTTTCTGGAGGTGCCCTCTGAGGCCCTCTAGGATCTGGGGCCCGAGGCAAACGTCCCCCCATGTGACCTCCTCTCAACGGGGCTGCATGCGAAAGCCACGACAGTGTTGGAGATGGAGAGCATCGCGGTTAACTGATTGCGGAGCTAATGTCATTGACAGGGCTGGGAGAAACAAAAACACTGAAAAAAGGTTAGTGGTGCATCATCCGGCATCATGTCTCCCTCAGCTGTCAGTCGGAGTTTCAACCGCGGAACCGAGAGCTGTCCCACTAACTGACACCGGGGCAAAGTACGGAAGAAACGATTCGGTAAAGGAAGAGATAGCTCCGTATCGTGAAGACAAGGGCGCTGTCGGGATCCTCTTACAGAAAAGACGCCGAGTGGCGTTTGCGTGAGCAATTATATTAGGCGCAAGATAGCGACGAACGTTTCAAAGTCAGCTCTTTGTTATTCCGAGCAATTTGCAACCTCATGCCAGCTTAGTACCCCCCGGTTTATCCGCACGAGTGGAAACATAAAACTGCCAAATATAACTCCCACTAGTGCTGCATTCCACTAATGATGTTTGTAAGATCACAGACGCCTGCCGCTTGCGAATTGCTCACGTAATAGGCAGACAAAGGTGCAGGTGCAGCCCTTCAATTTCTTGTTCACAGCACTGCTGGCGGACAACCTCCACTCGTAGCAGGGCAAGCGAGCTGCGCGTGAGCATTAGCTGTGAGCGGGAGCAGCGGGAGGATCGATAGATGTTTGTTATTATTACAGCAGAAAAATACCCAGTGAGCTTGCAAGCTCTTTACGGGATTCCTGTGACACGACAAACACGGGGGGAGATGGTGCCCGTGTGGATCCGAATTCGATTCGATTCTTCGAAGCGTGATGGTGATATGACAGTTTCCCATTGCAACAAGTTCTTCTTTAGTTGCAGACAGCCCCTCAACATTCAGAGACACAACAGTCAGTGCTGGCCCCAAAGGTGGGCATTGGCCTCTCTTCTTTCTCCAGACTGAGGGGCTTCTGGCATCTGTTGAGCTTCTGGACATCGTTGTCTTTCAGCTCCTTGGCTTCGAAGTGTTTGGTAGAATTAGCACGTGTTTGTTGTGTTGCAGGAATCCTGAAAAAAGCTTGCAAGCTCACTGGGTACTTTCTGCTGTAATAATAAACATCTATCTATCTATCCATCACTAGCGCTTGTCTCGGGCAAGAAGGGGCATTTCTCGGCTAAAACTCATAGGTTTCCTCCTACGTGCCAATTCACCCAGCAAAAGTATTTGGTGCAAGATTCCAAGCGTGTTTCCTTTAAAGAGGAGTCGCCGCGTCTCTGCGTGGCTCCGCAGGGCGGCTCCCACCACCCCCGTGATGAATGAACCTCTGCCGGCTGTAAAGCATTCGTATGCCGCCTTCAAGGGGAGTTTATAAATACGATATATATTCCATAAATAATGCAGTCCGCTCTAAAGCCGTAAAAGCCGTAAAGACCCCAGTAAACAGATTGAGGGGAGACGACTGTGTGCTTGCAGCGCGGCCCTTATGTTGAGAACGATCTGCAATTGCAGTGCGGGACCACAACGGCAATGGGTGCACGTTGCAATGCCTCGCTCACACCATCGCTGCTAGCAAGGGCCTCCACTAGAGGGCGCTCTAGGGAGCCGCGCCTGGAGATTGAATTGGCGACCTCGGCAGCGCAGCGTGGCAAGCGTGACACCACGGCAGTTTTTAGGTGACGGAAAATATGAATGACCTCAACAGTCTTTCCAGACCAAACGGCGGAGAGAGAAAAGTTTGAACAACACAAATATCTTTTGGCCTCATACACGCCATCCATCCAGCCATTGTCAGAAACCGCTTAACCCTGTACAGGGTCGCGGTGAGCCAGAGCCTACACCGGCAGTCACAGGGGGCAAGGCAAGGCTATACCCAGAACGAAACGCCAGTCCATCACAGGGCACTGAGGGCAATTTAGTCTGCAAGCCAATTAACCTATGCAGCAGCATGTTTTTGGACTGTGGGAGGAAACCGGTGTGCCTGGCGAAAACCCACGCGGACACGGGGAGAACATGCAAACTCCATACAGAAAGGCACCCACCCGAGGCGAGATTCGAACCCGGGTCCTTCTTGCTGTGAGGCGGCAGCGCTACTCATCGCGCCACCGTGCCGCCCATATACTCATCAGGGTAATTGTTGTCAGCGAGCATATTTTACAGGCGCAATACATGGCGACACGGTGCGTTACTTCCAGAAGGCAAACGAAGATCAGACTTCCCCGTGAATTAATTCTTACAGCCGGTGTAATGCCATCCGCATGCTGGATTGTTGCATCAAGGGGATGGTCCTTACAGATACATAAACATTCATGTACACCTTGAGCGCTCATGCAGCAGTAATGATGTATCGTTTCTATCTTTAATGAAACGGTAAGACATGCATGCGTATCAGGCCGCGAATGAGCGCGCTGTATATTTTACCCGTGTGCAATGAAAGCGCGTTCCTTGCACTAGAATGTGTTGAAAGGAAATCTGTGCTTTGAATCAGGACCCATTTGGCGGTGACACAGCGGTTAGCGGCCCGCATTACAAACGTGGAAAACCCGAGTTGGCTTTCATGCCGTGGGAGAACATCAGTTAGAGAGTGGCATGTGAACGGGTCTGGTGCCCTCCGTCTCCGTGCCCCCGCTGTGTGGGCAATCATCAACAACAACCGCCGTTAACCACTTCTTCTTCTTCTTTGCGATTCTTCGAAGCGCGATGGTCAGCTTCTGGACATCGTTGTCACTAAGTGGCGGTGACGTCACCACGGCACCTGTGCCAGCTTTGGAAAGCAATTCTAATTCACGTAGGAATGTACAACTGTAATAACTCACGGGCCTTTGTCAATCAACCGTGAGATGAATGTCTCCCCCAGGCCCGTCTCAGCAGCGGGTGTTGCGTGTGTTGCGACACCCGCACTTTCACAGAAACATGCTTACACCCCCCCACTTTTTCCTGCAACACCCGCGGCTGCGACGCGCCTTCGTCTCCCCATGCCATGTCGAACGTGAGAGTTGTTTGGCTAAACTTCACCACGCGAGTTAGCCAAGGGGATGTTCCTGGACCGGTCAAATATCACCCCCAATCGATGTAAGCCACGGTCAGAAATCTAACTCAGACGAGCAGTGAAGCTCTGTTTGTGAGTTTAGGTCGTGTGAAAAAATGTGTAAGTGAAGTGTACCCGTCGATATGTTGGAGCAAACGAGCGAGCACATACAGCACTTACCTTAAAAGATGGTACCGACGTTTCGCTGAGACTTCCCACTCAGCTTCATCAGGGCTTGGAAAGTATGGATAACATTGGTCATGAAAGCCTCCGAGTTAATCAATCAGACGAGCGGTGTTTTAACTGAGCGGCGCTCGACCCACTGCGCCACTGTACGTATCCGACGCTGGACAGACACAGTCACCCAGGCACAAGATACACGCGTACTCACCTTCGGGGAAGTTCAGCGAGTCCTGGCCAAGCAGCGAGGACTCGCGGCTTGACTTCTGTGAATATAGCCGGGGTTAATATATCACGATGAGCTCAGTAAACACAAGTAATCTCCAATGAGCGCAGACAGATACGACTAGCAGCACGGACGGTCAGGGTTGAATCCAAACAACGCTGCGCCTATACATCCATCCCCCTCGTTGCGGAGGGATAGGGTAGAGGAGTGAAAACGTTCGGTGGAACACGCGAAACACTGTCTGTGAGACACCCAGGCGTCTGCCGGTTAATCATTACCGCGGGCGAACTGCTTTCATGGACACGCGGCGGGGCTCACGTTTACACAGGCACAAATATAAATCTGATGTTGACGAGATGATTTTATAACACACACGCAACCCCTTGCAAGCTGTTCAAACATTGCTCGGAACATTCCCCACTATTAATTCTACGCGTTTGCAGTGTGAACAATTTGAACAAAAGTAACCAAATGGTTGTAACCATGGTGCATATAACCGTGTGTGTGCTATATTGGATAAACAGCTTGAAGTCGAATTGTTCATAATTTCCAGTATTCCCACTCAAGAACGCTGGTCACATTTCCCACATTCGAACACATACGGAACAATAACATTATTAGTGTATCGGCGGTACTCCGGTTTCCTCCCACAGTCCAAAGACATGCCTGTCAATTTAGTGCTTGTCCTGACTAAATTCCTTCCGGTGCCGCGAGGTGTTGTAATCTGCTTACCCTTCCCCGCTGGATCAGTCACCACCGATATGAGCCGCGGCTGGAAATCAAACACTCGGGCCCTCCGGCTTGATGATGCCGAGTGCCAACCACCACGCTGCCTCCCCCTCCACAAAGATCCCCGTGTAGCCTTAACAGATTGTAGGGTCAAGTGGCGTTAGCGAGTAGCACCTATGAAGGTCGACACGGTGACCAGCACCACGCCCGGCCGCATTTGTCTCCCTCGTGACAATGTTTACACACACCGCACTAGGTACTCATTTTATGCTGAGTCGACCGAGGGGAGGTCTAGAACCGGTTCAGAAAATCGTCACTGGTGCTGGCCGTGAGCGGGATTCCAACTCGGGTCGCCAGATTTGCAGCCAAGCGCGCTAACCACTGGGCCACCGCTCGCCACACACAAAAGACAAACACCCGCATTCCTTGAGGGGTGGGACGGCAGGCTATTGCCGCCTCCACCGTCATCATTCCATGGCCCCAATAACCGAGGGTCAAAGGTCACGGCGCTGTGTTGTTCACATTTCAGCACGGGTCAATGTCGTATAGTTTCCGGACAGAAACCTTCACGCAACCTGGTGAGCCAGCGCTGGTTTGCGGACAACAGTCGTTTGTCATTGCATAAACCGGACCATGCCGAAAGAACATTCATTTACATTCGAATTCGATTCAATACTTCGAAGCGTGATCGTGATATGACAGTTTCCCATTGCAACAAGTTCTTATTTAGTTGCAGACAGCCCTTCGACATTTGCCTGGGAGATGGTCGCCTCCGCACGGCGCACTTGTTACGTGTTGTCATGTCGCCTTAAACACAACTCATGGTCCGTTTAGCCACAAGCACGCGTGTTTCTTGTTGTTGTTGCAAACTCGACACTTTGTGAAAGGTGTCTACTTGGTGTTTTAAGATCGTAACACTTGTATTATTGCCAGAAAGGGTGAAACAACCTATTTTCTTTTTACATCATCTGTGTGCTGACAACAAGATGCCCGTAGATAGCTTTCATCCCGTCCGGTGTTCGACGTGCGACATCCTGTCAGATCTGGTTCTCCTGCTTCTTAGCAGAGCAGCTGGCCAGTGTTCCTGCCATCGGCGTCCTCGGCTGCCGGTCACCGTTCTCAGCGACCACCTGTCATCAATAACGCCGGATCCTGCACTTGACCCGGCTCAGTTGCCTCGAGTCTTTGTGCCTGTTCCTTCCTGGACGTCCTTGTACGCTGCCTTGTACGCTGCCGCTCTCAAAGCATTTTAAGAAATACCCCCACCCCCCGAGGCTTTCATTTCAAACGAATCGATTCTCCATCCCTCGTTGCTGCTAAGAGGCCACGTTGCACATCCACGCACCTCTACTGAATACGCCAAGGTCCAAATACATCTTTCCTTTTATGGTATTCTATATATAGATAGATGTGTATTATTACAACAGGAAAATACCCAGTAAGCTTGCAAGCTCTTTACGGGATTCCTGCGACACGACAAACGTGCACTTTGACGAAAATAAGGTAAGAAGCGCTCCTGCTCTCTTCTTCGCGACGTTTCACCTGCCACGTTGGAGGCATCTTCAGGCGTTCTCTAAGCTGGCAGGCGAAACGTCGCAAAGGAGAGCGAGGGAGCGCTCGACACGGCTATCCCAAAAGAACAACGTTGGAAAGCAATTCGAAAACGTCGTGCCGTGGAAACCTCCCATCAGTATGAGTCTCATTTACATTTGTTGAACACCAAACACTTCGAGGCCGAGCTGAAAGACAACGATGTCCAGAGGCTGACCATCGTGCTTCGAAGAATCGCAAAGAAGATTATGTTATCAGTAAATGACCTTTGACTTTTTGGTTTGTCTCCAGTGGATATGTTAAACTGTCGTTGGCGTGAGCTATTTACGTTTACAAAGTTTGGGAAGCTTAGCAACCACATCTCTACAAGCGACGCATGTGGATTCTGCACGTTCTCTCCGTGTCCGCGTGGGTTTTCTCCGGGCACTCCGGTTTCCTCCCACAGTCCAAAGACAAGCTGCAGCATACGTTAATTGGCCTGCTGGCTAAATTGCCCCCGGTGCCCTGTGATGGACTGGGGTCCTATCCTGAGTACAGCCCTGCCTTGCACCCTGTGTCGGGCAGGATTGGCTCCGGCTCGCTCGGAGTCTCGAACATTCACACCTCTACACCCGACCGCACAGAAGAGCAATGAACACAATTACGTGTATTAAAATTCCGTTAATTATTAACGAGGCCTAGAATTTCACCTCTTGCATCAATAACGGCTAAACCGCTGTAACATGCAACATAACAGCATTGCTAGTGTCTACCTTGCGCACCCACGACGATGTTGTGCTGTAAAGCTTGCGAGTGTGTGGAGCACAAGGTTTACCAAATGCCGCTACCCTCGCGGTTATTGCGCGTGTTGTGCAACGCACTATTGTGTCATAGGTAACTGAGAAAGCGGCAGATGCATGTATTCATTGTCAGAAACCGATTAATCCTGTAACACGGTTGAGCCGGAGCCTATCCTGGCAGGCACATGGCGCAAAGCAGGGCTATACCCATGACGGGACGACAGTCCATCACAAGGCACCGGGGGCAATGTAGTCAGCAGGCCAATTTACCTATGCAGGCAGCATGTCTTTGGACTGTGGGAGGAAACCGGAATGCCAGGCGAAACTCCACGCAGACACGGGGATAACGTTCAAACGCCACACAGAAAGGCACCCGAGCCGGGATTCGAACAAGGGCCCTTCTTGCTTTGAGGCGGCAGCGCTACTCACCGCGCCACCGTGCCGTCAAGTGGCAGATGAATCAACCAATCGACAAACACGCTTTATTCGTACACAAAGCAAGCGACAGAAAGAGTGTAAACCCTTTCTTAAGGGGCGTGTGTACTTTTGGATCTGCATAGGTAAACTAGTAGATGTGATCAGACCAGTGTAGAGTCTCGCGTAATAGCGTCTGTGAATGCTGAAGTTGGGACATTCGTGTTCACAGCTGCTCTCGCATGATAAGAATACGGTGCATCAGTGCTGTGCCCTTTGACCCGCGGAGAGCCCTTGGGATGCATGCCTCTATCTGGCTGGCGAGGGTGAACTGTTTATCTGTACCGACAACGCGAGACTTGTTTTTTTTTGCAACGTAAATGTACGTATAATTTTTTGTTATTCGCGACATATCTATAAAACGGCAGGACGTACAACACGATACTTAAACAAATGATATCTAAGGGCTTTTAGCGTCCAATTTCTAAGAGCTGGCAAGTTTGGAAATGCTAGAATCTGGACACAAGCACACTCACGCCTTGACAGCAGGGTGGCGCAGTGGTAACATCTGCGCCTCACAGAAAGTCCTGCCCGGTACGGTTCAATTCCCACATCGGGTGTCTTTCTGTGTGGAGTTTGTGTGTTCGCTCCCCCTGTTCTGCGTGGGTTTACTCCGTGTTCTCCGGTTTCCTCCCACAACGAAAAAAAACACTCATTAATTAATTGGCCGATAACATCATCGTAATATTTC